>OY986438.1:120650419-121250419 GCA_963920525.1 Dichetophora obliterata | reverse complement strand
CACTCGGCTTCGGAATATTTTTTCAGTTGAAAAGCGCATTTGGCCAGCAAGAAACGGCATTGCGGGGAGCGTCGTGATTTCTCTTTTAGTAACCAATATGCTTGATGAATAAGATTGGAACGATAGTAACTTGTGGCCAATATAAATATGGTCTCGTCAGTTTCAACTAAAACAAAAAAGATTACAATTAATTTATTTAAATAAATATATTATTTTTAATTTTTTACAACATATTTTAAATTTTCTTTAACCTTTTAATTATTTTTTAGCATTAACAATAATTTTTTAAGCTTAATATAATAATTTAAAATACGAAAAGTATTTTAATAAAAAAGTGCATATACAATACTAGAATGATTTTTTAACCTCAAGCTAGTGTTTTGTTTTTTGAACAATGTATGGTATTAACTAAAACTTTTCTAAACAGTTAGTTTCGTTGGTAATTTTAACATTTTTTACATTAGGGGTATTCACGATGTGGTGTATTTGTGATAAATTTTTACAAAATTTACTATATTTTATTCTTTTGTTTGGAAAAATTCATTTAAATCATCATTTAACTAAAGAAAATCATACAAAAATTGAAACGAAACACTAAATTATATTAATTTTTATTAAATAAACTCACAGCGTTGTCGGTAGTTTTTTTCATGCTGAGTAGAAATGCTTTTCCGATCAGCTAATACCCAACGAAATTTACAAAGAAAACAATATGGTTCCATCGTTGTATTTTTTGCACAGGGTTGTATTTTGAATACTGTACATTTTGTTTTGGTATATTTATCACAAATTTATCAAAAATACACAATACAAGGGCAAATACACCACATTGTGAATACCCCTATTTTGTAGCAAAGTTAAAGGTTTCTGTGTATGAATCCGTTTTTGATGCACTATAAAGTTTCATAGTATATTTGATTGGGTTCTTTTTTCACATATGATGGACAATTCTATATAGCCATATGGAAATTAGCCAATCAGTTATACTTTTTTGTGAAGATTTAGAGTAGGGTTAGCTGGAACATATTTGGGTCAAACATAAATTATTTTATTAACTTTTCCTTAATAAACAGTTAATTTTCTCACCATTTTTGTTTTAAACTGATCAAGTCTAACTGGATTAGTTTCAAAAGAGACCAAGTCCAATAACATAAAATTGGCCATTTTAAAATCTTTTCGACAAATTAGACATAGAAAACACTACAATTGCCTATTTTCTCATTATTAAATAGTTAAAAAAAAAGTTTCAAGAAAAATTTAAAATGGATTTGTACGTGTACTTTTTCAGTAAATCCTTGCCAGTAAGAATTTTTTAAAGTAAGAAAAAATCCTCTCGAAAAATGTGAAAAAGTACCCGAACACAAGACATATTAACCAGGTAGGCACGATAGAAGAGACGCTTTCAAACTTGAAATCTTGTTCTTTTTTCATTGTGAATTGAAATGCTTGTCACAATCAGCTGTTTCACAAATCAAGATCAGGGTGTTGTGCAGTATTTTGATTAGTTCTTCGTCTTAGTTCAATACATGTCCTTGTATTGCCGTGCATACTTTGTGTGTTTAAATTTATATATGGGTATACACGACTCAGTGCACTCAAGAAAGTTTACTTAAAATAATTTCGAATATCATTGATTGGGGAGATTAGTTAGGGATATACAGATTAGTTATCAATTTTTAAAGACAATTTTATTTTTATGAATCTTTTAAGAAAACTAAAAAGCTCAATAAACGATTTTAAAACTATCAAAGAAGTAGAATTTGTATTTAAAATCAGGAATGATTTAAACTATCAAACATTACGAATTTGTATTTAAATCATAGAAAATCAACAAAACTGGGTATATAATAACTTTTCAGAAAAATTTCAAATGAACCAAATCAAAAAAAAAAAAAAACAAAAAAGTAAAGCAAAATATTTTCTTACACAAAACCGTTATTTTCTCAAAAACTACCGTTGTTACTATGGATTATGGAGAGTAAATTATTGAAGTCTGAAAATTTATATTTCATTTGGTATATAATTATATGATTTATTTATTCTCGGTTGAAATAGTTTCATAATTACAGAAATATTTTAGATTTAACTCGTACAAAAATAAGCCAAGAAGAATTATGATTTCCCCATTTTACGGAATATTCATTTAAAACATATTAATTCTATTTTTACTTTATTATTGTATTATATTTGGCGAATTTACACTATAAAAAAACTTTTCAATTGTTTTATTTTTGTGTTTTAGTAGGGGACAGTGGGGAGTTTTGAAGCAAGCTTTGTTTGAGGATCAAAACTACCACTAAAATAATTGTTTTTCACATTTTTTCGAATCGAATCTCTAAAGCATCTTAAAATATACTTCCTGGTTGAAGGACTTGCATTAAATCCCAAATCATCTACAATTTTTGCCTGTTGGCACAAAATGCTGGTTTTTTTAATTTTCAAAAATCACGATTGGAGCACGACTAAAAATCGCAGAAATTTAAATTTTTGGTGAAAATTCTTTATTTCTTTTTATTCTTTTGGAGAAAATGACAAATTATTATGATTATTATGTATTAGAATTAAGAAAATGAAAAAATAAAATTTTATTGCAAAAAAATGTAAAAAATGCCAAGTTCCTCACGCAAGTTTTTGCATAGTTTTCAAAGTTTTCTCATTGTTTTCACGTAGTTTTTAAAGTTTCCTGACAGATTTCATAATTATCTTACATTTTTAATATTTTTCAACTCTTCGAGTGCTTCGCAACTCCCCATGCTTTAAATCTCTCCACTGTCCCCTATGTAGAGTAAATCTTACCTATAATTTTGGGATACTTTGTCAAATAGCTTGTGAAATGTAAAAAAAAATTACACACATACATATCAACTGAAAAGTTTAATTATAGGCTCTTTGAATGGTAGGCTTTTTGCATATAAATAACGTGACTACAGGAGAAAATAACGGGTTTATCAGTAATAAAAAGTAAATACAAAATGAAATCTTTAATTAAGTTCAATATATTGCTAAAATATATATGGTTTGTATATTTTCGACAGATAATTTAATTATCTTTCAAATAACGCATCAATATTTAAGATCCATTGGTTATTTGCAAAGTTATAAATGTTTTGTGAACAGATATTTTAGCAAGAAAACAAAATGTTAAGATCGATAACTCGATAGCTAATCGATAATTCCTTTCGTAAATCTTATTTTACCAAGGACTACTTCAAAACTAATCAGAATCGTGCCAATTGATTACTTGCAACTATATGATACAAAATATTAGTGTAGTAGTACGGATACTTAAGTTCTAAAGTATAACTACAATAGTAATACTGGCAACTATGGGTGCAACCTGAAATTTTGTCGTTTAACCTGAGTTTGACAGGTAGGTAGGTATTGTCGAAAAGGAATCAAAACAAACACAGTATAAAAGGGGTACTTTTTAAAAAGTCTCTCTGTATCGAGCCTACCTTTTAATTCTGTCATGCCCGAATAGCAAATTTGTAAAAATTTTCAATGCACGTCGAACTGTCAGAATAGTAAATAAGAAAACAACAAAAAAGAAAAAAACCACGACTATCAGCTAAAAGCTAATTTTTATAAGTTGAGAAAAGGCTTACAAAATTTGCGCATAGGATGGAAAATTCCACATTTGTACATGTACAATGAAAACATCTGTTTTAGACTTTTGTTTTTTTTTTATTTCATGAAAATTCTTGCAAGTAGAAAAACAGCCATCAAAAACTTTTCAAAACTGGAATGAGGAGAAAAATCGTACTCTCTTATTTTCTCTCTCACTTGCAAGTTTTTTGGGTACACGAACGAATTTTTTGTAACAATTTGTAAAATTTGTACAAACTTGAATTTAATTGCGAGCTTTAGATCAAGTTAGTTTTTTGAAGAAGGCAACAACAATAACTCTACATAGGGTCAATCACACAGACTGTATAGTCAGCTGTGTGACTCCATACGGAGTTGTAAACTCTATACGGAGTTGTAAATTCTATACGGAGTTGTAAACTCTATACGGAGTTGTTGTTGCTTTCTTCAAAAAACTTACTTGATCTAAAGCTCGCAATTAGATTCGTGTAAATTAAAAATATCACAATTAATTAAATTTGTACAAACTTTTAAAATATTTTGAGTACGCGAACGGACCCAATGTTCGATGCATACTTAATTACGTTTTTGTATTAAATTTAACTCTTGAGAATTTTAAAACAATGGAAAATTATTGATATACAAGTGTTTACAGACAAATCAATTCTTAAGCTCAACTTAAATCCTCCACTTTTGTTTATTTGTTAAAAACTATGAAACAATTTCCCAAAAATAAAATGAAGATTCGCCAAAAAAATGTTCGTATTTTTTTGGAGGGATTTGATAAGAAGGCAAAGTATAATGGGCGTTCGCAAGAGGGGGTCAGGAGGGAAAGGAGCACTTTTTTATGTATCTTCATATTAAATCAGAAAAGCCGTAAGTTTATATTACAAAATTTTAAGAGAGAAGCAAAAACTTTCTAAATTGTAAGTTGCGCTTTAACTTAGGGCTTTGAGAACTTTGTTAACAAAAACGTCCTTTTAAGTTGTAGAAGTGTAAAATTTTGCGAAACACATATTTTGATAAGGTGCATCATAATCAATCAAAAGTCGATTTTGAATTTTTTGTAACTTACGGCTTTTTTAATTTCGTATTTTGAAGAGAATACATAAATACTTTTTAAAGGTAAATTATAAACAAAGCTAAGCTAAACCATTAATTTTTAAAATGGTATGTTGTAGCCATTGCTGTAAGGCCGTGTTCATATTTCGCGTTTTTGTCGCGACACTGCTCTCGTGTTTTTTTTTCTCAAACGCGGCTGAAAAATACTCAATTTTGTATGTATTTAAATACATTTGTTTATTTAATATTCAGTATTTTTCCGCCGCGTTTGCGAAAAAAAATTTATAGCGGTGTCGCAATCGCGTCAGAAACGCGTAAATGAACACGGCCTAATAAGTTACGAAATACGTATTCTTGAGTTAAAGTTTTTGTTCTACGAATTTTATTCGTAATTTTCGGCCACGATTAGAAATCGTAGAATGGACGTAGTTTGGTACAAATTTCGAATATTTTATTCGTATTCGTACAAAAACAAAAATATATTTTACGAGTACATTTGCGAATGATCCTAATACATAGTTACGAAAAAAACTTCTGTTCAGCTGTTTTGAACCGCGGTTCTTTAGCTTATGGGCCACGTACTCTTCCAGTAGGCTACGACCACCTTGTAATCACACATTTCCTAATATTCGGTAATTGTTCGACAAACCAGTCTGAACGATTTCAGTTGTAAATTTTTTCAACTCAACTAAAACTTCGTACCTTCTACGAATAATGCGTACGAATGAATTTTTAAGTAAATACTACGAATGTAATGAAAGAATTTACGAAGTTATTCTTACGAGAAATTGACGACTGTTAAGGAATGATTTCCCTTATTAGCCGAAGATCATTCTTCGTATCAACAGATAGCAAGGAGCATTTAATACAATAACGGATCTAAACTTCGACGATCAGCAAATTTATGTTTTAAAGTCATTGTAAACAAGCAGAAGACAAATTAATTAAATTTTATAAAAAAATTAATATTTTCCAAATGTCGGTTTGTTTTTCTACCAAGATGAATTTGGATTTATTTTTTTAATTTTTCCTAAAGTTAATAAAATGACAAACAATCCTGAAGTAATTAAATTTAAAAAATTTGAAGCGATCTAGGCGAGAGCAAAGCTTCTAATTCAAAAGCGAAAGAAAAAATTAGGAAATTTAATAGAGTAGGCCAATTTTGGATCAAAGACTAATTTTTGAAAAATCTTATACCATATTAAGCAAACTATGTTACATTAGAATTTTTTATAGTCAAAAGTTTTTTATGGCATAAACGTAAACAGGAAACTTAATTTGAAACAACCATTTTATACTTTTTAAAATTCACGTATTTAGCGGCGCCCACACAGTTTGAGAATTTTCTGGACTTTTTTACGAGTCACATTCTTATATTTAACTAGGATCCAGAATCCAGCCTCACAGGGATTTTCTGGAATATGTTAAAAAAATGTATGAAGCCCAAAACAAATCTAACATACGTGTACCTCTTTAGTTATTTATTCATACGATTTGAATTTTAAAAAAAAATTTTTAAATCATTCAATTAATATGTATGTTTCCGTACTCGATTGTAGTAACTTGCAAGCTGCTTTAACTGATTCATGTTAGAAAAATAAATGAGTTGATTGGTCTCAATGCAGTGTGAGATCCGATGAAAAATATCTCCCTCCCTTAGCATGCGGGAAACATTTCAAGAATAGCGACAACTCAAATTTTTAATTTTTGCGAATGATATGGATTTTGGGTTTTATGGATTTTATGGATGGATCGATTTCATTTAAGGATAGGCCTCATAGGCCACACATGATTAAATTTATTTAACTATTAAGAATATTTGCATTGGCAAAAAATTACTGAAATGTATTACATGACAAAAAAAAAACAAAATAAAATTTTTAAATATTTTCGACATGATACGAGAAAGATTTTTACACCATCTTTAAAATATATTAGATTTTCTTAGGTGTGCAAGCGTGTATCAACTGGTGTAGTGTGTGGTGTTTACAAAATTAGTACCAAAAATCGTAGTAAATAGCTTTATTTCGGTTACATTTTGTTTATGTTCATTCTAGATTAGAGTGGGGCAATTAGTATGGAAGGAAAAAAGTGGTCCTTTTGAAAAAAATTTTAAAAAGTAAATTAAAGTTTTTAAAACGTTTAAACAAATGGGATGTGATAGAAAAAACTGAGTACACTATCTTATATTAATATATAAAAACGTTGGAGCGTACACCCGTGCTTAAAAAAAAGCCGACTTAAAATTTCGATAACAAATGTTCTTTTTCTTAAATTATAACACAGTGTGCCGAAATCGACAAGAAAAAGCACAACAAAACTTTATAAAAGTTATTAAAAAGAGACATGTTGCGAGTCCATCCCACCTGGTCTGACTTATTTTTTGTTTTATAAATTGTTAATTTTGGGGTTAATAAATGAATATTAAAAAAAAACTTATCAATGTCGTCACATGTTTTAAAACTTTGTTTTTAAAGTTGAATGTGCCGACATTCATTGAATTTTTACAGCCAATTGCCTAGTAGGAAATGAAAAACAAAATTCTCTTCTTTGCGGTAGAATATCGCGTAGAATAAGGCTATGTAAAAGGATTTGAAGAAATGGAAGCATTTTGTAAGATAGCAAACATATACTGTGGCGAGCAAATCTGCCAAAATGTTTGCCACTTTCATACATTTTTTATTGCATTTGTTTGCAGAGTCATTTTTCAATGTTATAGCATAAAGTTTTCATGTTATATACTTCATTTATTAAGAAACAAAACGTATTAGTTCAAGTTTTTAAAATGTATAAAATATATTACAAATTTAACAAAAAATTATATTTAGCCAATTTTGCATGTGTTCAAATTTTGTCAGCGTTGGTTCATTACTGATATCGTTATCCCGCCGTTTTGCTTTTGTTGCTGAAATTTACTGTTGCTAGATTCGCGATAAACAAAAATAAGTTAATAAGTCAGTCGTGTTTACTTGATTCGACATCAAATTTGCTGTGTCGCACAGAGGACTGTTTGGCCTATTTAGAGGGAATTAAATATGTAACTCGAGTTTGAGTGCACGGAATGATTTAAAATTTGGGATTTTGGCTATTGAGTGACATATTTTCCTTACATGTAAATTTCATACAGATAGACTGTATGGTACCAAAGTTACAAAAATTTGTATGGGAAAATTTGCCTTTTTGCTTCCCTACATTACGATTTATTATTTTTTTGTAATGGCATAACTCCTAAACTAAGAACTTCACAGAAACGGTAGACTTTTTGAAAACGCCAATACATGTTTACGAAACTCTTAGTACACCAAAAATAATTTTATCCATTACCAATATGTTTTTGTTTGAGGATACTCTCGAATTACCAAAAACGATAATTTTGATATTCCAAGTGGAATTTGATCCCTCCTTTTATTTTTTTTTTTATTTACTTTTGACAATTTCTTAAAGTTTATTATTACTTAATATTTGGAGCATTTCCAGGTTTAGAAACCTTCCCTTTTAATGGGTTTTTGGCTCTAACTCCTTAGTTTTTGTAGTTGTATGTATTTTGCTGCGCATTAATACAGCTACCACACCTATCTTCAGTAATTTATTATAATGAAAATAAGTTTCAATGCAAACATCAATTTTTTTCAATCACACTCCCCTTCCTTCCATCCTCTGTCACGACTTTTCTTCAAAATTCACTTCAAACTTAAAAATAGTGTATTTTTTAGAAAATTTGCTAGTTTAACCACCAAATACTTCTATTTGTAACACAAACTTTACTCGTGTTGCATATCGTTGGAAAGGTCATGAAATTATCTTTCTAAAACGCCTTTGTATAAAGCTTCACTTAAGAAACTTTCGTTGCAAGAGTATTTTTAATGAAACAATCTCCGGAAAACACAAAATTTGCCCATAATTCACCAGAACTTTTTTCATTATATTTAGCCAATATCTTTAATTTTTACTCCAACAAAAAGCTTACGAAACATTTCCTAAACATTTACGAAAAAGAAAAACTACATTTGTGAAACAGTGCAGACGATTTGATCATCATGGTAAATGAATTTATGTATACATTGCTTTAATTAATAAAATGAAAAGTTTCTCTTAGATAATATCATAAAATAATAAGTTTTTAATAAGTTTATTAATATTTTGGTCATGGTAGACTTTTTGTGGAAATGCCCATATGTGCTTATATTAAAAAAAAACGAAGATCAAGTTCGAGAATGAGCAAAATCGGATGAAAACTAAGCTAACTAACTCCCATACAAAGTTACTATATCAAAACAATAAAATCTCTAAAAATGCCACTAAAATTTATGTAGTGACTTGGAACTTTGCACATAAGCTTTAAAGTAAAATACTCACTATATTTGAAATTTTTTAAAATCGGATAAAAATTACGCCTACCTTCCATTCAACGTGACTTTATCAAATCGGTAAAATCTCTGCAAATGTTGCACAAATGCATGTATTAACTTAAAATTTTGCTCATAAGCTTTGTTTGCAAAAATTTACCATATACATAATTGAAATTTGACAAAATCGGATAAAAACCACGCCTACCACGCCTACATACAAAGTGACTTGAAAAAAATGGTTACAATCTCTTTAAATGACACAAAAACAAATGTAAACTTGAAATTTTGCACATAAGCTTTGGTCTCAAATATTCACCATATATTTCAAATTTGCCAAAATAGTGTAAAAACCACGATTTTCTCACATACAAAGTAACTATATGAAAACGGTCGAGTCTCTAAAGGGTACACAAAAGATAATTTACCCTATATTCCATACAAATTTACATCATTAAAGTAACATAGTGACATAACATAACAGAATAGTGGGAAGGAGTTTAAGACTTTTTTGAACACTCTCATTTTTATGAATCTTGCAACTACGGCATAGTCATTTTTAGACTCAAGCCTTTTCATTGGCATTTTAACTATAAACAAAAGGACCAATACATTTTTCCTTACAATAAATTCCACAAAAATGTGTGCATTAACAGCTTACATATTTTACTCATAATCGTTCATATCTTCAACGTATTCTTCATTTGAGTTTCGACCCAGTGCAAAATAAAACTTTACTAATTATTTTATTCATTACTTATAGAAGAGACAAACAAGATTAAAGATAAAAATGGTTCTTCTGGAAATGAAACAAAATAATAAGGATACAAAATAAATTAATGTGTTCAATATTAAAAAAAAATGTTTGGACTTAAAGCGTTTTGTACAATATGCGCACACATCGTTTGATATTAATATTAAGAGTCATCATATTCTATATTTTTGTAGGATGATTCCATATTTTATTCATAAATAACCTTCGAATTAAAAAATTAACAGTCGCCGATTCTCTAGATATTGAAAAAGCAAAAGGATTAGTTTATAAACTCATTAATATCGGGTTTGATCCCTTTTTTATTAAAATTTTTAAAAGCTTTCTTAGCAGTAGAAAGTTTTTTGTTGAAATTAATCAAAAATGCTCCAATTTCGGTTCAGTTCAAAGCGGCGTACCACAAGGTTCAATTTTGGCACCTCATCATACAACATTTTAATATATGATTTTCCACACATTTTTAATGAATCTAAAAGTATATTATATGCTGGCTTTAAGCCTTATCTCAAATCACCTCTCAGTGATAAATAACTATTACAAAGATTGGGGCATTGAAATAAACGTGTCTAAATCTTAAGCAATTTGTTTAAGGAATGTTTATGGCAGATGTAAGAGATCTGTTGTTCCTGAGAGCAAAAACCTGGCTCTTTTTCTATATGGTACTCCTTCAAAGATAGCATAAAATACTTAGGAGAGAAATTCAATAAGCTAGTAAAATTCAACGAACATGCACGCATAATCTTAAATAAAGCTAATAAACTAAAAGGTATGCTTGCCAAACTTTTCATAACAAATAGTTAAATCAAAATTAAAAAATGTTAATTTAAATAGTATTAGACCAGTTATTATTTATGCCTTTGCAATTTAGTTCACAATATCCCCAACTGTTGCAAAAAATTAGACATTTTAGAAAGAAATATTTTAAGATTATGCGTAGATCGTAACTATGAATCTCCCACTAAACGATTTTCAAATAATTTTATCTATTGCAAAGCTTATATAAATCCTCTGTGCATTTACTCTTTAAACTTATTAAAAAAATTTGTTAATAAATTAGAGCTCCATGAAAATAATTTAATTTCTGATGTTTTATCTTACCAAAAAGATTTAAGCTGGTCAAACACGCGATATTTATCTCCGATTGAAATTTTAAATGAAAATATTAACACTGAAATAAATGCCTTGTCTCCTTTATTGCCCGATTTTTATAAAAATATTACACCCGGTACACATAGAGGATAATATTTTTTTTTTTTGTATGTTTGTTTAGTTTGTAAGTTTAGATTTAAGTCTAGCTTTTAAGTAAACTTTATTGTATAAAACTATATTCTCTGATATAAATGTGACTGGATCAAACACTGTTTATTAAATAACAAAAAAATATTTATTGTATTACTCAACAAGCTTGAAGTGAAAACTTGTAATTATTTTAGAATAATATATATAGTTCTAAGCTAACTTATTGAAAAAATAGCATTGGAAAATAGGTTTAAAAAAGACTCGATAAATTAAATTAAATTCATAAAAAAAGTGTTCAGGAGGTAAGTTTATCTAAAAGTCTTTTATATACAGGTGTTTATGAACTAAAGAACACTCAAACTTGAAGTTTAATTCTCAACTTTAAAATACAAAACTAAGTGTTAAACCATAGAAAATTGTCTAGCCTTCATCTATATTATTACAATAAATATCTAATTATCGAAATTAACACAATTCCTAAAATGCAAATATTTTTATAATATGCAAAAGCTGTGAATGAATTTATTGCATAAACTATGTAACTAAAAACTTGATTTTATATACATTGCAACAAAATGAAATTTTTTGGCAGTCCAACAAAATCGTCTTACATTTTTTTTCTATACTTTCCGTGGATAATTTGAATGCATCCTTAGATTAAGGAGCTTATTTTATTGCAATCCATTATTTTAGTACCATTGTTACACAGCATTTAATAAAGACTTCAAAAAGAAATAATTTTTACGCGGATATGGCGTTATATACATTTTACCTCTCCGTTAAATTAAATTAACTTACAGAATGAGTTACCTCAATTAACATTTTTTTGTTTGCATTGTTGACGGGAGATCAATTTTCTTCGTACGAAATGAACACTAGAACAATTTTAGACTCACTTTGATTAATGAGATGTTAAGAAATATTTGTGATATATTTGAAATGATTTTCTTTAAAAAAATAAGTTTATTTGGTGAGCTTGGTGCGAAGAATTCGTAAAGCAAATAATGATAATTAAAAACCCAAAAAGTTCAAAACTATTGTTCATTTTTATTTCTGGGGGATTGTTTATTTTAAACATTTTGAATTTTTTTTATTATAAATATATACATTTGCAATAAAAATATGCAAAATTAACGATTGCCCATAAAAATTTCTGTTGGGAAATAGTCTCATGGGCCTAGTCACTATATTGAGTTTCAAAACTGTCTCGAGTCCTATAATTTTTCTACTGTTACTGCCTTTTTTACAAAAGAATTTGGCAAAAATTATAATCTTTCAACAATTGTCACTTTGTTTTTTATATAAATTACAATGCACCTGTTTCCGTGCATCAGATTTCCCTGATTTTCTTAAAACAGTAAAAATTTGTTTTAATCATTTTTTAATCCACATTACTAGAGTAAGACTGATATGATGCTACAATTAAAAAATCTTTCGCGGGTTTGGAATTCATAGTGTACTGTGAGAGTTTTTATTGTTTTAGAAGTCGCACTGTAAATATTTAGCATACTAGCTGAACCCGGTGTGCTTCGCTACTCCCCTCGTTATAAAATAAAATTAAAAGTATTTATATATTTTTCACGCCATCGAATTTTCGAAATAAGTTCACCCCAGCGCCACCTACCGTGTCCATTTATACACAAATTATTTTCTTATGATCAAACAAACATACATTCTGAATTTCAGTTAAATTGGTCCATATATTAAAATTTTCGATATAAGTCCACCCCAGCGCCACCTATCGGGTCCAAATATAGCCTATGTTACCCACCGTACCAAGATGAACATTACCTGAAAATTTCATCAAAATCGGCCCAGCCGTTTTGGAGTCCATACGTTACATACATACACACATCCTATTTTATATATATAGATAGATAGATAAGTATATAAAATTCGGGCGCTCTGTAACCATTTGTAACGTTGTTTCAAGTGACCTGAAACTGATCTGCAGGCCAGTGCACTGCAGTGATGTGGTTTTGTTTTTGTTAAAAAAACTCAGCTAAATAAGTTTTTAGACAAACACATTTTAAATTTTGTATAAACATGCAATAGATACATTTTTTTAAGATCACTAAGAGTATGTTGGGTTTGAGTTTCAGAAAAGATTAGGGAAGAAAAGTCATTAATTATAAGCGATAATGACAATTGTTTGTATTACTAGTTGTAAGTCGAACAAATGGGTCTATTAATGGCGTTTTCGTTTCTCGCAAAAATGCAAAATTTTTTCTGCCCTTTTTGGAAATTCTGCTTTCTTGAGAATAAAAATAGTGACCACTACAATTGAATCATGTTCTTTTCGCGGAAATGTTGACCTCAAAAGAAAAAATTAAGATTTCTTAAAGATGGCAGAAAGAGGGCAGAAAAATGCACAATTTTTTCGAGAAACGAAAACGACATAAGTTTTGTTTATGCGCCCCTCCGAAAGATTCTCGGGCGCCTTTTACGACTTTGATTTGAACCATTTCTGATCCGGTTTTCCTTAAATTGTGAAGATTGGTTCTTTTGTCAAGGGGTCGGGAACCTTGGATTTGGGCTGAACCATTAAGTGGTTCTTTCGAGTTGCACGCCTTTTGATTAATAGGTAAATATATTTACTGACTGGTTAACCTCTTCTTTACATATTATCACTTGATTCGATATAAAGTTTGGATATTTTTAATAATTTTCTTATTACGAAATAAATCACGACGAGTACGTTAGATTTACTACAAGGTCACAGTAAATCTACACATTTAAACTACTCCTTTTTCTTGTTATGCAAGCATTTTGAAATACACATATGTATTACAATGTTAAATAGTAAACGATTTACCTTCAGAACACAAACGCTCGGCAAGAAAAACTGCATCCTTATGGTCGTAGTGATTCAGACAATGCCATATGGCAGCCTAATAGAAAGATTAAAAAATTTTTAAAACAATCAATAAATAAAACAATTTACTTTGTTGTATTGAGTTTAGCTAACGGCATTGCAAGAACAAACCACAAAAGCAGTTTTGTCTTATTTCAAGATATGACCATTGCAAACCAATAGAAAAAACCAAAAACAACTTAACTATTGTATCGAAAACTTACCTGGACAGGCTCTTGAATAATCATTTCCAAACAAATTAGCTTAATTTAACTTAAAACAAAAATTTGGAATTTGCTAGGAAACTATTTGCTGTAACTTATGACTGAAAGTTTCCAATTACTTCCTCCACACTGGCGACGCTTCAAAGAGTATAATTTTGTATTGTTGTTTGCAATTATTTTATTTTCATCGCCCTTGATCGCGCCCCAAACTTAAAAGTTTAGTTATTTTTCTGTTTAACTTCAAGAAATTATCCTTCATCCACCATTCGCAGCCAGTGATTGTTTCTAAAAACACCAGACGTTTGCTCGCTTTGCTTGAGACAGCGTCTCCACTGTCAAATATAATCTGCTCTTGGAATAGAAATTTTTTTCCTCCTCAGTAAAGTAGTGGAATTAAGAAAAAACTTTTCACACTTTTTTTTGTAAGTGATTTTTATGAATATTTATAGAGTTTTTGATATTAATTTCAGTTAAATGGTGTTTTTTAATTTTTACACTTTGTATTTGTCTTCATTTGGAGCTTTAGTTCTTGTTGTTAAGTGCAGAAAATAACTATGAAAATTTTTTAATTCAATGAAAACTCTCTAAATGAAAAATTTATAGTTGCTAAAGTGTTCGTTGGTTGCTGCACACACACCAGAAGGATATAGTTACCAGATTGTGTTGAATTGAAATATGGGAATTTTGGAATTTTTCGTGAAATTGTGCATACAACATTTTAACGTTTTCAATATGAGTATAAAGTTCGTATTATGTGAAAAACTGTTCAAGAACAGAAAACTATTAAGTTTATAACAGCATTAAGCAAAAAATTATTTTTTGTTGCTGCAAATTTATGTAGTAATTATGTATAAGAATAATTCCCACTTAAACCTAGTAAATTGTGTGAGTTTTATTAGTCGATCTGGCAGCTTTTAATTAAGAAATGCCAAAATAGAATGTGAAATAGTTTGTCTCTTTTTTACTCTCTTGAAACAGGTCCTCTAAAAATAGTTGGAGATCGACATCTAGCGGAGTGTAGCAAAATATTAAACTTGACAGTTGTTTAACGTACCCTTTATTTACCTGGCTAAATAACAGTGGTATTCAAGATTAGGCGAACTTGCCTGTGCAGTTGAGTATTTGTGCAATTGTGCAGTTAGGTTTTCATGAACACACCATACTTTTTTTGAGAAATTGATTGAAGTGTGTCTTATATATTAAAATCGGCTATCAGCATTATCGGTAAGCAAAAGAAAACATTTCATAAACAAAATATAAACATGCCGATAAAAAGTGTTTAAATAAACATGGTTAGTTTTTCGATTGTGAAATAAAATATATTGCCCACTATCATAGTCAAAATAAAATCGACTTTAAATTTAGTATAAGCATTTTTGACAGTTTTTCAAAATAATATGTTGTCAAAAAGCTTGCACTAAATTTCTAAGTCGACTTTATTTTGATTATGATAATGGGCCATTGTGTTATATGTAGGTTTTTTGCCATCTAGCTTAAATGGAATATAAATAAAAACTTACGAATTGGCAATTGAACACATGAGTGGATGAAGGTGATATGTTGCAATTATCTAGTTTCGAGAAAATTGAGTTCAAACTTTCACATTTGCACAGAAATCTATACTAAATCAAACTTTGTGAGGTAGTTAATTTCTAAAATAGCCACAAGCATGGCTGTTTTAAAATTGTTTGTATGCACATAAGACCTTCATCATCCATGCATATAAGAAAATATTTTTATATTTTTATTTATGAGTACTAATAAATAATCTAATTATACGTTTTGCGCAAAAGGGACAGTACACACCTGGATTTTTCAAAAATTACATTTTTTTAAGAAAGGAACAAGATATCTTATCGAAACTTTTTTAATTTATTTTTATGTAAAAGTAGTATACAAAAAAGTTTTGGATTTTTACAGCGTGCTTTTGGCTGCTGCAGGTTCTTGAAAATAACATCAAAATATCACGACGGGCGTGATTTTGGCTCTCTGGAACGTCTGAAAAAAATAAAAACGGGGTTTTAATCAGCATCAAAGCTGCTTAAGATTGAACTAAAATAATTTTTTGGCAAAAATTGACAAAATGGCGGCGCTTTTTCGAAATTAGCCGATTTTTTTCACCGAATAATCCCTTGAAAACCAAAAATACTTTACCGATCTTTCTATCCGTAGTTCAATCTATAGACTTATATGTTTACAATAACATATTGAAATTTCAGAACGATCAGTGTAGTAGTTTTTTATTACGCCCGCCAACTCAAAAATGTGATTTCTAGAAAAAGCGCTTTATAGCGTGTTTACACCAAACCCTCAAAACGTGTTTTGAGCATTTATCGCGTTTAAGAGCCAAAACACGACTTTTTTAAGTTTTTTTACCATACAATTTAAGAAATTTTACCATACAAAATTTAAAACACCATTAAAGCACTGAAAAGGTCGAAACATATCATGGTAAAAGTGTCAAAGCGTATTTTTTTCACGAAAATGAGCAAAATAAAAGCAAAAATGGAACAGTAAGAAAACATAACCGTCAAACTAAAGCATGAAAAAGGTGGTGTAAACAGTCGTGTTTTGAAAGAAAACTCAATAGCGATAGAACGTGTTTTAGTTTCGGTTTAAATGTATTATTAAATTTATAGCACCGATTATATGGCCTTGACGCTCTGCGTTTGAAACCTTCGCCATTAAGCGTAGAAATTAATTTTTAATTTCATAGATTCTTAAAAATATATTCTTTGAGGTCTTTTGAACAATAATAAATCATAAAGAATTTGATTTTTTTAAATTTCAGGTGTGTACTGTCCTCTTAATTCACTTTATCAAGTAATTGGTACTGCCAAATTTTTCAATGTCTGCAAATTTTCATGTCCTCACGATTAAAGCTATAGTTGGAATGCAAATGTGCAGATTTTTGACGTACGTGTATTTTGTTTTTGTAAAGTGCATAAGACCTCAAGTCCTCAATTGCACTTGCAAGTAAAACAACTCGTGAATACTCCTAATATTCTGTTTCCTTCATGCACTAAAGACGGTTCATATTAAAAAATTGATAATTAGCGATTATGAGAGCATGGCAGAATAACTAGGCAGCCAGAATTTAAGTCGGAAACTTTTTGTTGGAATTAAAAATTAGAGTGGACACGTATACCAAATGGAAAATTAGGTATGGATTTCATTGAAATGTACTTTAACATTTTGACGGATTTGCCAATCGGTCGTCTTATGAGGCAAAGTAATAGATACAGACCTTGATGTGATCCTTTCGATTTATGGAAAAAATATTTTTCCGAAAAATATCGCTTTGACAAAGAAACTGCAAAATTATTAGACGATTTGATAAAAATAAAAGTTGCGCCAAGTAAATAAAAACTGCCAATTTTAGGGAGTTTGCAAGTGCTAACAGCTTTAAGACAATTTGTTCAAATGTCCATCAGAGTTATATTGGTAACATTTGAATAAATTGTGAAAATATGGACAGTAGACATAGCTTAAATTTTAAAAATAGCTGACAGCAGAATTGTTGCAAAAGTAGCAACAAAGCTAGCATTGTAGCTTTCCAATTTCACCAAAATTCCTTTAAAAACTCATGAAATACAACAAACTAAGAAAGACTATTTTAAATTGCTGGATTTCCTTAAGTTTTGGGTGCTTTCAACAGCACTCATGTCCGTATAAAGTGCCCAGGAAAGAATATTAAAGACTTTATGGCCGGAAGGTTCTTAAATAGGAAATGATATTATTCCTTAAACGTACATTTGGAACATAAGCACTTTGATTCCATTCTAGAAATTTCCACTAAAGATTTACATAAGGGTGTCTCAGTTGGAGATGCTGGTTGCCCTTTCGTAAAGAAATCCGCAATCTCGGCAAGAACGAACAGGATTTTTATTAGAATCGCGTGTGTTCTTGTTTTAATTTTTGTAGCAGTAATTTATATGCCATCGTAATATTATCGTAATTCGTTCATTAAAAAAAAATAAAATAAACTAAATCAAAAATGGCGACCGTAGCCTAGTGGGTAGAGTGCGTGGCTCCTAAGCTAAAGAACCGCGGTAGCCCGGGTTCAATTCCAGCTCAGACAGAAAGTTTTTTCAATTGAATTAATTTTTCTGTTCGGTCGTCACCTCTCTGCAGACAATGGCAAACCTCAGAGAGTAAAAATTGCCATGTAAAGCTTCTCGAGAACATAAGCCGTTCGGAGTCAGCATAAAACACGTAGGTCCAGTTCTCGGTCATTTGTGATCAAAAATTTAATAACACGCACAACACAATTGATCAATAGAAGCTAGGTCAAAGTCCTTCCAAGGGCTGAAATGGCCAGTTTATTTTTTTTTAAATCAAAAATGGTGTTTGAAATGTAAAAAAACTCCAGGCCAGTGTTCTATGGGGTGGGAATTTGTAATTGGTATGAGCGGTAACTCATTTCTGTAACACTTATCTACAGATTATTACTCTACTGGTTGAGAATGTGACGTCAAAGACACATTCTCTATTACTTTATTTCTATAAGTGTGGTGAGCTGAGTTATGTATCTCAACTGAATTATCTTCCAGTAGAGATATACAAAAACTGATACAACCATTTGAGAATGAATGCGGTAAGTAATATTTTTAGTTAAAAATCTGTAATATTGATTTAAAAATAAGATTTAAATAACTTAACTACAAACGATGAGTTTAGATATGATTAGCCATTTATGAATAAATGTTCTATGTGTTTTATACCAAAAAATTATGCTTTTTATTTTTAGAAAAAGTTAATAACGCGTGTAAGGCAAAATAAAAAAAAACCCCAGTTGGTCGAGCATATTCTGCAAAACCGTGCGTTGGCTTTGAGTAGCATAAAAACTTGTCAAAAATAAATGTAAAAACTGTCAGATTCACTACCCATCTTAGTCAACACGAATTTCTCTACTGGTAAGTTCTTTACAGAACACTTAAGTCTCAACGATTTAGAAAAATTTTTTGGATTTGAGAACTACGTCATGATCTGTAGAGAAGTCTATTGATATTGCAAAAACGAGCTACAGTTCAGGTATATATATTCTTAAAACACAGAGAGTATATTAACCAGTGGTCTCAGTCAGTAGAAAAGCACATGTGCAGATTTTTGACGTACGTATATTTTGTTTTTGTAAAGTGCACAAGTCCTCAACTGCACAGGCAAGTGCACTGAATTGTGAATACCCCTAAATTCTGTGGTAAAACATGGGTGGCAGACAAAGATGCCAGATCACACGGATGAAAATCAGATGAAACTTTGTTATACTTTTACCTGCCACTATAACGGGACTTTTTTCGTTGCCCTCACACACATCGCACATGACGGATATACTTTGGATAGACTTAATTATTTTTTAGCTGCCGAAGAGTCAACATCAATTAATTGTTTAATATTAATTGTTTTGAACATTTACTTTTATTTTTTTTTGCTTTAAATATTCCAAGACATCACAATTTTAGGTAAAGATAAAAAAATTCGCATCAAAATATAACATTTGTTACGTTCGGCAGTTTTGCCGCGAGATGTGCTCTCTCTGAAAATTTTCAACAAATGGCAAAATGTACTAAGTTGGATGGCCGCGCACGCAAATGGAACTACATGTCGGACGTACTTAGCAAAAAGTCAAAAATTTTGGACTTCCATCGGACATGTCCATCCGCCTTGATTTCTTCCACATTAACGATACTACATGTGTGATGACTTGACAGGTCGGATGGACATGTAGTATCGTTTGAGGGCCCCTTATAGTCACACTGGTTCGCTAATCTGAAAATTAATTTACTCTCTGTTTTCAACAAAAGTTGGTAACACATGCAACAGCTGTTTTCCGAATTCATGACAGCTGTGAATATCAACAAATTGTTAATTGGATATTATTTTGTGGAAATGTTTTCGTTATCAGTATTTTTAAAATCAAAAAAATTGTAATATTCGCTTAAGAAAATATGTTTAAGAACAAAAAAACTAACTAAAATGCTGTTCAAATTAATATTCTTGGGCATTTTCTTCTTTCTCTTCATATATTGGTAAGTAAACGAAAGAAGAAAAAGCGATGATGACACACCTACAAAAGCTAAATTTAATTGTAACCATATTAATTTAATTGAATGTTAATTAAGGATATTGCCAGCTAGTATTAGTTGGTACTTGGTAAAGAAGTTTAAAGTCAAGGTTCGCATTGGACGCATAAGTTTGCCGTATCTGGTTTTAAAAAATGTGCACATTACAAAGAGTGGATTTTCTGTGGTATGTAAAAAGTGAAATGAAAGCTAATGCGTACTTATTAATGATTTTTGTAACATACAGCAAATAGAAGAAATTTGTTTACGAAGCAGTTTTTTCAATACCGAAGTTACAAAATTACTTTCCATCTATATACGAGATATACGCATAAATAAAGATATCGACAGCAAGAACAATGATGCGACTGATGAAAGGCGTGAAGTGGAATACCTGCAATGTATCGCAGAAGAGGGTATTAAAAATGTACCCGACTTTCGGCAGACCAAAGTTCCGCCTAGTATTCTGACATTCGCGCAGGTTGGAAATGGCAATAAATTAAAATGACTGGCTATTGTATGTTTTAACTTATTTATTTTTTTGTTTTTTTTTTTAATTTAATGAATTAGTTTATGGCTATACATATCAGTAACATGTCCGTTGTATTGATGAATAATGATTTTGAGCCTGGATGGTTCATGCATGCAACCGCTAAAGAGTTGCACTTAGATGGAAGCATAGTACACAATGCTAAAACATTGTTGGTGAATGCGGCACTAAACGAAGCACAGGTATGTGATTAATTGAATTAAATTTTTTTATCTTTTGTTGTATAAAATGCAGGCAAAAATATTACGCCACTGTCCATCGCGACGTCAGTCTTTTGAGATTCTAAATAAGATTCGCCCTTGCTTAGGTGAAGTCAGTTTTGATATCGCCCTAGATGCCACACTCATTGCACATGGTCCCCTTTCTGTGGATGTAAGTGTAAAAGTGTGAATAGTAGTAACCTTGTATTAAAGCACTTTTCATTGAGTAATCTTTTGTATATTCTACAGAAATTAACGCTGGCTATGAACAATGCAAAATCAACAATTCATGGGGGTCTATATGATTTTTTACGCGAAGCTAAACAGCGTACAAAACATGTGAATTCATCAAATGAGGGCAGCAAAATATTTAGACCAAATTCTTCACATGCAAAAAAATCCTACAACAATGAATCGTATCAGAAAATCGCTCCAATAATACCGAAAAATTTTAATTTTATCATAAAAGCGGCAATATTTTCAGCCGTAAAAGAGAATTCACAAAATGATTTTAGCGCCAAAATGCAATTATTTACGGTACGTATTTGATTACAAAAATTATATATAAAAACAATTTAATAACGCAATTCTAATACATTAAATTTATGTGTATTCTTCTTTTACAGATAACTGGAAAGTTTAATTCCAAATCTCTGAATGAAAATGTAAATCTGCCAACGCTTTATACAAAAGTAACACTACAACATTTGGACATAGATACCAAGTACGAGAAACTTCTATTCATTGAACAGTTTACAATAGACTCAGTTGTAAGAGCAAAGCTTTACTAAAATTTAGGAAAATTACAATTGTTTCTAATAATTATATTTTCAGCTCGAAAACGATATCTTAAACCTTTATGTAAAATTAAAAACATTCCAACTAATTTACAATCACAGTGAAATTTATGATTGGGTAAACAACAATTTTATGGCAAGGCATAACAGTGCACAGACGTTGCTATTGAAAAAATCGCCATCTTATGATGGTGAAATTGACATGATTTATCCTTCTGTAAAAACCAATAAAAGTTCCTCACATTCTGCAACAGGAAAAAACTTCAATCAAGATAGTCTCTTGGAATGGCTACTTAAGCGAATTGTGATAAAAGGTACATATAACTAAGGTAACTAATTAATTTTAGGCATTCATAAAATTTAGTACTAGCAAAAATTATTTAGTCATGTTGGTCTTTAAGCAGTGCCCATTGGTAAAGGCCACTAGCGTGGCTACCTCTAGTCTTCCCAGCGAGAGAAGGGCTCTCGATCGTTTTATGTCTAGAGCAGTGGTCATCAATGCAGAATTCACACAACAACAACTATAGCTTTCCGAGTGCGCAGCTTTGCAAGGAATAAGGTGCAAGGAAATATTGTCGAGTGATAGATTTTCAATGTAATGTTTTCTTTTTGTGTTTGCTTTTCGCTATTGTGGCGTGACAATATTGAATGCTCCATCTATGTCTAAGAAAGCAACTCAAGTGAATTCATAATGCAGGAAGGATCTTTCGATGGTCCCGATCAGTAAGTTTAAAGCCGTTTCCACTGACCTTACCTTGCTGTATGCATGCTGTGATGCCGATAAGAGTACTGAGTCTATGTTGCGAAGATCTAATGGGCATTCCAACGTCTTTAAAAGGAATGGCGTTAGACTTAAAGGCCTGAAATCTTTAGGAGTGGTGTGTGATGTCTTCCCTGCTTTAGGTATAAATACCACTCTTGACTAATTCCAAGCGTTGGGAATATAACTCAGGCTGATGCAGCTATTGAATATAATACGAAGCCAAGGCAGAATATATTCCGCAGCCTCTTGTTTTTCTATAGGGCGAACTCAATCAGGCCCTGGTTATTTATAGGGCTTGAAACTTTTTACCGCCCATTTTAGTTTCCTAGTATAATTATAGACGAGACGATAATATTTTTTATATATTAATTCCTAAATTTTGTAGTCTTTAGATTTTTTATTTTATCTATTAAAAAATTTTTTTAAATCTTTATCAATTAAAATACACCCAAAAGGTTAACCGCTTAGTAGATTATAGTTAACTGCTATTTAAAGTAAAAATACACCTAAAAAGTTAACCATTAAATTTGAAGTATTCTCTTATTTTTTCGTTCTCTAGGCTGTGCGGAACTATGGAATGTATCTATGCTTATGAAGCTTGATGACGAAAATGCTGCTATGAGTGTTAGTCACACGCGTTTGCTACTGGAACAATTCGAAGATAAACGCAGTTCGGTCTATAAAAATAAACTGGTGAATTTAGTGCTCGATCAAAGGCATTGGAGCACAGAACTAATGATTGAATCGCTCTGGTGGTCACTGGGTAACTCTATCAATGATACAAATAACTTGAAGAAATCCCATTCACCGGGCTCACCATTCTTTTTGGGTGTCAGTCTGGTCAAATTGAGTTCATATGCAAATGTCACCAAGTTGGAAGTTTCCATTCATACTTTGCGCACAGAGTACAGCATGAGCTTGGCGGAATTTATTGTGAAATCAGTACGCTGTATAAAACAGTATGGTTGGTTGAGTGTAGAAGATTATGCTCAAGTCAAACAACACTATAGTGAGGTGTCACAGCTACAGCGTACTGCGCCAATGGCTACAAAAACCGCTGGACTGTTAGTGTCAGCCAAGGTCAAAGATATCACAGCTTATTTTATAAACAATCATAAAGCTTGTATGTTGCTCAGTTTCAGTGAAATAACACTGACGCGTTCACATCAAATTTCTAATTTTAAATTAGAAGAATTCCAAATGGCCATCATGCGTTCCTTGACCTCGTCTTCACTTTGCCTCACTGATTTTACAGATATATTTGCAAATTGCAAGATTATTCGTATTGAATATGAAAAGTACGAAAATACACGACCCAAGGTGGCTATTTATATACCGGGTAATACGGAAGCCACTTGGAACTCCAATCTGCACATGCATTGTCTGACGTTGCTGCGTGATATGAAGGAACTTAAAACTGAGCTTTGTCTACCGCAGCGACCAACTATTTTATTAACGAAAAATCCAAATGACTCGTTAATTTTAGAGCTATCCGCTGAACGTAGTACAGTTTTCGAAATAAAATTATCGGAACGTCATTCGATGCAGTGGTTCTTGGAAAATTTATTTATAAGTCGTAAGGAGGGTAACTTTATATCAGCTGAAAATATTTTTATTAAAATTGATGATCAGCATATATTCACCATCAAGGATGTTGATGTGCATTCACTGCAGAAGCTGGACATGTTGACACATGAGCGTGTCAATTGTGAGGGTTTTATTTTGCCCACAAACCGTGTGTGGGTAACAACAATCGGAGTTTTTAAGGTTGGCATTTTATTAATTTATGAATATATGTAACTTCTAACTGACACAAATAAACCTTACCTTAGGCCATTTTCCCCTACGATCATGATTTTTATGATGCAGTCCAGAATGAATTTGTTTCTCACTTTAAATGGCTGAAGTTTGTACACAACTATAAAAAGAAAGAATTTACCTCAAGTTCGCCCCTGCCCAGTGATATGGTGATTCAGGTAACATAATTTGAGATCTGGGTATATGCATGGATTCTAAGCTATCGTTTAACGTTCATATTGATTACATTTATAAAAAAACATCTTTTATGCTCGGGTTTATGAAACGCTGGGTCAAAGAATTTAATAGTATGATCACAACTACAACGCTGTATTATGCAATTGTGCGACCTCACTTAGAGTATGCAAGTCAAGTTTGGTCCCCAAGTTACAATGTACATGTTGAACGTATAGAGAGAATCCAAAAACGTTTTGTTCGGTTTGCTCTAAGAGGCTTAAGTGCAACTGACACTTTAAACCTTCCTCCTTATGAGGATCGTTTAAAACTATTAAAAATGCAATCTTTGAATGAGAGAAGGAAGTCTGCAGATATCGTCTATTTACACCAACTCATAACTGATGTATTCGAACAAATTATATAGCTACTGCTCATTTACATCGCATCTTTGTTAACAACTGTAGCTTTTTTGATGTTAACTTATCGAAAGGTCAACTCAAAAGTAGATTGAAAACTAATGTATGATTGGATCTATGTAAACGCATGGTTAGTTGTTATGTCTTGTGTTGTCCCTGAGCCCAATCCATATTATGGTGGGTAAATTTTTCTCACTTTGGATTGTTTTGGACCACTCTTATCGATATCATTAAGGCTATTCACGGTTTGAGCGTACTTTTAACAAATCATATTTAGCATTTATTATTGTTCAAACTGTGAGCACCTCGCCATGTGACTGTCGTATAAAAAGATTGTGCAACCCTGTGATGTGTGTGATTGTGCGGCTGTAGACAGAGCATAAAAATACGAGGTACAAAGAGCACGTCCAAGGGCTGCTTTTATTTGCGCGTGCCTGCGTATTTGCATTTGTATGCAAAACAACAACGAAGCAAAATACGTTTTCGTAAATTGGCGCACAAATAGCAGATCGAACAAATGGCAGACCAGCGTATTCGAACTGTGAATGGCCTTATTGAGATGTTTTAATGTTATTTGGGCTGGTTCTTAAGATGATCTAATGCGGAGAAAGTGCGAAAAAGCTGTAGTAGCTGAACTCTATTGTTATTGCATGTATAAACTTTTATAAACTTTTTTAAAACAACATAAACATAGCATAAATTGAATTCATTAAAGTTTTTAAGTTTATTAATTTTTGGCGTTCGCAAATGTATCCTTTTTGAACATTGGCTGATTTATTTTATTGACGTTTAAACAAATGAAATAAATAAAAGCCGTACAAACAAATTCAGCAATCCAATTTGAGAAAATATGGAGCAGTATGATTGATGTTCAACAATTAAATAAAAAAAATTTTAACTTTTTGCTTGAAGTTATGTTAACACCTATCAATTGTGTTTCAGTACGAATGATACATAAGTTTGATTTGCTTCAACTTTGATCAAAAGTAGGAAGACCTTCTATTTCTTTCACTGTTCAAGGTGGATGACAATCATCTTAATTTTAAAGATGAAACTCAATTAACATTTTTCAAATCATTATTCATCCAAAGTGAGCAATGATCCCGAGAAACAATTTCTTATTTAGTGTCAATAAAGTAGCTGATATATGTCGGGTGCCCGTGTCGGTAAATGTCCGACCTCAGCACCGAAAGAAGTGCTAGTTCTGGAACACCTTGGGCAGACACAATGTACGAACGAAGACCGAATCGTTCACTCGTCAGTTTATTGTGCCCGAATATAGTCGCTCGTTTTTGAGCAATTTATAGACATAATACAGACTTACGGTACTATTTCAGGTGACTTTCGCGGTACTTGTTGGGTATGTTTCGGGTACATTATAGTTAAGACTCGGGCCAGTTTCGATACATATCAGCTACTTTGACACGATATATGAATTTTGTTCTCGGGTCGTGTTCGCAAAAACTTCGCAGTTTTTCGTTACTACTCGTAGCTTTGAAAAATAAATTTGAGTCTGATACTCGACACTTTTGCGCCTGAGTAGTTTGGTTTGGACACAAATTGTTTCTCGGGCATGATGATTAAATCGCCGTAAGTTATAAAAATTATTCTACCCCCACGCGTACTGCTTGTCACTTAGAAACTTATCTATATTCTTGATCAGAATCACCTCCTGAGTCTATTTCGTCATGTTTGTCTGTCCATCTGTGATCACGATAATAGCCGTAATTTTATAGGCTATCGTCCCAAAATTCAATATATAAGCTTTTTATTAAAAAATAGAGATTAAATTCGAAAATGAGCCAAATCGAGCCTACCTCCCATACAAAGTAACTTTATCAAAACGGTAAAATCCCTTGAAATTCTACAAAAATAAATCTCATGACTTCAAATTTTGCACATAACCTTAATATGCACTCTGAGTATGAAATTTGTAAAAATTAAATTCCACAAAAAATGAGTAAAAAAACTTCAAATATTGCAAATAAGTTTTATTTGCACCTCCCATATAAAGTGACGTCATCATAATAGTTAAATCTTAATAAATTAAAAAAAATTAAGGTTTGATAATTAAAATATACTTGAGTTCCAAATTTCAAATATTTGAATAAAAACCACGACTTATAAAAGTGACGTCATCAAAATAATACAACATTCAAAACTTTGAATATACTAAATTGAAATTTGAAAATTTGTCAAAAATTATACTTTTTTGTACACTTTAGTTTGTAAAATTGCTTAAAAAAAATAATTTTTTTTCGATAACTATTAATTACAAACAATAATTTTTGATTCTGTTTTTATATCTAAAGTTGATATAAATATAAACGTCAATCAATATATTGCTATGATGCTGTAGCTGGGAATTGAACTCGTGTCCTCTGTGATAAAAATTCGCTTATTTTAATATTTTTTTTTAGATTAAGGAGTTTTTATTGGAAATCAGTGATGATCCATTTGAAGTGAAACTACGTGACAACTATGTATTACTTGTGGACGAGTACTTGGAAAGTCTGAAGAGGAAAGCTCTTTTTGATAAGAAAATAGCTGAGCGTTGTTCACCACGTCTGCTAGTTCCAGCTGGTACCATTGAGTTATTGTATGCAAATTTGGTTAAAAAGAATTCAGAAATCTACATACAGCGCTCAAAGAAAATAAGCGAAAGTGGTCCGGTACGCACGCGTTTACTAGCTTGGATAATGACAGATGTTGAGATAATGGCCATGGCTGATCCTTCCATACACGGTACTGAAAATGTAACACGCATAATGCGAGGAATAGATGCAGATAGTCCATGGCCCGAAGAAGGTTTGGAATTTACCACGTTGTGGTGCCGTAATACAAATGTTAGTTGCACAGAATGGAAATTTATGCTAAGGTATGTTAGTTGGTTTTGATTACCTTCGCCTTTATCTGAAATTTGTATATTACGATTTTTAGAGATTTCCCGCAACCTATGTTTTATGTAAAAGCTATGCGCTTGTTTGGAATTCTATGCGGCGCCGAGCAAATGGCTTCGAAACGTGCCAAAAGAGATGTGCTCATTGAAGTTGGTGAACCATTTGGCACTGATGTGATACAACGCAGCATGACGTCGCTTAAGTTCTACCATGACTTTGACTGTGATTTGGAATTTTGTAGCTATGCTTTTGGTCCCTGCTGGGAGCCTGTAATGGCGCAATGCAATCTAAGTTTTGAAAAAATTTCGGCTCCCTCAAAAGATCCCAGTCCGCCTTTGCCGTTTTGGGATAAAATGCGTTTGCTTTTTCATGGTCGGCTAACAATGATTGTCAAACAATTTACTGTTCTGTTGCATGCATCATTAGATCCATACAATACGACTGAAGAAATGGAGCTGACCTGGAACAATGCGGGCATTGTTTGGACAAATGCTAAAATTATGTTCAAAGGAGAGCTCAACGTAAGTTTCTGTTCTAATATGTGTAAAAGAAAAAGTTTGTAAGGTTGTTATATTTATGTTCGGAAAGAGAATTTAATTTTTTTTCAGAAGAATTTATTATGAACACGACGAATATTTTTTGTTTGATCGGTTTTGTGTTGTTAATCAAATAGGAGGAACACTTTTACCTCATTACGCTGGCATGTTTATGTATGACAATATTTGGTGCTAACTAAATTCGTTAAAAGTAATTAACTCGGGAAATTCATAAATTATCTCATCCAGTTTAAATTTCTTCTTTTCCTTTAACCCCTCGTGGGGCAAAGGGCGACGACAAATTCTTTCCACTTCCTTCAATCTGCTGCAATAAAGCTGAAGCCACGATTCGTTAATTTAGCAGCTTCTGCCATAGTTGACACCATTCATGTACGAGATGGTTTGCCAATTCTTCGCGAACCTCGAGGGTTCCACTCGAACAACTGCATAGCCGAGTTGACATTTAACCTTCTGAGTGTATGCCTATCCAGCGCCATTTTCGCTGCCTTATTTCAATATCCACCAGATATTAAGCCGGAGATTGATTTTATATTGTTATTGGCCACCGAATTCTTAATACATGGCTTAGACAGCGGTTCTAGACTATCAAACAACTAGAATTTGTATTTAAAATCAAGTATGATTTAAACTATCAAACATTTAGAATTTGTATTTAAATCATATAAAGTCAACATAATAAATATAGAGGTCATTTAGGAAAAAACTTTAATCAAATGGTAGAGCTCGACCAAACTGAAACAGCTGAAAACAAAATCAGCAAAAATCTAAAAACAACTTCAGTAAACATGCTTTGTTAGTAGAGACTTCCAGCAGGCTGTTGGACTCCATATAATAACATAAGCATAGAGACTAAAGTAAAGCAAAAATACAACAACAAATGTGAAATTATGAAATTGAGAAAAACTGAGAAATTGACACTTCAAATCTCATCGCCCCGGTGGTGCAGTGCGTTAGTGCGCGCTTGCACGGGTATCACAAAGATTTATGAAGAAGCCTTTAGCCGGGCCGAAATTGCAATAAGATCGATTATTCGAGGATTTCCTCGCTGGATTAGTGACTTCCAGATGATGTGCACTCGGCTGCTTGTTCGAGACTAATACGTAGGGTGTTAATGTGGTCGACACAAGTTCGTCCGCTACGGAAACTTGCCTTCTGTCTTTTCAGTGAAGCCTCGATTCTGTTCTTGATACTTGCAAAATAATGGAGGCCAATAACTTTGTAAACACGGACAGCATGGTGATACCTCGCCAGTTGTTGCAATTTTTGAGGTTACTCTTCTTCGGGACTTTCACTATAACTCCATCTTTCCATTCGGTAGGGTATGTTTCACGTTCCCATATGCTATGCGTTTGTGGCATAAAAATATTTCCTGTTAGTTCTGGATCTACCTGGTAGAACTCGGCGGATATGCCATCTGGCCCCGCAGCCTTGTTGCCATTAAGGCCTTTGATTGTCGCTGTAATTTCTGCACGTGTAAGCGGACAGACATTGATGTTTCTGAAGGACCTGAGCAACTCGGTTACAGGTGGACTCGACACTGTAGATTGAACTACGAACTAATCATTTTGCAATCAACAAAAGTGGTCCTTCCATCTCCGTCCATTGTCGTCCATTGTTGACAGCAGCCTCCCATCGATATCCAACACGGGGCAGTTAATTTTTGACTTACAACCAGAGATTTCTTTGATTTTTAAGAGCTGTTTTAGATCACCCCACCTTGCCACGCGTTCATCATCGTCAGCTAACACGAGAAGAGTAGTAACGAAAAACAGAGGTTTTGCGAACAGGACCCGAGAACAAATTTCATATATTGTGTCAAAGTTGCTGATATGTATAGAAACTGGCCCGAGCCTTAACTATAATGTACCCGAAACATACCCAATATGTACCTCAAAAGTTACCTAAAATAGTACCGTAGTAAGTCTGTATTATGTCAATAAATTGCTCAAAAACGAGCGACTATATTCGGGCACAATAAACTGACGAGTGCCCGAATCGGTCTTCGTTCGTACATTGTGCCTGCCCAAGGTGTTCCAGAACTAGCTATTTCGGTGCAGAGGACGGACATTTACCGACACGGAGACCGGACATATAGCAGCTACTTTATTGACACAAAATATGAAATTGTTGCTTGGGTAAGTTATCCATTTGCTTCCTCTTATCGCTCCGAACGCATGCCTTAACTGTTTTGTGTGCTTCTCGATATTTGCATTGAAGCAAACTTCTGCGCTGTGATTCACTTTCGGAGTTGATTTTTATGCTTACAGTCTTTCGGAGCGCTATCTTCTCCCATGTGCTTACCGAAATCCAGCGATCTTTGCCTCTGGGCATATGTGGTATAATTTTGGTTCCTGTTTCTATAAACGCGGTTTTTGTTTTTACCAGCATCGCATTTATTGTTTAACCAGGTTCACTAGGTCGTGATGCATTTTCACTTAGTTTGTTGATGGAGTTTCGGACCGTTGCAGGATCTTTCAGAGCATTTGTATTGAACGTCGATGTTTTCGCTGGGTCCATTGATCTGCACTTAACTGCTGATGTTTTCAACTGGATCGTTGCTTGCACTAAGTGGTGGTCACTTCCAGCGTCCACGCATTCTTTATTACTTACATCGCACAGTGACTTCCTCCATTTTTGTTGTATGATAAAGTGGTAAATTTTGTTTTTGGTGCGATCATCTGGAGACACCTACGTAATTTTATGGCATGTCTTGTGGGGAAACAGAGATCCTCCAATTGTCAGTTGCTGTGCATTGCAGAAATCCACGAGCAAATCGCCATTGATGTTTCTATCTCCCAGCGCATGCCTTCCCATAACGCGCTTGATGCCTGAGTTTTCAGAGCCGATTTTAGTATTGAAATTACCCAAGACGATTATAATATCGCCTTTGGTAGCATTTTCGTATACTTTGCTTAGTTGAGTATAGAAGTCGGCTTTTTCTTAGTCCATTACATCCTCGGTAGGAGCATAGCATTGTATGATAGTGACGTTGCGTATATTTGTCTTTAACCTTGCAGAAATTAATCTTCTGTTGACTGGTGCCCATGCCATTAGACCACGTCTTGCACCTTTTCTTAACATAATGCCAACTTCACCACGTCTTTGGCCGCTTAGCGACTCGTCGTTACCAGAATACTGCGTTGTCGTAAGTCCCGTTTCGGATTTAAACTCTCCTTGAGCTCTACACTTCGTTTCACTTATTCCTAAGATGCTGATGCTTAAGAGCATCATATCGTTCTTCACTTGATCGTACCTACCCGTGTCGTAAAGAGATCGTACGTACCGGGTACAGTTCTATATAAAATTTTTTTTTTCAAAACCAACTCTTTTTCTTTAGATTACAGTGCGTACTGCTTCACGCTATGACGATTGCCGGCTGTTACATTTTCCCAATTTAAAACTAACATTCAAACTAAACTGGGTCTGTCTAGCAAATCCAAATGATCATCACGCAGTAATGCCATGTGCGCCAGACAAACTGCCAGAGTACTCTAGTAACCAAGTGCATGACTCTTTCCGGGCATTTCGTTCACTCAATTTAAATATATGGATTTCATTTGAAACGAAGCCTTCACCTGGCTTGGAAGAGCTGGAAGTGGATATACCTAGTTTGGTGCTGTACGGTAGTACTTTGCGTTGGTTTGAAAGTCTCAAACTTATACTGTCCGGAGTGACACGTCCTACGCGTCGTGGTCCAGTTTTCAACAATGTGCGCCCACGAAAAAAACAGTTAAGTCGACACTATAAAAAGGCAAACTTGCAGATGAGTCTTCATCGCTTCCAGGTACTTTATTGGATGTCACATGCTCTGCACAAGGGCTTCCAGCTAAATGGTGGACGTGTGTCTTTTAGTTCTGAGTACTGTCTTTCCCTAAGTCCCATTGATGATGGTCTGGTGCATAGACCACGTGCGGACTGGTCTACAGTGTATATGAATTGTGAGCTTAACGATGCAGAGATTTGGCTTCGCAGTATTCTAACTGAAAAGCTAGATAGTAGTGCGGAGAATATAGCAACTGGTTCAGATGCTTTTAAAATTGTGCGATTTTATTTCTTGAGTGTCGCTAAAGTATCGTACGGACGTGAAGCGCTGATCCAAACTAGCAGTACAAGTGAAGAGGAGGCCAAAGCCAAGTCTACGACGCCTACACATAAGTTGGTGGTTTACGATTTAAAAGGGGCATGGACCAAAAACAACAGAGATGTGGCTTTCGCTCTTTTTGATTCTTTTATGAAGTCACAAAAGTTAAAGAATAATCTTTCCACTGAAGCTGTTAAGGGTTATCGTAAGGAAACTGGTTCTAGTGTTATGAAGAGTAAACAGCGCAGCGACAGCACAATTACTTTGGCAAATGCATCAGCAGAAGTCTTACCGAGTTTGTTAAATGTGTTATTAAGTATTGATTATTTTTGCTAAAAATGTATTCTAATCCCTTTAGTCTCGAATGCCAACAGCGCTATCAAGAAGCACAAGCCACCAAGTCATGCTACGGCTATGCTACAACAATTGATTGCCGAAGCTGATCATAAATTCAATGTTTACAGCGATGATCAAAGCACACAGACACGTGAGCTACAGCTGCAGGGTTTACAAGCGTGTACAGCACAGGATATCATACACGAGAACTGGTCCATATCATTGGTTAACTCACAAGTACTATTGAAAGGCTGTGAAACATCCGGGTATGTTATCATCAGTGCTGCTAAAGCTGAAATTTTGCAACGTGTACATCGTCCCGCTTGGCGCGATCGCTCACTAGTCTCAAAAACTACATGGAAAGGTTTGCTAGAGTGCATGCAGTATTATGCCACAGTGAGCGCAGGCGAAAATGATTCCTTATTGGAGAAGGAAATCATGTGGTTAACAGTCGATAACATACAGGTAAATCTCATTAGTTTACAACAGAAAAAATGCCTCTGCATGGGATGTGATGTGTTTTAAAAAGGCTTAAAATCTCTTAACGGATCGTTTTAAGATCCTTAGTATCCTTCATGAATTAAACATCCTTTGGTTGTACTAGTGAATACTGGTAAAAAACAAAGTTGTAATTTAGAACTTTAGGGCAAGTAATTTATGAAAGAAGAAAACAACGATAGCAACAAAATTTCTGTATAATCGCACAGCAGACTAGACAGCTTGTTTCGGAAGTAGCTACACTTCCTCTTCAGTAGTCTTGCGTGATTCATCTGACCAACCCATTGTTTACATTCCATATGATTTGACACATGTTTGAATTAACTCATCTGAAAAATATTATATCGATGAAAGCAAGTTGATCTTGTTTTTTGGTCAAGCCAAAACTTTATCAGAGTTGTGTGTGTATCAAAGTTGCTCCTCTCTCTTTTCACGATACCCCTTGGTAAATTACTTGACCTCTCATAAATAACTTGACCTAAAGCTCTAAATTATAACTTTGTTAAATCATCAGAGGTCACAATTTATTATTAAACTGGTGAAAAAATTTGTGTTTATATTAAACTGACAATTCACTATTGCTTACAGGAGAAGGACAAGGATACAACTGTTATCAATGATCTTCCCGATATACCCCATTTAGTCGGCAGCGGCCGCAGTGTCGGCGGTGTTGTTTCTGAAACTGTTGGTGCCTTATCTCTAGCAGATGCCGGTGAAACACAACCAGTGCAATTGCAACGCATTGTTTCACGTTGTAAATGTGAATTCTTTTATGTTAGTTATGGCGATACCATTGATCCAAATACCATTACCGAAGTGCCACCACCACCTTCAGAAGAAACACTATCGCCGTGGGAAAAGCAGGACGATGCAGTTGATGCCTTCACTCTAATGCATCATGATTTGGATGTTTGCACGAATTCACTGCAATATGCAATGATACTGGACATTGTTAATAATCTTTTGCTTTATGTAGAACCGCAGAGAAAGCAAGCGCTGGAGAAGCTCGCGCGTATGCGTTTTCAATTACAATTGCATTCGACAGAGGATCAAAAACGTCCCATACAACAAAAGCAGACACTCATACGCAGTCTACTTATGAAGATACGGTCATTGGAAAAGGATATACATTTGATCGGTAAGGATCGTGCTGAGTTGGGTGACACTGATGTGCGTAGAGAAGAGTTCGAGGGTGTGCAAATGCAGATACGTGAGAGCAAAGAGGAGTTGAACACGCTTAGTGAAGAACTGGACATGATGTTGCTTTGCTATAAAGAAACTCAATTGTCGCAATTAAGTAAGATATCAAATGTGAGTATCGAAAACAAAATTGAATAGAAGTGAGTCATTTACAATAAATCGAAATTTCAATATTTCTAGGTACTCGCGGACAAATCTTTGACGATAGTGCGTGCTAACGAGATTTGCTTTAAGCGTGCTCAATGGCGTCTCACAGAAACTGATGGCCAAATAGGTATCGCCGATTTGGTGCTAAGTGGTTTTCTCTATACAAAAAAATCAAAAAGCGATGACTCCGTGGAGCATTTGCTTGAACTTGGCAATATTCGCATGAATAACCTAATACCGAGAGAAATATATCGTGAGGTTTTGCTACCAACGGAAATACAAAAGGACATGCCAGTGGATACACACAAGCGTGTGCTGCGTGTATTTTGTCGCGAAAAACCACCAGTTGGTGGCATATCTGTTAAGGAGCATTTCGAAATCAACGTTGCTCCCATTACCATTGCAATTACAAAGAAATTCTACAGTACTATGCTTAAGTTCTGTTTCCCCGACCGTGATGCTTCCGAAACGGAAGCTGTTGATGATATAGAAGAAAACTCATCAGGTTCCTCAACATCATCATCGGCAGTGCCACCCAAACCTTTGACAAAGAAACCTTCGAAATCGAAGAAAAACTCCAAAGATTCTGAATTTTATGTAAAAATCGAAAAGGACGATGTGGAGAAAATGAAGGAGCGCGCTGAAAAGAACAAACTATTTATTTATATAAAAATTCCCGAAGTACCTGTGCGTGTTAGTTACAAAGGTAACAAAGAGAAGAATCTGGAAGATATAACTGATTTTTCACTTGTTATACCAACACTGGAGTATCATAATGTCACATGGACTTGGTTGGATCTGTTGCTTGCGATGAAATCGGTCAGCCGGCGTGTGATATTGTCACAAGCTATTAAACAAAAACTGCAAATACATCGTCGTCAACCGCTAACGTCGGCTGGCGAACGTGCATCGCCGCAGGAAGAAGATAAGGCGAAAATGCTTTTTGGCAACCGTTTAGCGGTATGATTTTTGATTTATTGTTATATTTGTTAAACAAGTTAATGGTCGTTTTTTTCTCCTTTGCCTTTCAGAATGAAAATCGAAGTCAAAGAAAGGGGGTTTTCAAATTTGCTCCTGCAAATAAATAAGAAACATAGATGCATACATTTAAGAATGTATACCACTAGGTACCTCTTTGTTAAAAACAAACACACTTTGGGAATTCATCACTTCTTATTTTAGACATGTACAGCCATGATCATATAAACCAGCACACTATTGAATAACTTTATACAAGTTTAGTTTATTACTTGCATCTAAACCAACAGCTCGTATTGTCATTTTGCGTGAGACAAGAGACTGTTTATTCGACAGAAGAACTTCTTCGGAAGAAGTTTTTGTGAAAATAAATTTTTAGTAAATGAGCTAGCGTTGAAGATAGTTATGTAGGTTTTGTTATTTACCGACGCTGTAAGTCGGTTTCAGATCCGGATTACAGGAACACGCCAGTTTCTGTCAATGGATGTTTTACGCTATCGACGAAAAGTCAACAGCCATTTTCAATAAAAACAGGTGCTATAAGCTGCCCTGTGGATTTATGCGGAAACTTTCTGACTCGCGAACTATAGTTTTGTCTTCTTTTTCGGAAATAATAGATGTTTATGCCTTAGGAGATCCTTTTTTTATGTTAAATGCATTCGAAAATGTTAAATAGCGTGAGTTCTTAATACTTTATTACTTTATACAATTCACTTCAAGTCTTGATCTGATCAAAAAGTTTCAAAATTAACTCTTCAAATTTGTAATAACAGCAATAGACAATAAAAAAAAAGAAATTTTTGTTTTAATTAGTAGAAGCTCAGGATCAAATACGAATAAAAAGAATTGTTTTTAATAATTTGTACTTTACTAAGATAAAAATGTTTTTATTATAATATTCAATAGAGTCTTCTTTATATGACTACGGCTGCTTCTTTTAAGTCTAAACGTTTTAAGCAAATTATTATAACCGTATGAAATTATATACGATATCAGTTGCAATTCTCGCTTATGATTATTATATTAAAATTTTTTTTTAATTATTTAGCAGTATTAATGAAAACTTAAAAATGTTATGCCTTACAACTGATGATCATGTAGTATATTAGACAGTAAATTTTTATTTTTTTTTATTATTCAGGTCTTATAGCAAGAATTGATAGAATGTGATGAAAAATTAATAATAAAGATTTCCAAAGAGTCATAAATTTCCCAGCTACCGCTTGGGCCCCAAATAAAAAATAAATTTTTTCAAATACAAATGGTTAAAAAACGTAGTTAGTATGTACATATTACAAGTATTTTGTGCAAGGAGTGCATTGCTGTTTAAAATTTTAAAATTCGTTAAACCATTACAGAGCAATTAAAGGAAAAAGGTAAAGTTAAAGGGGAAAAACATCTATAGGTAATCAGCCCAATTCTGAATGATTTTTGCGGGGAATCGGAAAACGGAGTTTTCATTTTTAAGATAAAGTTCAAAAACATTTTGGAAATTTTTAATGCCAATTTGTTCATCAACCGTCAATAATCATGAGTGTAAAAAAAAATGTGATATCTTTATCTGCTGTCTTAAAACTGAAAACTTCCTTTTCAAATTCCCCGGGAAAAATCATTCCCGTGTGTTTATCATGTTTTAATTTAAGTTTCACTCAAAAAAATGTTTTTTGATATAAAAATTAACATGATTCTTTATTGTTTAATGGAGATCCCAATAAGACCAAAGATATGAAAAAGAGGAGACGGTATGTTAAGGTTATGATCAATTTTATGAAATAACCTTTTTATACAGAAAAAAATAAGTAGACAAAAATATATGGGGTTATTGAAATTTTTAAATTATTAAATTTTTCAAAAATAAGTCTTAATATAACAGCAATAAGCAATGGGTTTTTTGGTGCGTTTTTCTATTATAAATCGAATCCATAATCGAACAAGGGCGATACAAGAACTAAAAAGGATGGTGAGAATTGGTTTACTTTGAAAAATTTTAAAAATTAGCGTTAAGATGTTTATTGAATTGTTTTTTTTTAATTGAAATTAACTTTTCTAATGTTTTGGGGACTATTTATTGGGGGTGAAATAAGCCTCAACCAAATTTTATTTGGGGCTTATTTAATTTTAGTTTTTTTTTGGCTTTATTTCACACGGTTTGGGAGTTTTTAATTTCTTAATTTTGGAGGTTATTTAATTTTATTTGGGGTTACTTTATTTTGGTTATCGAAGAGTTGTTTACAATAAAATTAAATATAATTTTTTTCACATTTTGTAATTTTTGATAAATGTTGGCATTATTTTTTCAGTGTAGCTGCGCCTTTTACAAATTATTCTTTCTATAAAAGGCGCATATGAAACCAATTATACGATAAAAGTGGGTCAAATGGGGTTATTTTTTAGAATGTTGTTATCACCATTCCGTACAAGGGCAAATCAAGTTTTTTATGGTGTTTTTTTTACGATAAAATGATTTTTCCTTGAACGGAAAGTTATTATTTCAGGCTTCAAAATTGCCATTAGGACTACGACCGGCAATTTTTTTTGGTCTTATGACCTTTTTTAAACTGGCTATAGTCTCAAATCTTATTTTTAATTTTAAATTTGGGATTATGACACTTGGGGCTATGTCCCGTCACAAATTACAGTAGTGACTATTCATTGGGGGCTATTTAATTTATTTTGGGTGTAATTGCATTTTGAGTTAAAATATTTTTTTATTTGAAGCTTATTTAATTTTTTGGGGCTAGTTTAATTTTTTTTGTTGGGTGCTATTTCATAATGAAATAAATCCCAAATCACATTTGGGTGTTATTTCATTGCATTTGGGCATTATTTCATTTTATTCGTTTGGGGTTTATTTCATTTTCGTTTAGGCTTATTTTAAAAGTGGTTATTTAATTTGGGGGTTATTTTGTGGTGCTTCTTATCTCGACCAATATAGTATATTTGCCTAAGATAATCAGAGCAATAAAATTTCTAACACATTAACTTTTTTATGATTACCTATTTGAGTTGATCTGCTTTATCTTTACATGAACTATTTTTTGCTACAAAAAATATGTAAATAAAAATCTATTGCTCTAGGATATTTTTTGTTTTAATATTTCTCAAATTCAACCAAATGCTGTCGTTTTGTAAAAAAATAGTTTGATAAAATCGGCCACAACATACACATATCAAATTCTCCATAAAACAGTAATCAAGAAATATGTATATTTTTGTGTTAAAGAATAATTTATAAAATAAACACATTTTTAATAAAATAATTGTTGGAAATGGTTTAACGGAATCTTATATTCCATTCCTCGCACAAAAGAAATAATATACTAAACTGACATTAAAAAATGTCGTTTTCTCTAATTTTAATTAAGAAGGCTACAAATATTAAGAGCCTTAGCGTAAGCTAAAAAATCATTGTTCTGAAAAATCTATAAAATCTATAAATAAGACCTGAATATTTTGGATTTCTTTTTTTAATGAGTCTAATATATATGTATATGAGAAGTGTCCGTTCAAAAGGTCCTATTTAACATTTTTGAAAAAGCTGTTTTTACTATGGTTTAGCACTTCAAATATTCAATTCCATCATTTGCTTAACTATAAAATTAAGAAAATCGTATATTTTTGCAATATTTTACGCATCAAAGCTTATGTGTCTGTTCAAAGGGAATATTTGCATATAATTTCATGCATACTGAAGAATTGCTTTTAGAAATATTTATTTTTAAACTAATATACATAAAAGCTTTTAGTTTTTTTAAGAAATATTTAATCTAATGGGCCTATTAATTTTTTTCAAATACTAATTACAAGTTCTATTTAAGCTAAGGAACTGATTATTCAATGAATGAAAGAAAGCCCTCAATGAATCCTTATCACTACAATGCGAAACTACAATGTATTTAGTTAGTTCATTATTTCTATGAAAACTTATGAATATTTTATTGCTATGTTCATTTAATAATATGCTTAAAAATCTAATAAAAAGGCCTATTCCTTTAGTGACTGTGCAAAAGGGCCTATTCTTAAATTTGAAATATCTATCATTTTAAAACCATTTAAATTTTTTTATCCATGCTTTCATCATATATTAGCTGTGGGTAGATATATATATATAACTGTGTTAAGAAAATCTCAGAATTGTAGGTACAACAAAAACTAGACATTTTTTGAACAGACACTCCTCATATATATATATATATATATAAGGGTGCCTCATCAAAAAAATTGTCAGTGCCACCGACTGAAAATAAAACTTGGTCTATCCTAAGATGAATGCAAAACATTTTTTTGATGTAGCGATAGCCGCCAGTAAGGTAAACCATTTTGAAAAACCTCCAAAAACCAGGTTTTTCGTAAAAATATTAGCTGGTGTAGTAGTTACAAATCAACAAATGGTCGGAAATAGTAGTACTGAAGATCTTCCAATCTGATCCAAAAAATTTAAAATCTTTGCCGCCTGACCAAAAATATTGCGAATTTTAATGAAAATTTTGGACTTTTTTTTTTGATTTTCACTAAAATTCGAATAACTTTATTATTTTTTATGCGATTCTAGTTTCAGAGTATCGTTGGAAAAATATTGACTTCTTCTATATATTCCTTAAAAAAATTTCTTAAATTTAATACCAGTAAAACAATAATATATACAAAAAGAATCACATACATAAAATATGCAAATTAAGACATTTTTAGGTGGCAACGCTATGGATTTTTTTTTAAATACGACGGATGTGGAATCAGCGACCAATTTTTAGCTAGTGCTATTTTCCCCCCTGAATTCCCACGAATATAAAAAGTTTTTAGGTGGCAAAAATAATAAAGTAATTTGAATTTTAGTTAAAATCAAATAAAAAAGTCGAAAATTTTCATTAAAATTCGCAATATCTTCGGTCAGGCGGCAAGGATTTTAAATTTCTTTTGATCAGATTGGAAGATCTTCTCCAGTACTACTATTTCCGACCATTTCTTTATTTGTAACTACTACACCAGCTAATATTTTTACGAAAAACGTAATTTTTGGAGGTTTGTTCAAAATAGTTTAGATCACTGGCCGCTATCGTTATAGCCAAAAAATGTTGTGCATTCGTCTTGGAATCGATCAAGGTTCATTTTAAGTCGGTGGTAATGACAACTTTTTTCCCCCTAATAGCAGCGCCCTTATATTCATACATGTTTGGATAAATAATACTAGTCTACGAATTTCGGATCCGGTAAGTCCATTTTCATTCCTATATGTACTATCAATACTCGTTCCAACTCCGTACTCAGTTTCCTCCTATATTGTAAAATTTTCGAGAAACAGGGTGTTTCACGTTTTTCGCAAGTGTTTAGTATTATTGATCTCGAATCTAAACTACTCACCATAAAATAAAAAATATAATTAAAAAACCACTATCGTGTCATGTGCTGTAGCGAAGCTAAAATTCTGAGATTATCCAACGAAATATCAACAAATTTTGTATCTTTTGTTTTAGCGGAACTGTAACCGTCCAAATTTAAAATGTCTTTTATTCATGTAAAAATACACTTAATCAACAGTATTTTTTAAATTCTAACTTTGGACAGTAACAGCTCCGCTAAAACAAAAGATATAAAATTTGTCGATATTTTGTTGGATAATCTCAAAATTTTTTCTCCGCTACAGCACATGACACGAAGGCGATTGATATACTTATGAAAACTCTGATATTTTTTCTAAAATACAAAATATTATTTTTTTATTTTATGGTGAGTAGTTTAGATTCTAGATCAATAATACTAAACACGTACCAAAACCGTAAAACACCCTGTATCTTGAAAGTTTTACAATATAGGAGGAAACTGAGTACGGAGTTGGAACGAGTGTTGAAAGTACATATAGGAATGAAAATGGACTTACCGGATCCGAAATTTGTAGACTAGTATTATTTACCCAAACATGTCTGAATATAAGGGTACTGCTATTATTTTGACCGGAGCTGTATATATATATACATATATATGAAGGGCTTATTGCAATAACATGATTTAAAAAATCGTTTTTAAGTCTGATATATTACTTAATAGAATACCCAGTCTCTTAAAAAAAAAATCATGTTCTTGCAATAAACCCTGTAAACATACTATTTTTACGCAGGAAAGTGTAATAAAATACCTCTTTATTTTTTATTTATTACACAGTATTAATGAAATCCTAAATAAACTACACATAAACTGCAAAAATTAAGAAAATAGTATTAAAAATAGTTTTGAGTCGACACTATAACTTGAATATAATGTTTAAATTTAAATATCAAAGAATACTAGTTCAGGTATTTATTATAAAATAGAATTAAATAACATGTGACTTTTATGTTTTATATTGCGTTGCTTGCTTTTATTAAATATGCAAATCTTCTGGATCCAAACAATTTCGTTTTTTTTTCATTATTTATCATCACATGCATCGCACTTATCCTGGCTTAGCTGGATGATGCAGTGCTATTTGATTTTTTTTTTAATTTAAACGGCAGATAAATTCTTAAACATGTGCAATTAAGAAACAAATAAAATCGAACCATTTAAACTACATTCTATTGACATACTTATATTTTGTACATTTATATATTAAGATAATAATAACTTTTTTTACTTTAGGCATATTAAATTAATGATGAAAACTAAAAAAAAATATCCACTGAACTTATGTTCTTTCTACAAAATTGTACATTCTATTTAAAACGAACTTGTTGTTCTCTAACTTTGCATCAGTTATTGAAAAATTGTTCTTTTATTGAAATGAGTCGGGCACCACTTTTTCGCAAAAGCGCGCTGCTGTTTGGACATTATTTTGTCTGCTGTTTCATTGGAGGCTGAAAAGGGAAAAGAAAAAGTATGTTAGAAAATATAAAATTATATTTGAAACTACAGAGATTTATGGGGCATAGAGAAACTGTTATTCTATAATCGAATATGTGGAAAAAAGTTACCAAAACAAAGACCCGTTTGGGCATGGAACGCAGCACCAATTCGTTGAGTAAAGTATTTTGTGTCTCATCTTTGCTCGGATCAGCCAAAGTGTTGTATTCCAATGTTAGTTCAGGAAGATTTTGCCAACCGACACACAGTGGATACAAGTTGTAGACGAGTTCTTTTTCGGCATGAGCAAAAATCGAAATATCCAACTTGAAAGAAAATTGCAATAGTTTAGAAGAAGTTCGGTAGTTTTATATAAACTCAATTTTAAACCTACCTGTTTGTGTCCTGAACATATAAAATTATCAGAGTTGCTTATGCTTAGGGCCGATATTAAATGCAGAACTTTTTCTGTAGGATTTTTTAATACCACCTTCAAGGTCAGCGGCATTTTGACAAACATTTTCTCTTCTATCGTACAGTATATATTTAGAGGTGGGTCCTCAATCTCTTTGCCGCTAATAATGAATTTCGACTCGTTTTCTTCTTTGCTGCCATGACGACGCCACTTGATGCAATATACACCAAAAATGGGCTGTGGCGGTGACTGTTGTTGTTCAGCGGTAAGAACTGATTTGATGAAACCACGACAATGACCAGTGGCCTGAATGGCATCCATGGCTTTATTGTAGACCATGCGCGTTGTTAATGGTTTCTGTATGGTTTGCGTCGTCGTTGCAGCATCTGCAGAAACGGTGCTACTGCTGGCTGCTGCATCTAACAGGCTAAGAGCAGTAACACTTCCGGCCAACATCAATTTGCCATCATCCGAAATAGTCGATGCACTCATATTGGAATTCTGGCTACTCAACATAATGGATGGAGCATTGACGCTATTATTTATTATTGTCATATTTGTTGGAATTTTCGCTATGAGACTTTTGTTCATGTGTCCGACCTTGCCAGCCGTCGTAATCAGTGAACCGTCATTTCGACTAGCATTGGAAGCTTGGTGGTAGTGCTTGCGGAAACTACGTGTCCTATTAAATATTCTATACTGCGGTTCAGTTTTATTGCGTTCAAACTCTCTCGGTGTTATCCAATCGTTTAGCGTAGCATTAGTGCGTAGCACTATAACATCTTCCAGTTTTTCTCCAGTTCGATAGGTGTTGGTGTATTTTTTGCGTTGGAAGCTGTACGTGGATTGCACTAAATTGTGGTCCTGTTTTGAAAATAAATAAGATATGGAAATTAATAGAAAAAATAACTGGCACTCAAACTTACACAGATAAAATAAGTTTCGAGAATATCCAAATCACAATCAGATTGCACTTCAATGTTGGCGCGGAATAGAAAGTTTTCTCCACGATAGATTTTCATGAGTGGCTTTCTGTTCAACGTGTAAAATCGACCGCAGAATTTAAATTCATGCATACAGCGCACAGTCAACACTTCCTCTCGTGTTTTTCTCAGGCGTGTGTCATCGATGAACTCAATGTGTATGGGCGATGCAATTGTTAAATCATTTATGCTATTATCAATTGGACGAATATAAACTGGTGAACTATCGCTGCTGTTTGGCGTTAAGATTGTCGTCTCAGTTTGAAGACTTCCTGTTGAATTGGACTTTTTTGGCCGCATCATATCCATGCTGTAGGAAATAGTTTGTTGGAGTTCAATGTTTGCTTCGATCAAACTGAATATAAAATACGTCGCTGTGTTGGAACTTTGCATGGACAAATCGCCGATGTCCATTTGTATTTGGGAGTGAAGCTTCTGTCGACTGGACGATACATCAGTGGCGAGAAAAACTAAAAAAAAAAAATAATCATTAATTAAATTCATTTAAAATTAAACAAAAATTTTATTGGCATATTCTAAAAAATTAAAAGACGAATGAAAAAATGCAATTTATACATAAATTCATTTACCATCCCGAGAAACCATTTCATATTTTGTGTCAATAAACTAGCTGATATATGTCCGGTGCCCGTGTCGGTAAATGTCCGACCTCTGCACCGAAAGAAGTGCTCGTTCTGGAACACCATTGGGCAGGCACAATGTACGAATATAGTCGTTCGTTTTTGAGCAATTTATTGACATAATACAGAATTACTACAGCACTATTTGAGGTGACTTTCGAGGTACTTATTGGGTATGTTTCGGGTACATTATAGTAGTTAAGACCCGGGCCAGTTTCGATACATATCAGCAACTTTGACACAATATATGAATTTTGTTCTCGGGTCCTGTTCGCAAAAACTTCTCAGTTTTTCGTTACTACTCGTAGGTTTTAAAAATAAAATTGAGTCTGATACTCGACACTTTTGCGCCTGAGTAGTTTGGTTTGGACACAAATTGTATCTCGGGCATGATGATTAAATCGTCTGCAATGTTTCACAAATGCAGGTTTTCTTTTTTGTAAATGTTTAGTGAATGTCTACTAAATTTTTTGTTTTAGTAAAAATAGAAGGCATTGGCTAAAGATGGTTGAGGCAAGGAAGGAAAAGTATATTAAATTGGTTTTTAATTACTAAATTACATAAATTACTTTACTACCTTATTACTTAATTATCCAATTGAACTAAAATGGAAAGTTAAGTAACGTTACGCCAGATCAAAAAGCCTAATAAAAAACCAGAGATTTTTAAATTTGATTACTTGGAAAATAAACTTATATAATTATTTCAAATCCTTCTAAAAAATGTTGTATGCAAAAGTCTAGCTCAATTCAGAGAGTTTTGCAAATTTTGTTTTTTGTAAAGTACCGCCAGCTCATGGTGTAAGGGTAGAGGTAGCTGCAGCACTGACTGTGCTCTCTTTCCATACAGCCATGTCTGTCAAATTCAGCTGTAGAAAAGTAAAGAAGCTTATATTTTTGTTTATAGGCACCATACACATGCGAACATGTCCGTGAACTTGGTTGGTTTGCGTAAATGTTTGCCTGTTTGTGGCGTTGTCTGCCGACCATTTTTAAAGTTCGTGGGATGGTCTGCCAAAAATAAAAAACTTGTTTTTTTTTGATGGCGGAGCTTCTAGTTTCTTTGAAGTGGATTTTCGTTCAAAATATGGCAATACTGATATTTTTTAAATTTTGACATTGCTACGGTGCCGTTTTGATAGACGTCACCTACTTCTTCCACCTTCATAAATACATCTTGGTATTATGAATGTGGTATTAAAAACTTGATGTATTTATTGTATGGTTTTTTTATAAAATTCGTCAAAGTTGAAACTTTTTTAACAAAAATAAGCTCAATAAAACCCAAAAAATAAAGTCAAGTTTAAACAATAATAACTTCGAGAACAAAGTATATTTCAAGGTTTTTTTTTACTTTTTTTATATCTTAATTGCCATTGAATCTTAATATATAGAAGGCAAGAACGCTGCACCGTGCCCAATTTCTCTCTAACTGTTCAGCCTGAAAGTATGCACATCTTAATACATAAAAGGCAAGCATGCTGCTCCGCACACAGTATTTCTTAAATTGTAATTATTTTTTAACAGTAAAGTAATTTTACAAGACACACTGTTCTCAAAAATGTTCAGCCCATGGCAGAACTAGAGAAGGTAGATGTATTTCGGACTGCGTTCTCCTTCTCTTATCCAAAATTGTCAGGTTTTTAGGAATGAGAATAAAGGACATCAATGAACGCATTCAGCGGAGTGAACAGTTGGCAACTGACTGTTGTAAAATTCCTTGAGAAACCTTTGCAAAACAGTTCACAACAGTTGACTCCACTGAATGCGGCCAGTTTTCGCTTTGTCATCATATTCAGATTTTCTATGAGCTGTCAACTTCGTTTTGATAGTTTCGGCAGTCTGTCTCTTCGAAATGCATATACCTTCTCTGATTATGCCATGGTTCAGTCTGAAAGTATGCACAGAAAATATATTTGATACTTATTGTGTTTTTGCAATAATACGTTTTTGATCCAACTACCTCTTTTTTTCATCCTTTTATAAAAAAGCTATGACGAATTTACTGAAATTCTTTTGAGTCAATTTTGAGTCGATTGTGCCAAAAAATATAATTGTATCAGCCGCAAAACGACACCTGAGGTTGCAAGGGCAGTTTGTAAAGTTGTGTATGAATATGATTGTTACCAGACTCGAATTTTTGCACTTTTTGCTTCAATGCGGAAAGTGTTATTTAAAGTGGTACATTTGTATTTTGCGAAAATCAAGTGCATAAAAAAGCAAGCTTTAAGAAGAGAAAAAGAGAGCCTTTCGGCAAAAGGCTCCAAAAAGGAAGTGTGCGGAGGACTTGTCGTAGGACGGGCTTTTAAACTAGTTTAGTATAAAATACAATTAAAATGTTAATAAATAAAAATAGAAAAATCGTTGAAATATGAGTGTAAATTTGTCAAGGAATGAAAATTTAAGTAAAATTAAGTAGAAAATATCTAGCTAATTAAGCATTATTAAAGACGAAGGCTATAACTATCATAAAATATTGTACTTCTACCTTCTGTTTCTGTAAAAACCTTACTTAATTTGAAAAAAGTCTGAAAAAATCAAATATTGCCCTAAAATGCACTGATTTCCAAGTCAATTTGTAGGTTTAAATTCAAAGAAAAATAAAATAGAATTCATAATATATAACACGCTGTGTCCTTATTTTGTATTAGTAAGCATTTAAAAATCTTTTTTTTTAAACTTCGTTAATTTGGTAATATTGTTTTATAGGAGATATATCTAAAAGTTATCCGGTTTGAAATATTTTTAGCATGACGTTTAAGTGAAGTTAAATAAACAAAATTTACTCTTTCAAAACATAAATAAGCAATTTCATGCGGGTTTTTTTTATTAAAAAAATATGTTTTGTATGGGAGGTAGGCGATGCAGTTCATCTAGAATTCTAATTTTGTGCTCTTATTTAATTTAGGCTAAAACTCATTTGTACAAAAGTTTTTGACCCTAGCTTTTATAGTTTCTGAGATAATGCAAATGTCATCCTAAAATTGAAAAAAAAACGCACTGTGGAGCGTATTGAATTATAATTTTTTTAATTTCACATTCTAATGCTATGTTTACACTGAGAGATAAATGATCATTTACGAACGGCCATTACTCATTGTAGGAGTAACAGGGACAAATATATATCGTAAATGCTCTAAATAATCAATTAGCTCTTAGTGTGAACATAGCATAAGAGGTCTCAAAAGTTGCATAGGGTTGTCAAGATCTCCCAAAAATAATTTTAGAAAAAAGAAAGGATGTTTTCCTCTCCCGCAAGGATAAAGTTGTTCTTTAAAAAAAAACATTAAACAAATCACGAACTCAAAATGCTTAGAAAAACTACATATGTCTTAAAGCAAAAGTAAATAAAGGCTTTAACTAACAATGCCACTCTCGATTTTTACCCACAGTGTTCTGTGTGAAGGATATTTGAATCTAAAGGTACATAACTTTCGATTGTTATCTGAACTTCTAAATTTTGGTGTTATTGATTATAGTGTTAACGTTTTTCTTAAATTTGTTGAGTTAAAAATTTGCATATTTTTCGCATATGCATTTTTCTGTTTTTGAGAAATGTAAGCTTGACCGCAATTTTAAACTTTTTCGAAAAAACTAATATAAGGCTTTATAGATCGGGCATCGAAGTGATACCGAAGATAACTATCTTAATTTGGATTCTTCAAATATTTCTGAACACCATCCTGTCTAAGAGTATCTAAAGGGTGGTTAAATTTTAAGGGCCGATGTTAATTTTGAATAAAACATAAATTATTTAGGAAATTATTGTCATTTCTTTTAATTATGATAATAATGGTATGGTTCAATTATGTTTGGAATAAAATATCGGCGGCACACCTCCATCTGATTGTCTTAATTTTCGATGACGCTGAGGCATAATTGAGGTTCTATGCCGTTAATATGCCGAATTATCTCATCCTTTAGCTCTTGAATTGTTGCTGGCTTATCGACGTACACCTTTTCTTTCAAATAACCCCAAAGAAAGAAGTCCAACGGTGTCAAATCACATGATCTTGGCGGCCAATTGACATCGTCACCACGTGAGATAACACGGCCATTGAATTTGTCGCGCAAAAGAGCCATTGTTTCGTTAGCTGTGTGGCAAGTGGCACCGTCCTGTTGAAACCACATATCGTCCACATCCTTATCTTCCAATTCGGGCCATAAAAGTTCGTTATCATCTCACGATAGCGAACACCATTCACAGTAACTGCCTGACCGGCCTCATTTTGGAAAAAATACGGCCCAATGATGCCGCCAGCCCATAAACCACACCAAACAGTCACTCTTTGTGGGTGCATTGGTTTTTCGACAATCACTCTTGGATTTTCATTCGCCCAAATACGGCAATTCTGCTTATTGACGAATCCACTGAGGTGAAAATGTGCCTCATCACTGAAGATGATTTTCTTCGAAAATTTATCATCCACTGTTGCCATTTCTTGCCACCATTCTGACCAGTAACGACGCTTGAAATGGTCAAGAGGCTTTAATTCTTGAGTCAATTGCACCTTGTAAGCGTGTAACTGCAAGTCTTGATGCATAATGTTCATCAACGACGCAAAATGATGCATTTTCATAATAAGCCTGAATAACTTTTACGCGTTGCTCGATTGAGTATCTTTCCATGGTTCAAATTGAATTAGTCTGAAATTTAGAAATGTCAAATGAAATGCACAAAATAACTTGACGTTTAGGTTGGGTTCACATTCAACATCGGCCCTTAAAATTTAACCACCCTTTATTTACAAGACCAGGGCGTTTTTTAAATATTTCGATTTAAATAAAATTTTACTTCCTAGCATGAAATTTATTATTTCGTTAAAACACCATTGCATTGATAAAAATATACTACTAAAATTTTGAGTTGCTTAGTTTGCCATTCAATCGGTATCAATTGACTCAATAATTGTTGTTTGGAAGTGTTTTAAAGAAATAATAAATATAAGAACAATATTGTTAAATTTCATGCTAGGAAGTATTCTTTTTTAAATATTGAAATAGAAAAAAATCTTGGTCTTTTTCATTTGGATTATCACTGTTGGCGCAACAACGTATATGTTGAATCATAAGCGGTGGTGTGGAAAGGTACGATGGTTATGATCGGCTATGGGCACGGAGCAAACTACGGAGCATTAAGAGCAAACGCTAACGTAACGACACAAAACGCAACTACAAAGCAAAGAAATGAAAATCAGTTCAGTGTTAAACAAGACTGCAATGAGGTAAGACCTACGTCGGACGAAGCCAAAAGAGAATATCGGAAAAAATCAAAAAGCTACACGCTAAAAACATATGCTTTACATCTTATATGTTAAACGAAATTTGAAGAAGTTTTATAACGTGTTCTGCAAACTGAGCACATTTTTCATTTAATTAAATATAATTATTTAAACTAATTTTTTTAATAAAAGGGAAAATTAATTTTTAAATAGCTTTAAGGTTAATAGCTAAGGTTAAGGTTTTCTTTACATTTTTATTAATATTTTATACTTTTTATTCTTTCTTTATTATGTGTAAGTATTATGAAACTTTTTTACATTTTTATTTATTTATTATTAGGTGTATTCAAAAATTAAAAATGTTTAAAGCAAAATATGAAAATGAGTTTTTTTTGTTGTTGTTTAAATGCACTGAATAAGGCAGAATGCATCATTTGATTTAAAGTCTTTAATAGCGTAAGGAGATCAAATTTCGAAAGACATTATTTAAATTGTCATAGAGAGTTTCAAGAATACAAAGCTGAACAGAGATTTTTGAAGCTTTATGGACTGAAACTTGCATTTTTAGAAAAGCAAAAAGAAGTTAAGGATTCTTTTATGGAGGAGGAAGTTGAAGATTATTCGATAGCGGATGCAAATTTAAATGCTTCCTATATAGCAAGCATAGCTTTAGCAAAAAAGGGTTGTCCTTTCGATGATGAAAGCTTTTTAAAAGAAGTGAGCGTCGATATATTAAACTGCTTTGGACAAAAAGGGAAAGAAATGAGCGAGATCATTAAAAGTATTCCCTTGTCGCGCAGAACAATCACAAGGCGAACTGAAGATGCAACATCTTTTCTCTTTCTTAAAACAAAGCAGACAATTTTAAACTCTGAAGGCTATGCTCTATCTTTAGATGAAAGCACCGATATAAATGACCAGAGCTGTAAAAGAATGTAATCATTTGTGATTTTAAATCATGTGATTTATATTCAAAATGAATGCAATCATTTTTCCAAATCATTGAATGTGATTTGAAATTTCAAGTCCCAATCAATGATTTGAAAAAGTGATTGCATTCATTTTTTCAAGTTATTGATTGTGATTTAAAATTTCAAGTCCAAATCAATGATTTGAAAAAATTAATGCAATCATTTTTCAAATCTTTGGTTGGAAATTATTGACTGCATTCACGATATTTCATTCATTTATTTAAATCATTGAAAACAGTCACTGTTATCTCAATAATGTAATGTTTTAAAATATCAGTGTGAAGATATTTTTTATTAAACAGTGTGTTTAGATCAGAGGTCCGGAATAACCATCAACCTTTTCAAAAGGTCGCACAGTAATGCTCATCTAATGAGAGAAACAGTAAAGCTCAGTGAGCAACCGAAACAAATGAGAGATTGCTTTTTCCATTTCCCTCAGAGCGAAACCTTTATTTTTGCAATATGAAAATTCTGGTCAGTAATTGAGGGATACGAAGGAGGGAAAAAATATAAAGCTCACTTAATGATCACAAGCCAAGTGCGCACATGCACTTTATATGTTGTTTATTTTTAATGCTAGTGTGCAATAAATAAATCTAATAATAAATATGAGTAGAAATCCGAATGAACTGGTACGAATTTTTTTGTGTTTGATTCGCAAACATCAAAGTCGAAGTGTAAATGTTGCAATTCAATTTTAAGTGGAAACCACGGGACGAATTTAAAAAGGCATTTAAAAGTCAAACACAGCGATTTATTTAATAACGATTTAATTGTAAACGAAGAACAGAGTGGAGTGGTCAACAAAAAAATTAAAATTTCGTTTGAAGTTGATAAGGATCAATTCATTGCTTCTATAATTAAAATCGTAACGAAGGATGGCCAACCATTTATTCAATTAGATAGTGATACCTGCCTCGACATGACACCCATTAATTCTCGGAACATAATCGATTTTGTAAACGCCAAATCAGAAGAAATCAAAAACGATATAAAAAAGTTAATTAAAGCAAGACTATTGTCACTAAAAATTGATTCGGCAACGCAACTTGAACGATCGATTCTTGGTGTGAACTTGCAATTTCTTTTTACAAATCCACTAAAAATCATTATAAAACTATAGGAATGGTCCAATTGGACCAACCACATACTAGTTCATATATTAAAGAAATATTGAAGAACATTTTTGAAGAATTTGGAATCGAACTTAGTCAAATTAACAGGTAAATAAATATCTTACTTATATGCTCTAAGTTGTTGGTAGTTATTAGTTTTACTATACATGCTATACTTAGTATAACTTCTGATAATGGGCGGAACATGATCAAAACCGTCGAATGTTTGAATCAGGAAGCAATCAAACAACTTTCATGTTGTCTTTTGTAGCTCAATGTTACGCAAATTGTAATGGTTTATGCTTCATTTCCTTAGCTAAAATATTGTGTAAAAAAAATACGAATAAAAGCAAACACCCAAAAATCTCCAAAATATCAGGCAACCTAATTTAAAAAAATGTTACGTTAAATTTAAACAACTGATAAGAACCACTTGAAAATTCATACAGAGCATATTTAAATTGTACTCTAAAAAACTGCATTCCAAGATTTTTCTTACATCAAATTTGGAAAATTTGGGCCAACATTTTTTAATGGGGTTGCCCTATATTTTGGGAAATTTAGCGTGTTTGCCTTTCTTTTTATATAGTATTTTACTTAGGAAATTAAGTAAATATAAACAATGAAATTTTGGTTATACATACATATATATGCACATATGTTTAATTTTGTGATATTTCAGAATGTAACTAGAAATTTCACACTTTAGTAGGTGAATTTTAAATCACCATAATCAAATCATACCTCCGCTTGATGTTGTCACCAGGTGGAATTCCACGTTTCTAATGCTGGAAAAATTAATTAAGGTGAAAGATTTCATAATATCCGAAGGAATGATAGAATAAGAAATTGATTGGGAATCGATTGAAAGTTACGTAAAACGGTTGGAGCCTGCATGGATTACTACAGTTAAGCTCCAGCAGGAACAGCTCGTTTTAAGTGATTTATTTAAGTTGTGGTTGGAGTAAAAATTAAAGTGTGAGGCAGATGTCAGTGACATTAGTAAACAAGTTTTTGAAGCACTTAAAATGCGCGAATATATGTTGCTAGAAAATGTCACTTTATTAAGTGCAATTTACTTGGATCCGCGCCTCAATTTACTTTTATCAAATACACAAAAAGCTTCCGCAAAAGCAAATTTAAAGAAAATTGCGAAACCCATTTTCACTATTAAGCAAGTTAGAATCGAAATATAGGTCCTGTAAAAAATATCCTGAAATTTAGTTTTTGTAATTGTAAAGTAAGTTTTATGTAGCATTAGTGTATGTTCCTGTTCACGTGTGTATGTTTGTGTGTCATTATTAAATCTACCCGAGGTTAAATCAACTTTCATTTCTATCTTTTGAATTCACTTATAGAATGAAACACAGTCTCCAGTAGTCCAGCATGATTCTGTACTCAACATTTCTCAACACACAAATGATAATAGTGAAAATTCATTTCTCAGTGCGCTCATAGACCAAATCGTGAATGATGATAAGAAAATTTCAGATGAACCAACTACATCGCATATAGAACTCATCGATACTTACAACCAAATTGAAAATTTTGAAGCGTTACATAAGCGTTTGCCGTTAACTAGTAACATTTTAATATTTTTAGAAAAGAACGTACAATACCAATCACCAAAGTTTTTGAAGTTGAGTTAGCCTTGGTTGTGTTTGGCGTGCCGGCGACACAAGTGTCAGTCGAAAGAGCCTTTTCTGCATTGCATTTTATATTAAGTGAGAGAAGATATAATTTAAGTGCAAAGACATTGAAAATTTGCTTTTAGTTAACTTAAATACTTAAGAATTTTGTTTATATATTTTTTAAAATACTGAATGGTTTTTTGTTTGTCTTGCTATTGAAAACTATTAAATTTAAAATTAAAAACTACACTGGCTTCGGTATATTTTTATTGGGTTAAACATGTTTCATTGTACATTTTCGATATAAATTTCAAATGTGTTTTTTAAATTGTTTGTGTTTATTTAACCTTCACTAGCATTAATGTCATATTTGACATTGTGGGCTAGTCAAATTACAAAATTTTGCGAACTGACAAGGGTTAATATACGAATTAGAAAATAGTAAATAGCAACATAAAATGTTCAAAGTGGATTTTATTCTAAAATTTTTGGACTAAATTTAATTTAAATTCTAAATTTTAATTATAACTAATTTTTAGACTAAAAACCATTTTTGTATACTGAACGTGTATTTAATTAGTTGAAAACATCTGTACATCCAAATTAATTACGTTTTATTATCGAACAAACTGTAATACTTTTGCAAAACCATTAGGCATAACCAGTTCTTATTTCTCTCACCAAATAACCGAAAAAACAACCGAAAAAATAACCATTAAAAATAAAGGTCCTCGGTTAATCTCAACCAAGGAGGGTTATTATTTCAGAGCAACAAATAAATCGCAGTTAGAAACCGCTTCAGTTCTCTCATAAAGGTTTCTCTCAGAGGGAAACCTTTATGTTCATTATGAACGAGTAAACATGAGAGATAAACCAAAAAGTAAAAACGGTTGCCAGTTATTTGCGAACCCTGGTTTAGATCAATGCTTCAATCCGACTTCGATTGAGTCCTTGGGATGAGAAAACACATTTTATAGCGGGGGTTCCAAGTTTTTCTGTAACATATCTTATTATCAAAAGAATTGATATCTCTGTTGAACAAGTATTGGAAATTCATAGACTAATATTATTTGTTTAACAGTTTATCTTTGTTACTTGCAAGCATGGCAGAATTAGAGAAGGTATATGAATTTCGGAGAGGGAGACTGCCGCAACTGTCAAAACGAAGTTGACAGCTCATACAAAATCTGAAAACGATGAGAATGCGATAAGAAAGCGAAAATAGGCAAGAATAGCAAAATGCTTGAGTTTGACAATTCTGGCTATGAGAAAAAGAGAGCAGTCTGAAATGCATACACCTTTACTAGTTCTACCATGCTTGCAAGCAAAATTAATTTTTTAAGAGCTTTTTTTAATTTTATTTTGTTATTTATTGTTCGGTTCGCTCTCGCGCTCTTACACGTTTAGCTTACTCTTAATATTTCAATTCTTTATACACGGTTAAAAGTCTTGGAATAAATTTTCGTACAGCTAAAAGTATACTGCATATTTTTTAACCTTGCGGTTTAAAACTTAAATTTTCACAAATACTCACCCATAACTAAAATTTTTCTGTACTAAAATTTAAACCAAAGAAATATTGCAATGTTGAAACTCAATATTAGGCTATTTGGTTCATATGCATGTTTATTTTTTTTGTTTCGTATAGCGCAATAGCCCAGTGGTTAACGTAGCAATAAACAGGCAGTACAATTAAATTGTTGTGAAAAAATGTTGCTCAGAAACATGTTGCGATAATTTCACGCAGTGGAACAGAGTACTACTCTGACCAAAATGTTGTGAAAATTTGCACGCCTTAAAAATTTGAATTTTTCATTTCTAACAAAATTTCCAATTAAATAAAAAAAATAAACAAAAATGATTTAAATGAATGCATTCTTTTACTGCTCTGTAAATGTCACTACCCAGTTAATATTGTACTATAGATCGGTAGATGCCAATTTTGAGATAACAGAAGGCATGTTATCTTTAATTGCAATGAAAAGCAACGTAAGAAGGGAAGACCTTTATAACGTTGTTAACGAAAAGCTGTTTTCATTTGCTAATAAAGACAAATTGTCTTCTATATGTACCGACGGTGCCAAAGTCATGGTGGGGTGCAAAAAAGGCTTCGTAGGTCAGCTACGTAAAAATCACATTAACGTTCCCACTTTCTATTGCATACTGCACCAAGAAAATTGAATAGCAAAGTCGCTTAAAATAGAGGACACAATGAGTGTAATTGTGCAAACAATAAAAACGATAAGACGTGGACACAAAGCTTTGAAGCACCGTCAACTTCGGGTATTCCTGGAAGAAATCGATGCCGAATATAGCGATATATTGTTATATACAGAAGTAAGGTGGCTTAGCAAGGGAAAGTGTCTCGACAGTTTTACAGCCTCAGAAATGATATAGTAAACTTTTTTAAAGCCAATGCAACTAACGAAACCGATCTACTTATACCGAAATTGATGGACAAAACGTTTCTGTTAAATTTAGCATTTTTCAGTGACATAATTCGTTATCTTTACCAACTAAGTGTAAGTTTGCAGGGGAGACAAAAATTTGTTTTCGATTTATAAATGTCAATAGAGTGCTTTAAAAAACGAATAATCAATCTTCAGCTGGAATTTAGGGCAAACAATTTGACCAATTTTCCAAAGACAGACGAAGTGTGCAAGCAAAATAATATGCTGGATGATTTACCAAAATTTTACTCATTGTTTGGAGATTTGATTTTCAAAATGGAAACATCTTTTAAAGATTTCGAAAAAATTCAGGTCTCGATTAAGCTTTTCAAAAATCCTCTCGTTTGCAATTTAAATTTTGAAAATAAAAAAGCTCAACTGGAATTGGAACTTCTTCAAAAAGATGCATTACTTCCTCTTGAGCAAGGCACTGATTTTTGGCGTCAAATCGACGAAAATAAATATCCCATGCTAAAAACCAAAATGTATGATCTTTTTTCAATGTTTGGTACAACATATGGCTGTGAGTCCGCTTTTTCCGATATGGTTTTTATTAAAAACAAATATAGGCATCTATTGACTGATCATTACCTTGAAAATCTTTTAAGAATTAAGACATCAAAAACAGAAATAGATTTTGACGAGCTTATAATGTTTTCAGAACCTTAATTGAAATAGCTTGATTTAAAATAATTTAAAACCTTAGCTCCTTAGCCGGTTCATTTTTCTCATTAAATTATTTCAGCTTCATGATAAGCATCAATTGTTCCGTTCTTCTGCCTTGTTCGACTATTTATTTTATTTTTTTTGCCGACACACTACTTATATGTAAATAATTTGCCGCAAGTTTGTGCAAATTGTGATCAATAAAAAAAAATCAGTTTTTATTTTTTTTTATTTTAAACTAGCTGAAATTTGGCGCGTTTTTGCCACACCCCCAACGCCATTAAAATGTTATCAGTAAAACAGCACGAGTAAATTATGGTCGATTACCGAATTTCGAGGCTGTGCGACTGCAAAGCTATTCGATATCGCAATTTTTTTATTTTTTTTGGGCTATAAAAGAGGGTGTGGTAAATTTTAACTATGCCTATATTGTTCGCACAAGTGTAAGCAACAAGTTGACAAAGTGTTATCGTAATCGAATGAACGGTATCGCAGCGCATAAAAACGAAAACACAAAAATTAATTTTGATATATTGGATTTGCGCATAAATTTTTTTCAGTGCAAAGAGAACGAAACAACGTAAAGCTTTAAATGTAGTGGTGCCCATACCCGGTTATGATATAGTGATGCGGTATACGAAACTCTGGTTTGCTGGGTATTGTATTGTGTTATTGCATGATCGCCTCACACACACATTTTTGTTTTTTGGCGGTAAAAGTACAGGATATTTTTTTGAACCATATGAGTTGAGTAATCAAATCTGAATTACTTTGATTTTCTTAGGAGGTCTACTATATCATAAGTTCGAGTTAATACCAAATTTGGGCAACGTTACCTATCTCAAGTTTTATACATGTTAGACTGCTACCAATGATCATTACGCAAAACTGCATGTGTTTCTTCAGCAAAGCCTTCAGCCAATTCACTCATATTAAAAAAGTAAAAAAAAAATACAGAAGATCACATTTGTATTTATTTGTTGATTTTTCTTATACGTGCGCTATGTAGTAAAAGTTGAAGTAAGTAAAGAAAAAAAGAGAATAACTAGGTGAAGGTTTTTGTAGAATAAAACCAAGTACTTAGTAGCTTCGACGATCACAAAATGTCAAAAATAGAGAACGAAAAGTAAACAAAAATATATGGTCGCTATGATCGCCTTTGTGGGAAAATAGCCAGCTGTCACGTCTGTCTAGTTTTATTCTGTCATGGGTGAAGGTCACAGCAAATTTTTGTAAACATTGAAGAATGCCGAAACAACTCAAATGTATGGTTACTAAACTCCACAAACATAGGAATTTGTAATGCGCTGGTCGTGAATGACAAACATGCTTGGACAACTTTGGTTTTATTGCTAGTGTTTCAAGTCTGGTCAAATTAGACAACAAAATAGTGTCCAGTTTGCAAAAATTCGCATAGAGCTGAAAATTGGTACAGACGTTGGGTTCACCATTCGTCTGTGAAAAGACGCCATCGATCCAAGGAAATGGATCATTTTCTGCGAAATGGTAAGTTTTACGTTAAAAGTTGGTGATGCAAAAGTGTATAGCATAAAATTATCTACCAAAATGGTCTCGATGCTTTTCTTCTTAAGAATAACAAAACCCTTCGCCTTCACAAAACTTAGAATCGATGGTATTATTTAATTTAGCATGTTGCATGACTCAATTTATGACGTCAATGCATAGCAAGCTGCAAGCATGGGCGTCCGCAGGATTTGTTCTAGGGGGGCCAAGGCATTAAGGAATCTAGAATGAACATAAACAAAATGTAACCTATATAATGCTATTTACTCGGATTTTTGGTATTAATTTTGTAAGCATTATACGCACACTGCACCAGTTGACACACGCTTGCACACATAAGAAAATCCAATATACTTTAAAGATCGTGTAAAAATCTTTCTCGTATCATGTCCGAAAAATTAAAAAATTTTATTTAATTTTTTTTTCATGCAATACATTTCAGTAATTTTTGGCTAAAGCAAATATTCTTAATAGTTTAATAAATTAAATTATTATTAGTATTAGTATTCATTATTATTTAGTCCCCAGGTTTTAAGCTTTTAAAATAAGAATACAAAAATTTCCTAATATTTAAACAATATTTTCTTTGTTGTTAAACTGAAAAAACAAACAAAATTTGTAGGGCATTTTTTAACTCTGGAAGCCTGTAACTCCTAAGCTAATTTCGAGCGGACTGAAATTTTCCAGATTTGGAGTAAGGAGGTCAAAATTCATATTCAAAAAATTAAAAATTTGAGTTGTCGCTATTCTTGAAATGTTTCCCGTATTCTAAGGAAGATATTTTTCACCGGAGTTCGCACTGCATTGACACCAATCTACCTATTTCTTTTTCTAACATGAATAAGTTGAAGCAGCTTGCAAGTTACAACAATCGAGTACGGAAACGTGTATTTTTTTTAATTCAAAACGTATGAATAAATAAATAAAGAGGAACAAGTATATTAGATTTGTTTTGGGTTTCATAAATTTTCTTAACATATTCCAAAACCTCCTTGCAAGGCTTGATTATGAATCCTGGTTTAATATAAGTACGTGGCGCGAAAAAAGTCCAGAAAATTTTCAAACTGGGTGGGCGTCGCTAAATAACGTTAATTTTAAGTGAAAAATGGTTGTTCCAAATTGAGTTTCTTATTTACGTTTATTACATAAAAATGTTTTGACTACAATAAATTCTAATGTAAAATGATTTCTTACTATGATATAAGATTTTTTTTTCAAAACTTAGTCCTTGATCCAAAATTGGCCTACTTTATTAAATTTCTCAATTTTTTTTCGCTTTTGAATAAGAAGCTTTGCTCTCGCCTAGATCACTGCAAATTTCTTAAATTTAATTGCTGATTATTAAGTTTAGGAAAAATTAAAAAATAAATCCAAATTCATCTTTATGATAGAAAAACAAGCCGACTTTTTGAAAAACATTAATTTTTTTATTAAATTTATTTACTTTGTCTTCTGCATGTTTATAGTGGCTTTAAAACATAAATTTGCTGATCGTCGAAGGTTATATCCGTTATTGAATTAAATGCACAAAGAATGATCTTCGACTAATAAGGGAAATCATTCCTTAACATCGTCAATTTCTCGTAGAAATATCTTCGTAATTTCTTTCATTACATTCGTAGTATTTACTAAAAAATTAATTAGTACGCATTATTCGTAGAAGGTACGAAGTTTTACTTGAGTTTAAAAAAATTTACAACTGATATCGGTCAGACTGGTTTGTCGAACAATTACCGAATATAAGGAATGTCATTGCAAGGTGGCCGTAGCCTACTGAAATAGTACGTGGTATATAAGCTAAAGAATCGCGGTTCAAACCCCCAGCTGAAAAAAAGGTTTTTTTTCGTAACTATGTATTAGATCATTCGCAAATGTACTCGTACAATATACATTTGTTTTTGTACGAATACGAATAAAATATTCGAAATTTGTACCAAACTACGTCTATTCTACGAATTCTATTCGTGGCTGAAAATTACGAATAAAATTCGCAAAAAAAAATTTAATTTAAGAATACGTATTGAAAAGTGTCTGTGAAATAAGGGTAAATTAAATGGAATCGTAACTTATTGGGCCGTGTTCATATTACGCGTTTCTGACGCGATTGCGACACCACTCTTACGTTATTTTTCGCAAACGCGGCTGAAAAATACCGAATATTAAATAAATAAATGTATTTCAATACATACAAAATTTAGTATTTTTCAGCCGCTTCTGGGAAAAAAAAACGTGAGAGTGGTGTCGCAATCGCGTCAGAAACGCGTAATATGAACACGGTCTAATAAGTTACGATTCCATTTAATTTACCCTTGTTTCACAGACACTTTTCAATACGTATTCTTAAAAATAATTTTTTTTTCTACGAATTTTATTCGTAACTTTCAGCCACGAATAGAATTCGTAGAAATTCGACAATAACGCGTAATATGAACACGGTCTTACAGCAACGGGTACAACATACTATTTATAAATGAATGGTTTAAAAATGAAAGCTGAGCTAAGCTTTATTTATAAATTAACCTAAAAAATTTATTTTTGTATTCTCTTCAAAATATATTACATACATAATAAACATATTTTCATATGAAATAAAACATATGAAATAAAAACCGTAGGTTACAAAAAATTCAAAATCGACTTTTTGACTGATTGTGATGCACCTTATCAAAATACATGTATCGCAAAATTTTACACTTCTACAATTAAAAACGAGGTTTTTTTAATAAAATTCTCAAAGCCCTAAGTTTAAGCGCAACTTATAATTTAGAAAGCTTTTTGCTTCTCTCTTAAAATTTTTATGTTTAAGATTACGGCTTTTTTGATTTAATATGAAGATATACAAAAAATTTTCACCGCCTAGGGGGCCAAAGGCCCCCTGCGGACGCAAATGGCTGCGAGAGTTGATCAAATCTCAAAATCAACTTTTACAAGTTCTTGCTTCAAAAAAAAAAAAAAAAATTAATTCAGTTAGAATTTGTCACTGGAACGCTAATGGCATCAGCCAACATAAACTTGAAATTATAAGTTTTCTAACTGCCAATGATATCGATACTATGCTAATATCCGAAACTCACTTAACAAATAAGAATAATTTCTTAATCCAAGGATTTAATTTCTATAAAATAAATCACCCTGATGGAAAAGCACGAGGGGGAACGAGAATACTTATAAAAAATTGGTTACAACACTATACTTTATAGCAGCGATGCCCAGTGCCTAACTCTTTCCACTCTTTTACAACAACTTCAATTATTTCATGATTGTTGTAATTCGCCGATTCAGTTTACAATTTCAGCCTTGCTTCTCAATGTTAGTTTAGCGTAAAATTTTCCGTAGTAAAAATGTACTTACTCACTAGCGCCGATGGGTGCGAAAACGCACAATATGTGCATATAAAAATGGATATGGTTAAGTTATCTGCGCGCATCATGAAATTTCCTTTAAAATGGCATTCAATCGTTAGTGCATATTTATGCATGTTTTGCAATAAATGCATGGTTTTGCATATTTCCAAAAAGTGCCTGTTTTTGCATATTTTTTGCGCATATTTTTGTATATTTTACAATAAATGCATGTGATTTTTGCATATTTTTGTCTTGCTTTTTATTTGCAACCATTTGAATTTAGTGTGCATTTAAATTTTTTTAAAAAAATGGTTCCAAAAATTTCCGTTGTTTGGATGGTGATTTTTTCACGTGTCGGAAAACCGGCACCTGACGATGCAATTATAAATTGTAGATGGCGTCGTATGTCTGACCTGTCTAGGAAGCATATGTAGACCCATTCATACTTTATCGATACCAAGCGACGGCAAAGCGGTTTCATTTACCTAACATATCCTATGAGTTTTGATTAACACCTCTATTTTTGGTGCGTTTTCGCACCCGTCGGCGTTAATGGGTTAAAAAAAACAAAAAGTACAGAAGACATTTAAATCAAACCGAATACATAATTTCTGACTTTCTATGGCCACGAAAACTACTTCCATTTTTGACCTTTTGTTTCTGTTTTGCGTGTATCTTGGAACCTGGATTCTGCCTGTTATAAACTTTGGCACTAATTATAGTGTTACCTAAGAGCTATAATGTAAAGTAAAAACGAAATGAAAGTATGTTTTTCTTTGCCTTTTTTTCTCATTTTAAATATGTACAAAAAAATAGGAACACCTTTATATTTATATTTAAAACTGCATGAATTATATATAAGGTACCTCATATATAGCATTAGTTCCCTCGAGTGGTGATTCTCCTTGATAAGGCGAGTATAAAACCTTATGGATGAGAATCACCCCTCCCCCTCTTCGGAGCTAAGAAGGGAAAACGTAAAAATATGTGTCATTACGTCTTAAACTATATTTTATTTTTCTCTTAACCGATCTTTAAAGTCAATAGCATCTTGAAAAAGAGTCTACATGACTATTAAACTAATGATACAAAAACCGTTTTCTAATCGTACCGCACTAAAAGCTAACTGTTTTGCGTGTGGTAATTTAAAATGAACAAGTAGTTGTGTTTGCATTGAGTACTCAAGTACTATGGCAAGATCAAAATCAAGTCAATAGAAAACTTTATCATTAAAAAAAAAATTACATCATAAAAATATTCAAAAAATTTATTTAATATTCGAAATATTTATTATCAAAGTTGAATTCAAAACTTTTTTAGAGCTTAGTTGCTCATAACTATTAAAATGTGACTTTATGCAACATTTTTTATAAACAACTTAGTGTTAATTTGATTAACTTCTTAATAAATTATAAACTTTGGAAATCGGATAAAATATACATTAAATATGGAGTAAAATGTAATGACGCATATTTTCCAGTTTTTTCATCATATTTAAAGGGGGGAGGGGTGACCATCGTTCTTGCATTTTTTACTCAAAAAATTATGGGAATCACCAACCGAGAGTTTTCAATATAAAAATACAGCTTTAAATATAAAAAAAGGTGTACCTATTTCTTTGCACATTATTCTATAAGAAATCATCTTACAATCATTATGCTTGATTTCTAATATTATGGATTTTTGTATAAGTACACATTTTAGCTTTCTGTCAATTTGACACCTGAACGCCTTTTGAAGGAGAACGCCTTTTTGTGTCGTTTGCATATGGGCAAATCCACAGAAAAGTCAACCGTGACCAAATATTAAAACTTATTAAAATCGTATTATTTTATGATATTAAATAAGAGAAGTATTTACATTTTATTAATTTAAACAGTTTATACATAAATTCATTTATCATGATGATTAAATCGTTTCCACTGTTTCACAAATGCAGTTTTTCTTTTTCGTAAATGTTTAGTAAATGTTTCGTAAACCTTTTTGTTTTAGTAAGAATGGAAGACATTGGCTAAAGATAATGGAAAATGGTTAAGGCAAGGAAAGGACAATACATAAAATTTGTTTTTTAATACCTAAACTACCTAATTACTTAATTACCCATTTTAACTTCAATGGCAAAATGTGTGACGTCCAACACGTAACGTCCGAACAAATAAAATTCTTAACTGTGACTTTAAAAACACGATATTTGAGATGATGTTGGCCTTTTTATAAAACTTATTTAATTTTTTTGTTCCTTTAGACTTTCGAGGTGCGATATACCATTTGGCAGAAATATTCTAAGTTCGAGTGTTAGTCTAAAAAGAACTTCCTTTTTTAGTAACGTCCGAACGCACGAAAAAAATAGCAAATTTTAGGTAAATTGCGGTAAGATGCGGTAAATTATTATAAATTACTAGAATTCCCTGGCAGTTGTTGTTCTGCCACAAACCGCCTTACTGAAATATACGAAAATGTAAAGAAATGCCAAAAATATTTACCATTTTCAGTATAGCTGCCGAAAGTAACCATATGAACTAAATTACCAAATTTTAGTCTAATACTATCAAAACCGTGCGAAATATAGCATTTTTGTAGTTTTGAAGCGGTAAAAAGGAGTGCGGCAAAATTATTTCCCTTAAACCATCTCGTACACTTTGCTTTACTCCACACGCTGATCCCCGAAAAGTGAGTTTAACTAAAGTGGGACAGGCCCATTTTTAGTGCATTTGCCGAGAGTGTAACCATATGATATATAAAATCTAATACGACCCAAACCGTTGAAATAAAACATTTTCATTGGTTTGTGGGCGGTAAAAGGGGCGTGGAAACCAATTTTTAGTACAGTTGCTGACAGTAACCATTCATACTTAGCCAACATTTTAGCTCAATCGACCCAGTAGTCAATTTTAATGATTTCTCAAAAAGAGGAAGTGGCTACATAGCGATAATGGCCATTTTTAGTACAGTTGCAGAAAGTAACCATACAAACTTAGTATCAAATGTTGGTCTTATACGGCCAAAACTGCTTGAAATATAGCATTTATGGGTTATAGGATTTGTGGGCGGAAAAAGGGGGGCGTGGAAACCAATTTTTCGTACAGTTGCTGACAGTAACCACACAAACCAAATTACAAAATTTAAGTCTTATACGACCAAAACCGTCTGAAATAAAGCATTTTCATTGATTTGTGGGCGATAAAAGGAGCGTGGAAATCCATTTGTTGTACAGTTGTCGACAGTAACCGTACAAACTAAATTACGAAATTTTAGCCTTATACGACCCAAACCGACTGAAATATAACATTTTTATTGACTTGGGGGCGGTAAAAGGGGGGTGTGGCATATTTTTTCCTCAACCATCTTGTACCTCAAACAAATCGATTGCCAAAATTTCAGGTCAATCGGTCTAATAGTTTTGGAGTCTATAGGTATCATACACACAGACACACATCGTTTTGCTTTTTATGTTTATAAATATTGATATGTAGGCGATAAAAGTGGGCGTGAAAACAACACAGCAAGTTTCACTATAAAAATGTGTAAAACTCCGGAGTTGCCATGATTTCAAAAAAGCGGGCATATATGCTTATATTGCGACCACCCCCATTTTTTGTGCAGTTACCGACAGTAACTATATGAACAAAATTACTAAATTTTAGTTTTTTACGATCAAAACCGTCTGATATATACATTTTTTTTTTGGTTTGTGGTCTATAGCGCAAATTTGGCTTGCATGGGAGTTACCACGCCCCCTTGTCCAATTGTTACCAAACCTCACAGGAACACTCTTAAGATGTGGCTTCAGTTTCCCTGAGAATTTCATAAAGATCGGTTCAGCGGTTTTGGAGTCTATAAATGATATAGCCACATACCCACATACATACATCGATTTTTTTATATATAAAGGGTGGTTAAATTTTAAGGGTCGATGTTGAATGTGAACCGCACCTAAACGTCAAGTTTTTTTCTGCATTTCATTTAACATTTCTCAATTTCAGACTAATTCAATTTGAACCATGGAAAGATACACAATCGAGCAACGCGTAAAAGTTATAACCATCTCGTACCTCAAACGAATCGACTGCCAAAATTTCAGGTCAATCGGTCCAGTAGTTATGGAGTCTATGGGCATCACACACAAAGACAGACAGACAGACATTACTTTGCTTTTTATATATATAGATGCAGATAGATAGATTATACCCTATATGTATATTTCACATAAATTGTGTTTCCTTGCCTGCAAAAATTCTAAAAGACATGACCAATTTAAATGACTTTACAGTGGTGTTAGCCCTAAAAAAAGAAAGTTATTAACGGTTCTTGTTTTTAATATCGCTAAATGCTATTATTTGAAAATGTTGGCATTTCGGGATCCTGGAAAGTGCCGGAATCCTGGGATTTCCAAAACCTTTCGGGATTGAAAGCCCTAGTATATAGACTGCTAAGATAGTATTAAGCTATAATAGAATCATATTATTGAAAATAAAATTTCGACTTGGGCCTTCCCCATTACCGTGGAATGCAGCATAAGTAATTTAAATATTCATTTCATGTTAAATTTATTAAGGGTTTTCATGCAAATGGGCAATACCCTTATAAATGGTATAAACCTTATAAGTTTATCAGCCTTATAAATGAACTGTCAAAATTCGTATGAAAAAGCTTTTGCACAAACCAGATAAATTTGCTCTTCGATTTAGGTGAGCAAACGAGGTGGCAAACTTATATGATCAATCAGCTGTTTTCTTTTTTGAAGGAAAAGTTATAATTTGAGCAAAACTAATAAAGATTTAATTCTAAAAATTTCAGAAAACAAGCAAACAATCCGCAAAGCGTCCCTGTTTAAATGGAACGAATCGCTGGCAGATCGCACAGCTGACTTATATGCTGCAAATGCACAATCGACTTTAAGGGCTGTTCATACAACCTGTCTGATAAAAATAACTAATTGCCCAAATTAGAAGCCTGCCACTTTGCATGAAAACCCTTATTGTTTATCTTAAAAATCATGAAAAAATGCATGTCAAAAATGGAATCTCTAACTCCCTAGCCTATTTACTAAAACTTTTTATGCATGATCTTTTAATCTGAAAATTAAAAAATAATCGTTACTTTCGGTAGCTGGTAGCTGGTAGCTATGAATGAATAACATCTCGTTTTCATACCCGATTCACTATACATTTAATACATAATTTTTTTAATAAAGCCAGCAAAAAGGTAAGTTCAAGTAATTTCGTAAATTTGTGCAGTTATGCAATACATCTGTTCAAATTGTGTTCTCCAAAAAGAGTTTTGATATCGCTAAGTAACTTTTCATTTCGATATAACGACAAATAAATACTTTGACATCATGCCACTCGGTGTTTATTTTTACCGATACTTGAAAGTGAAAAGAACTCGCAAGAATTCAACTTTGTAAAATGCGCATTACTCGTAGAATAAATATTGCATTCATGTTCCTGGTGTTTCTACTAATCGTGAGTGTTGTCACATCTGCTAATACGACGGAAAAATTAAGACGAATTCGTCGAATTGTTGGTGGTGAACCGAATGAGATCAGTAATTTACCATACATTGTAAATATACGTAAAAATGGTAAAATGCATTGCGGCGGATCCTTGATAACACCAAGATGTGTGCTTTCGGCGGCACATTGCGTAAAACAAAGTAAGCCTGCTGACTTTACAATACGCGGAGGTGTTACATATCTAGATGAAGACATAAATAGTCGCCGAGTGCAACGTATATTTATACCCAAGGATTTTACGTTAGGAAGTATGAATAAAGATATTGCAATCTTTCAACTAGCTGCTCAGCTAAATGGTGCTAGTATCGAATATATTAAATTGAGCAACATCGAATTGGAACTGGGAGATATGGTGACCGTCTCCGGTTGGGGTCTTACAAGTGAAAACGCGAAAAGTCCTTCAAATCATCTTCGTTCGGTTGATGTGAGAGTTCTTTCGCAAACGGTTTGTAGAGAACTCTACAAAAATTTTAGAAATGTTACGAATTTTATGTTTTGCGCTTCTATTCCGGGCATTAAAGATTCTTGTTTGGCCGACTCAGGTGGGCCTGTAGTTTACAATGGAGAACTTGTCGGTATTGTTTCATGGGCAAGAGCTCGGGAGTGCGGACGCATCGAATCACCGGGAGTCTATGTTAAAGTGAAAGCAGTGAAGGCATGGCTTGAAAATGTTATATCGCAGCATTGTTTCTAAAATTCATTGCTGTTGAGCTTTGTTGAGAAATATTTATGAAATATAAGAAATTAATTAGTAAGAGAAAATTACATCTTTTTTTAAAGTTTTGAATTCGAATTAAATTTGACTATCAGTTGACGAAATGTAAGATTCGATTTCACAAACGAAAGAATATCATAACTTTCTTTTACTTGTAATCCTTCGACTTATACTCATTTTGTGAATTAAATTTTTAAATATTCTGCATTACAAACTTTCGAACATGTTATGAAGCATTAACTTTGTAAGTATTTTTGAAATGTGATTATAATTTAGATTGAAGCTACTTAGCTTCGCGTACTGCAAAATTTTACAACCCTAATTGTTAATTTATTATCAGGTATAGTGTATTTAAAGCGTTTTTGGAAGAAGACTTCATTATTTTGTTATAAATGAGCTTACTTTATGCACTTTTGCAAAATGGCTACTGCAGTTTTGCTTAAAGTCTTGAGATAAAGTTATTTTCTTGAAACTTTTATTGACACAGAAGTGGGCGTGATTAATTCAAATTAGGGGAGCCCGGATTCGAACCAGAGACCTCTGGGTTGATAGTCTAGCGCACTCTCCACTAGACTACAAAGGCCGACAACTTGCAAAAACCCAAGCAAGTTCAAGACAGTACCGTACTCAAGCAGGTTTTCAAGGTACAAACCAAACCCTTTTATCGGGTCCGAAGATACAAAACTAAATCAATCCAAATATGTATTACAATTCAAGAACATTTTTATATATTTTATATATTTTATATATTTTTGAAAACTTCTCTTCGAAACAAATTTTTCTGCATCCTTATTTTTTTTCTGCGACATAACTTTTGACTTTGACCGATGGTTTTTGTATTTCATTGCCAGGGTGATTTTTTGTTTTTTAATCCTGAATCGAAAAATATAGGTTCTAATTTATTTGATACAAACCTCTTATTTAAGGCACAATAAAAAACCAGTGAAGAGTTCCCTATAAAACTAGGTACGCGTTAGAAGATATTTGAGTTCAAAGTTGACCGAAATCGGTCATTCGCCAATATCTCCTCTCCTGTTTGGCTTTACGTTAAAACTGTTAAGGGCATTTTTAAAGATAATTCTGTGATCTAGGAGCGGAGATATTAGCGAAAAAGCAATTTCGGTGAGCTTTGAACCCGAATATCTTCTTACGCGTACATAGTATCACAAGGAACACTTGGTAGATTGTTAATAATAATACCTTAAATAAGAGATTTGCATCAAAAAAATTTGGGACGCATATTTTTCGATTTCAGACAATAAAAAAAAAAAAAAAATCATCCTGGCAATGAAATACAAAAATTCTCGGATTATGTCGCAGTCAAAAAAGTCAAAAGTTATGTCGCAGAAGAAAACTAAAGATGCAGAAAAATTTGCTTGGATGAGGAGTTTTCAAAAATTCGACTAATTTTGAGCAAAATCTGACATTTGAGTTTCTGATTTTTTTGAAACTTTGTATGATAGTAGGGCCTTTAAAAATGATCTAAACTGTGTTTTTTTGCGAAAAAAATTGTTTGTTAAAGTTATACACGGTGAAAAATATAAAAAAACCTTAAAAAAATACAATTAGTGCTTGTATTCAAATAGCTGTAACTTTGAAACCGTAAGTTGTACAGAAAAAAACGTGTATATATTTTAAAGATCTTGAATTTGTCTTTTTGGTGGTGTATTTTTTTGAAGCATTTTTATGAATTTTTTTTTATTTAACCTGAAATTTTCAGTTACATTTTGTATTGTGTTCGCAACAAATTTTTTATATATTTTTAGTTCAGTGCTGAGTTAAGGCATCAATTTTAAAGACTAACACGCAATTTTAGGTGCCAACGATTGCTATTTTTAACGAATTTTTTTAAAAATGCCTACAAAAGATTTCCTAGTTTTATACCGTAAATTCTATTTTTTTTGTAATTAGTTAACTAGCTATTTTTTTTGTTACATTAATTTAGTTGCGAGTTAGATCAATTACGTTTTTAAGAAGGCAACAACAACAACAAAAACAATAACAACAACAACTCTGTATAGAGTCAATCACACAGCAGACTAGACAGCCTGTTTCGGAAATCGCTACATGTCCTCTTCAGTAGTTTTGAGTGATTAAGCTGTGATCAACCTACTGTTAAAGTACTATATGATTTCACACTTGTATGAACAAATTTCTCTGAACTATAGTAAAACATTGAACGTTCAAATTGGCTACTTAATCATATGACATTTAAAACAGAAGGTTATTTATAGGTCACCGCCATCAACTCTACCAAGGTTGCCATCTGTTCTAGTTGCTTCTTATTTATTTCAATATTCATACGTGTTCGACAGTGTGTCAAAATGCACCATTGAAATGAAACCAGATTTTCGCTTTGCTAGAAGCTAATGTTTGAACTGAAAAGTGGCATTTACACAACCAAATGTTCAATTACTCATGACTTTGACCGAAAATTGATCAATTATTAGACAATTTAATTAATTTGACATTAATTAAACTTGTTTGGCCGTGCGCCGCCATAGTTAGTTATTTAGTTTTATGATCTATTAAATTGTTACATTACAGGCTAATTACAGACAAACTGGCTGTCTAGTCTAGCGAAGTCTAGTCAATTTGGAGGAATTTTCGGAAAAGTTAAAGCGCTTAGTAACACACTCATTTATAGCAAAGAAGCAAAGCAGTTTCGGCATTAAAATAAGCACTTATTGTATTTTTTAAGGTTTTTTATATTTTTTACAGTTTATATCTTTAAAACAAAATTTTAAATCCAAAAAAAGTACGCAGATATACTGTTCAGGAGAACTATCCACCTAGAGTTTCATAATTTTCAAAAATAGTGATGTCAGAAACGTGGGCGATTTGACATGGAGTCACCGATATATGAGGTGACATACGACTACGGATATCTTCTGAAAACCAATATGAACTAGTATTATATACAATAAAATATATTATGTGTAAGTTGTTTATTCAAAAAACATTGAATAGTTTGTACATAACAATTTCAGATGAGAATATTTTCTTGTTTCATACTTTTTAGAGCGTACTTTGTAGTAGTCGGGTTTTAGTTTTTATTTAAATTATTTTGGGGATATAATATTTATACAATCGAAAGTAAAAACTACTAATAAATTGTTTGATGATCAAATTATAAACAAATATGTTTATTGTCACTAACATTTTTTTTAGTTCATGACTTTACGACCTATAGAGGACGCCACATTCAATTTAATGTGACGTCACATAACCTATCACCAGCGGACGATGAAAATGCTTCCGACGATACCTCATTTGTCAAATTATGATAAGTAGTTTAGAAGTTAGGGTAGTTTAGAAGTTAGGGGTTTAGTTACATATTTGTTCTCTAGATGGCGATATATTCCACTTAATGTGACGTCACATAACTTTTCTTTATCGGACGATCAAAACTCTTCTAACGATACCTCATTTGCTTATGCCACTTAAAATTTTTTTCCCATGACTTTATGTCCTCTAGAGGGCGCTATATTAAATTAAATGTGACGTTATATAGCCTTTAACCAGAAGATCATCAAAACGCTTCCAACGATACTTCATTTGTCAAATTATGATAAGTAGTTTAGAAGTGAGAGTGGAACAGATGAACATACATACACACAAACATACATACACCTCGGTCAAACACATATACCTCTCCTTTTGCTTCGCCGTAGTCGGGTAAAAAAAGTGGTGCGGTCGGGGACCCCCATCAGGAACGAAGTTCCTTCCACTTTTTCTTCAAATCCGAGTGCAATCCGAAATAAGATTTGTATATGGGCTATTTTACAGTACTTTGCATATTAAGCGCCATCGAGTTGCAGATCGGTTTTCGGGACAAATTCTTTTCTGAATTCAAATTAACAAAATTACATGATTTCGTTCGATCTAATATAAACTTTTCACTGGTTTATACTGGAAACTAAAAAAATTGTCGGAACAACGAATTGCGGACTTGAACTTACGAATTGAAATAAATCTAATATTAGAAGGTTCATGACAGCCCGAAGAATCAATACGCCAAATTTCACGATCGTGCTTTTCGTAGTTCATAACTTATAAGCGTCTGAAAAATCGTCTAAAAATTTACAAATACTGTAATTTACGCATTAAGTCTTATAAATAAATACATATACTCGCGCGGTGCAAGAATAATAAAAAATTCGATCCTTTCGATTCTTCATTACTCATAGAAAGATTTCCTACAAAGGAGATCGTTAAGCACGCTACCGATTAATACTTAATAATACACATCAATCAGAAGTTGTACTTTGACGAGAGTAACTACTCGCGGAAAGCATTATATTTCACATGCTCTCTCGCAATGAGTAATTAATCAACATAATGCATTTAGTAATCGATAATTTTGTGTTTACAGAACATACTGTGACACCGGAAAGTTGAATAAATTACTAATACCTAGGATATTACCAATCTTAAGAGAGAAAACATACGTTTTGAGAATTTATTTTTTGTATATTTTGCAGTACACTTTACGACTTATTCTAAAGCCGTTAAATAAAATTCAATTACACAATCAGATAATGGTATAAGATATTAAAATGCACTTTAATTTTGAGTTTCGTGAGTGTGCTTACAAAAAGTTTTCAGAGAAAAATCAGCGGCGAAATATGCAAATTATCGAAGAATAGCTCATATTTTTATTTCTTTTATATAAATTTAAACAATCAAATCAAAATGTTTAATTAAATATTTTAGGAAAAAAAGATTTATTTATTGAAAATTAAGATGAAAAATTCTTATGAGAGATGAAAATAAGCAGTTACCCTTGGTAGCGATGTTTGTTCCATGACGCAACAAGGCGTTGAGCATTGAACATTCATCATAATCCTCGTATGGAGCATGAATTGATTGAACTTTTCAAAGTTGGATTGAAAACTAGACTTACTTAAGAATATAAAACAGAAAAACAAATTCTTAGGGTCCACCCAAGTGACAAAAAAATTTTTAAAATTCTAACATAAGGTTCGAAATCAGCGACCACTTAATACTGCCAACACATACACAAAGAGTATAAAGTAAAAAAAACTTAATTTTTTAGGGTTCACCCTAGCACAAAACTTTTTGAAATTCTAACATCAGTTTCGAAAACAGCGACCAGCGCATCTACCAAGAATATAAAGTCAAAAAACACATTTTTAGAGTAAACCCTAGTGCCAAAAAACTCTTCAAAATTCTTACATCAGGTTTGAAATCAGCGTTAAGGGGTCGCTGGACTTAATGTCAGAAAATTTGTTGAAATTCTTATATTAGATTCAAAATCAGTGACCAGCGCATCTACAAAAAGTATAAAACAAAAAATATTTGAGGGTCCTCCCTAGCAGGGTTCGCATTTGCTCATTCATGAACTGCTCATTTCTGCTTCTATTCATTCATTTAAGAATATGAAGAAAAATCAAAGTGAGGAGCTCGTTTTTGTGAAGAGATGAGCAGATTTTTTTTGTTCATGAACTGAAGAAGAGCAAACTAGTTTGTGAACAAGAACATTTTTTACTCTTTTGAAGAGACTGTTGCTATTCATCTGTTCTTTAATGTTTCACTTGTCTTTCGTTGGCTCTTCATTTGTTCATGAAATTTTCATGAAGTGGTGAAGGCAACGGATGATGCTCTCGTTCGTTTCGTTTAATTTTGTTTTTTAGATACACACAACGTTTGCATGCTGTGTTTTTTTTTGGTACGCATGCACAGTGGCTTATATGATGGTTGTTAGCAAATAAAATTTACTTTTTCTATTTTGGGGATACAAATTCCACCTGTAGGGTAAAAAATTGAGAAATATGTATACCAAGTACAAAAATATTTTTTCACAAACATAGCAGGCGATGGAAAAATTTATGTATACACTTAAAACATTTAATGGAACAAATTAATTCATGTTATTTATTTTTTGACAAGAAAAAAATTTACATAACCCATTTTATTTTTTTTAAGTAAGAGGTAATTATGATTAACATTCTTTTTTTTTATAAACATAAAATTTTAGTTTTTCGCTCTTTGTTTATTGCTCTATAATTATAATTTAAAACTCTTAAAAAACATATTATTAGGTGGCAGCCCTAATATTTCAAAATTACATAATTTTTAAATTCTGACCACGGATTTGGATTCAGCGACCCATTTTTAGTGTGCCATTTTTTTTTGCCGGCCCCGAATTCGTAAAAATTAAAAAAAATAAGGTGGGAACCCTATCAACTAACTTGAATTTTAAAATTCTGACTTCAGATTCAAAATCAGCGGCCTCCTAACACTGATAACTGACGTTTAAAACACGTCAAAATACACATTATTAGGTGGCTACATATTTCTAAATTTTTTACCCAACAGGTGGAATTTGTAACCCCCAAAATATTGTAGAAAAGGTAAATTTTATTTGCTATCAACCATCATATGAGCCACTGTGCATGCGTATCAAAAACAAAGCTGTGGCTGTTTATTAAACTTTTCATAGAATCCCACAATGCTTTGTTATTGCATTCTTGTTGCCACGCTGCTTAACATACATACACACAAACATTCAAGCCATTTCAATGCCTCGCTTCAATACATAACAGCGTGCACACGTTGTGTGTATCTAAAAAACAAAATTAAACGAAACGAACGAGAGTATCATCCGTTGCCTTCACCACTTCGTGTAAAATTCATGATCAAATGAAGAGCCAACGAACGAGAAGTGAAACATTGAAGAAGAGATGAATAGCAACAATTTATTCGAAAGAGTAAAAAATGTTCTTGTTCACAAACTGGTTTGCTCTTCTTCAGTTCATGAACAAAAAAAATCTGCTCATCTCTTCACAAAAATGAATATGAGTAGGTTTTTTTTTTGAGCAAAAAATTCCTTCATATTCATGAAGCTTCATGAGTAAGCAAATACGAACCCTGCTCCCTAGTGTAAAAACTTTTTTAAATTTTAACATAAGGTTCGATATCAGCGATTCCTTATACTGCCAGCACATATGTACACAAAGAGTATAAAAAAAAAACATTTTTTAGGGTCCACCTACTGTCAAATTTTTTAAATTCTAACATAAGATTCCAAATCAGCGATCAGCGCATCTACAAAAAATGTAAAAAAGCATATATTTAAGGCAACCACCCTACTGGCAAAAACATTTTTTTAAATTCTAACATCAGATTCGAAATCAGCGATCTCTAAATAATGCTAGCACATACACAAAGAGTCTAAATTAAAAAACACAGTCTTAAGGTCCACCCTAGTGTAAATTTTTTTTAAATTCTAACATAAGATTCGAAATCAGCGATCAGCGCATCTACAAAAAATATAAAACAAAAAAAACACATACTTAAAGCAACCACCCTAGTGGCAAAAAACATTTTTGAAATTCTAACATCAGATTCGAAATCAGCGATCTCTAAATATAGCCAGCACTTACACAAAAAGTATAAAAAAAACACACACTTTTAGGGTCCGCCCTAGTGCCAAAAAACTCTTTGAAATTCTAACATCAGATTACACTGTATTACACACATTTGCTGCAGGTTTCCATTTCTTAAAACTTAATTGAAATAAAGATTTTCACGTATGATTTAAAACAAACACACGAACAAAAATAACAAATGTGTTTGTTATCACTGCAATCTCACACATAGCAATCTCACTGTTACGTGACGGTTTCTACCAAATCACACCACCCGCAAGCCGCGTTAAGGAACTTCGTTCCAAAAAGCATAAATTTTATTCAAATATTCTGTTACTTACACTGTTTTACAGCTGAAAAATGCTAAGAACGGCATATGTGGGTTAGCCACTTTTTCGACGTTTTTCGAAAAGTTCTCGTGATACGTTGATTTTTGATTCTACTCTTAAAAACATGAATTTTGGTATATAATACTTTAATAATAACTAACGGTAAATAGTCGCGCAATCGGCTTAAAGGCTTTTTGGCTAAAAATTAATTTTTTCGAAAAAACAAAAAATTTCTTATTCAGTATTTTGCATATAACTATGAAACTAACGGAACAATTTTTATCAATTTATACTTATTTAAAAGCTAATAGAATTTTCCATCTTATGCTGTAAGAAAAATTGCATTTTGTTCAGTACATTTTTTTTAAAAACTCTGTAAAGTGAAATTTTGATTAAAATTTTTTCGAAAATTTGATAACTTAAAAAAGTTAATTAAAAATTATTTTTTTTTTAAATCATAAAAATTTCAAGAAATTTAAACTTTGATAATTTAAAACATTTTATGCTCGAGCGAAACAAAATAAATATGCTTTCTCTTTCAATCGAACACATAGTTTTAGCTACAATTTAACTCGAATGAAGTCTTGTTATGAAAACCACAAAAGTACCGTTATCTACAAAATCTCACAAATGAAAAAAAAAATGATAGCGATATTTGTGTTCAATAGGTCTAAATTAGCATGCCCACATATTGATGTTCTTGGTATTTCTTAAAAAACTTAATTTGTAAAGCAGTGATATTTATAGCGATTTTTCTAAAATTTCCATGATACAGAGTTGCAAATTCTTGTTCAAGTTATAAGATACGTAATGGTACAATTTATTGGATATTTCAAGTTGTCGAGTTTCCGAATTACCATCACTCTTCTACATCTTTTGGGTTTGGTTTTGAATAAACTAGCAATATGAAGTAATAGCACGTTGAATAAAATTGCTAACCACGGAACTGTTAAGACTTGTATAGACTCCAGGGTAACTATTTTTACCACATCCAAATCCCCACGAAATAATGCCCACTTGATAGCCATTACGCACAGCTGGCCCACCGGAATCACCTTGACACGCATCTCTACCTGCAGAGTCTGCAGCACAGAACATACTTTTGGTAATTGGATGAAATGGATAGCTATTGACACAATGACGCATTGAAGTCACAGTGACATCAGCTGTTTGTAGTCCTGTGAAGAAAATATTTTCGTCACGATGTGTTTCACCCCATCCTGCAACCGTGAGAATATCGTTATCGCAAACTTGTGTGTAATCAATTGGAATTGTTTCAATATGTTTGCCCTTCATTGGTCGATCCATTTTTAAGATAGCCACATCAGCATTCAAAGTGTATTTGTCATAACTACTCGATAAAAGAAGACGTTGAACTTGTCTATTGATGCCTTGATCAAAGTGAAATGTTGCTCCACCACGTACGACAAGCTGTGATGGTATTAAATCCTCGACACAATGTGCAACAGTGAGGACACAACGAGGAGTAATTAAGCTGCCACCACAAAGGAATCTACTGCCAACACGTAAGCTTACAATATAAGGAATCTCAGCTACGGAAGTGTGGTGACCACCTACTATTCGCGCTAGACTACTTGTAGTATTCCATTCTGTTGGAGCTTCCGCTTGAGACGCTACTAGATAAAACAACCCGATAACCATTGACATTGGCATTAAAGGCATGTTTTTAAATGTGTGCCAGCAGAAAACTAATGGCGTTGAGTTGGGAATTTGTTTGTCTTTTATTTGCAATGAAACTTATTTATTGTCAACTGTAGTTATTCTATCACTTGAAAATATTATCACCTGAAATTGTTTTAAATAATTCTTTTTGCATTCCCTTAGTAAATGAATATTTTTTTTTTAATTATAAAAACTATTTTCTATAATGTATGTGAGTAATTCTCAGAGTGATTTTATTGACTTAAATTTTGAAATTTGTCGCTACGGAAGTGACCAACTTGCACCGAATTCCGCTTTTGAAAACAGATTCTTTTTACTACTACCTTGAACGAATAAATATTGTGTATTCACTAGGGCTTTCAATCTCGGATCCCGGATCCCGAAATCTCGGGATCCTGAACCAATTTCTAGTCCCAAGATTCCCTAGATTCCAAACCCTAAATTCCAGGATTTAATTCACAAGAAAATATAAAAATTTTCAGCAACTATAAATGCAACTGCAATGTAAACGATGTTTTTTGTTATTATCAAAATCACCCTGCTCTTTTTTTAGTTTGTTTTTTGGTTATGATCTTAAAAGACTCTGTTTACTAGGCTCTTCAACTTTCATTGAATTGTGAAAGTAGAAAGTCTTATTACCGGATAAGATGCTCGAATTTTGATGATCTGAAAAACTGCTAAAAACTACCTAAAAAACATGACAAAAATTACCTAAAAACTGCAGAAAATGACCTAAAAACTGACAAAAACAAAAAAAAAAAACCCCAAAAATTAAACTTTAAAACATTACTAAACCTAAAATGTATTTTATATAACTTTTATGCATAGCGTAACAGTGTATAGCAAGGTACATTTATAAGTTATTAAAATTGAAGAAACGTCGATTGTCTGGCAAAATGTTTTTGTAAACAGAAAAACTTCTTTCTACTTCTGCACTGACGAGATGAACATATTTAAAAAACGATATGTCATCGGATGTAAGTTCTTATTCTAATTTCATAGTATTAAAACTTTTAACCCCTAATATTTCAGCAATAGAGCATCAAAATAAAGTCAATAAATAAAAGTAAAGCAGTGAGGACTGCCCACCGAAGTAAAAACCTATATATAAAATACTGTGATCCAATACGAGGTCTTCTTTTCAACTGGGTTGTTTTGACAGCCGTTATGTGTCAAATGGCTTGTCCATATGACGTTTGTTTTCAGTATTCAGTACGATTCAGTCATGAATATACTTACTCCTGAACAACGTTTATTAATTGTGGAAATTTACTATCAAAATCAGTCATCAGTTAAAGAAAGAGCGTCCAAATCATCAAACCATCACCAAATTTCGAACCAATTTTACACTAGTGGACATTCATCAATCAACCAGAGTGCATAGAGCCCGTAATTTTTAGAATATTGCTGCAGTAGCAGTGAGTGTTCGTGAAAACCGTGAACAATCGATTCGTCGCCGATCTCGAAATTTGTCGAAATTTGAAAATTGGACCCGCACAATGGACCATTTAAGAGTTAGTCATGGGCAACATTTGAACAAAATAATTTTTAAACATTGAGTTGTAGTTAAACATAAAGACTTGCAATAATACTTTGATTTTTATGTATTTTATTTAGAAAACAAAGTAGGAAGCTCTTATTGGATCACCCTTTAGTATTCCCGGGAAGACATTGTCCTGCCACGGATCGCCACTGCTATATACGAATTTTCATGTTGATTTTATATTTTCACCCTCTTCACGTTTGATTATTTCTTTCAAAATATTTTATATTAAGATAGTGTTTTTATTTTAAAATTATATGAAACTATATTATTACATTTGAATTTAATATTGCTGATATAAAAAAATATATAGGGAGCACTACGTTATAGTAGATATGTTCACCCCGACGCCACAAAGTGATGCGATTGGTACAAGTTAGACGGAAAATAGTATTTTGTGGATATTTTTGGTAGGTTTTGATGTTTAAGGTTTAGGAAAGTACAAATAAAATATTTCAGAAACTTTGGACAAGTGGGTGTGGCAGCTTCCAAACCACTACTTAAACATATTTTGTGCTTTATCTTAGAAAAGAGATAAGCTACGATAACAAAATTAAACACAGACCCTTAGTGTTGGACTTCCAAAAATTGTTAAAAAGTTCGGATTTATTGGACAAGTGAGCATGGCAGATTTCACACAACTAAACATATTTTGTGCTTTATCTTTACTTATATACGAATTTTCATGTTGATCGGAAATTTTTTTTATATTTTCACCCTCTTCACGTTTGATTATTTCTTCAAAAATATTTTATATAAAGATAGTGTTTTATTTTAAAATTATACGAAACTATATTATTACATTTAAATTTATATTGCTGATATAAAAATAATATACAGGGAGCACTACGATATAGTAGATATATTCAACCGGCGCCACAAAGTGATGCGATTGGTAAAAATGAGATAAACTACGATAACGAAATCAAACATAGACATCTAATATGTGATTTTCAAAAAGTTTAAAAAATTACTGCGTGATTGGACAAGTAGTGGGCGTAGCAGCTACCAAACAACTTAAACACATTTTGCGCTATATTTTAAACGTACGTTAACAGCAACACTAATAGAATTATCGGTGGATATTTAGTATGTGATCTTTAAAATTCTTGCTTAATTTCGGTTTTATCCATTTTCGTCTGTCTGTATATCCATCTGTTGTCACAATTACAGTGTTTATTTTCAAGCTATCGTAATATTATTTAAAAAAAAAAGTTTTATTTAAAAACTGAATATCAAGTTCGAAAATGAGCAGTAAAAACTATTTAAATTCCACAAAAATTAATTAAATAACTTTAAATTTTGTCAAATAAGCTTAAATCTTAGTTAAGCACTTCGAGTCTTAAAATGAACCCAATCGGATCAAAACTACGCATACCTCCCATACAAAATGACTTTATATAAACGGTAACATCTCTTTAAATTCCACAAAAATTAATTTATTCACTTTAAATTTAGCGAATGAGCTTAAATCCTAATTACACACTTTAAGTTTGTAAATGAGCCACATCTGCTGGAAACCACGTCTACCTCCCATACAAAGTGATATTTTATAAATGGTACAATCCCTTTAAATGTCACACAAATTATTTTATTCACTGTAAATTTAGCAAATGAGCTCCAATTATAATTGCAGTTAAGTTTGAAAATGAACCATATCGGATGAAAGCCACGTCTACCTGCCATACAAAGTGGCTTTATATAAACGGTAAAATCTTTTTAAATTCAACAAAAATTAAAGTATTAATTTTAAATTTAGCTAATGAGCTTAAATCCTAATTATAAACTTTAAGTTTGAAAATGAGCCGAATAGGTTGGAAACCACTTCTACCCCCATACAAAGTGACTTTATAAAAACGGTAAAATCTCTTTTAATTTTACAAAAATTTACTAAAATCACGGGTTAAATTATTTCCCGTATTAAAGCCCACAGACCTCAAATAATCTCAATGTAAATTTCTCAATATCACAACTATAAAAAACAGTCGAAACCGGGTTTTAAAATAAAAATAAATATCGTTTTTAGGGCCATCAAACAGGTTAAAAAACACGGCAATCGAAAGTTTGCGCACTTTGGCACTCATAGAGCTTAAAGTAGACATAAAAGTGATTAAATAAAAAAATATGGTTATAATTTGAGGTGGCCCTTTTTTATCTTACTAAATGTTTTACCAAATTTTGCGTTTTTACCAAAAAACAAAACCATCACTAAACAATTTTTGTTGTTTCTTTTATATGTATTTAACGTTTTTTTCAGTTTAATAATATAATCAGACGTGTTAAGAATTTTTAAAACTTCGTATATATTCTCATCAGAGCCTGTTTTATACAGGAATTTTTTGGGCCATCATATAGATTAGAAGAAAAAAATTAAAAAGTTGCGCACTTTGGCACTTTCAGGGATTAAAGGAGACATAAAAGATATTAAATAAAAAAAAATTTACAAATATGAAGTGGCCCTTTATTTTATTTTCCAAAATATTTTACCAAATTTTTCGTTTTGACGCATATATATCCTTAAAAACTTTATAGCTCCAACATTTTAAGCGATACGTTATTGAATTTATTTTATTTCATAGAATAATATCTTAGTCATGAAGTATGCCAATTTTTAACTTTTTTGGATATTGGGAAATATTTCAAAATTATAATTAAGTATAACTACAAAATTCATGAACAAAAATTTAAAAATATCGTTTTTGGGCTAATTTTCAGGAATTTTTGTATTTTTTGTACAAAGCGGAGGTAAATAAAAAATTATTCCTGAGGTCTGTGGATATTTTTTAAGAGTTCTACAGAATTGGAAAATTCCATTTCGAATTAATTCCGTCTAGCATGCCCTTTCGCATCACTGTGCGCCACCTGCGAAGGTCTAACACAAAAAACGGCAAAGTTCGCTCTGAGATCAGAAAACACCCAAATACCAGCAGGGAAGCATCTAATACAACTTTGGGTCCAAGGTCACACATGACTGCATATGCTTCCTGACAATCTAATTGATAATTTTTATGCTCATTAACGTCTACAATTCTGGCTCTCAACTATGCTTCTATAAGTTGGACAATCCATCGATAACAATAAATGCGTCGATAGCAATTCCCTGAAAGACCAGTTGTGGTTGAAAACAAACTACTTTTTCAATTACTTTTAAGTTAGTTGATTTTCATATGAGGCATTTACCATCAACTAACACTGAGTTTGTAATACCAATTAAAGGTTTTCCTCAAGCAGGAACAGACTTGCCTGGACAATTGCCGGGGTCGCCTTTAGGCGGCATATCATACTCACCCTGCACAAAGTGAAAGGCAAGAACCAAAAATCACTACAATAAGAATCCTACACAATTCAGGCGTAAGTGCGTTAATCAGACCGTGACACCCTTCACAAAGTGAAAAGGCCCAACAGTTACTCCAACCAATAGTTTAAAAGTCACTGGAATAACAGTTTGAAAGTCTCTGGAGTAACAGTTTGACAAGCACTGGAATAAATAGAATCCGAAAATGTTCCAGAAGCACTGGAGTAATTACACAATCTAAGTTATGGAAGCACTGTAATATTCAGTGTCAAGCTTACTGACGTAAGCTACTCGCTGCCTGTATTGATGACGAATGCTACCCGCTGTTTTGATAACGAAAGCTACTCGCTGCAATGATGACGCCAACCAAAGATTTACCCGCTACCAAAAATCGCTCAACGCGCCTAAAGAAGTTTTCACTTCAAAAATTTTGTTTTGTTTCGTCACTGCAAAAATGTACCAAAATGGAATTAAATTTCACGTTTTCACAACGAATTGAAAAAAAAATTTATCAGTTTTGGTAAAATTTTCACATTTTAAAAACGCTGTTATCGTCACGTTATTTCGCGTCAAATAACCGATAAACAATTGTTGGATTTCCTCAAAGAAAGATCAACCAACGTTGACTAAATGGTAGTTTTTTTGTAAGTCTTTTAGCTTTATTTGATTAATTTTTTATTATTTCCGATTCAATTTCTTTGTTTATTTTGCAGATCTTGACAAATGTTCAAGAAAAAATCTTGGCCAGTACATCATCAAATGTGATATTTCACGTGCCAAAATTGTGCCTCTGATCTTTATTTGAATTATTTGGCCGACAAGGAATAATTTTTAGGAATTTTTTTCATCATTAATTTTTTCATTTTTTTTATGTATCTTTGCGGCAATATTATACATAATTAAATATTATACATAATTTAAATAAATTTTTTTTTACAATACGATTTCTTGGACAAATGAATCATTTACAATAAACAACCATAAAGCTTGATCCTTTTACTTGTTATTTTCTTTTACATAACGATGTAAAATAATATGTTCAATTTAAAAATATGTGTTTGACGAAAGTTAGGCAATCCCTGCCTTTCTCTACAAATATACGCAAATACTGTCCAAAAATCAATATTTTTGTTTGGCCCATTTCTGTCGATGCTACTTCTATTAAAACTATTTTTATAATAGCTATAAACGCTATTTTTAAAAAATGTCAATTAGGGCCGTTGTACTAGTGAGTGTCGATATGCAGTACAGTATGTTTTTTCACTTTTATAATCATTTTTGCTCTCTATTGTTAAATCTTAAAACTAATTTTTAAGTTTCTATTCGTGATGGAGTAACAAACTTTTATTTCGAACGAACAATTGAAGTCTTGCATTGAAATCGAATTACTTCAATTTGTTATTTCCAATCGTTTACACGCAGTGCAACAATGCACTTCACTGCGAAGTACCTGTTATACGAGCATATTCAATACTTGATGTATTCATTAATTTATTGCTGTTCAAAACCTCACTTCGTAGAGGCACTTCGGCTGGGTCTTGATGAAACCAAAATTATCGGTGGCACAGAAACTACAATAGATTCGGTACCATATTTGGTGAACTTGCGTTTAAATGGACGCTTTACATGTGGCGGTTCGTTGATAACTGCAAGCTGTATTCTAACAGCGGCGCATTGTGTGCAAGGTGTTAATGCTGGCGATTTAACTGTTCATGCAGGATCAAGCTTACTATCGGATTCGGGTGAAATACGCACTGTACAGCATATCTATACTTCGCCATTCTTTGCGGCCCGTACGTTGGACATGGATGTGGCCATTTTGAAACTAACTACCAACATGAATGAGGGTGCATATATTTCCACTATTCGATTGTGTAGCATAAAACCAAAAAGTGGACAATTTGTTAAAATTTCCGGCTGGGGCATAACGGATGAGAACGGTCGTGACCCACCAAATCAAGTGCGTACAGCAAATGTGCGCGTTTTATCACCAGTCGATTGCCTTACAGCTTATGCAGGAACGGCTGTGCTGACGAGCACAATGTTTTGTGCTACAGTACCTGGACTCAAGGACTCGTGCTCTGGAGATTCTGGTGGTCCTTTGGTGTACAACGGGCAGGTTTGTGGCATTGTTTCTTGGGGAATTGGCTGCGCTCGAGCTCAATATCCTGGAGTTTATACAAATATTTCAAGTCGTCGTGTAAATGCTTTCGTTCGACAAACAATGGCAAAAAATTGCTAAAAGTTATAATTTAAAATAATTATAGATTTTAAGAAGGTGCTATTTTATAAAAATGGGTTAAATATATATGCATGTGATTCATTGCAAACTGAAATATTTTTGTTCTTTGCAATATTAACTATTTACTAAGCATTTTCTTTAAATTAACACTGTAATGGTTGATCTGTAAAGGATGATCTGTGAATTACATTTTTTTTTTAATAATTCAGATCGATTATGAGGAAAATAAGAGCTGCATCATATGGACACTCGAAAGCAAGTGCTTCAAAGATTTGATAATTTTATTAAAATAAATTACAACTTATAGTAAATTAAATAAAAGCAAATTCATTCCACTAAGTGTACTGTAAAAATATAAATAAAAAAAAAATTGCGAAAAACAAAGCTTTATTATAAAAGAAGTGATTTTTATAGAAAGTTTTCAGCTAAAAATTACACAGTGTAACAAAATCAAAAATTCAAAAAACTTGGTAATACAATACAAAAACTTAAAACTAGAATAACTTCATACTTGATTTTTTGAGTCCACCTACGAATTTGAATATACATATATATTAGGTCGGGTCGGTCTCCATGCAAACAAAAAGTGTCTAAAACACCGTCTAAAATATTCCTTGGTTCATTGTAGTACCTAACATGAAAGAATTTCGCGATGTGTTAACCCTTAGGCTAGCTGAAATTTTTTAAAAAGTGCTTGTTTTCGGGCAAAAACCACTTTTTGTATGGGTAAGTTTTTTGTTTCCATGAATAGTTCTAAAAAAAACTAAAAATTGTTACTATCAGTGTAAAAAATATTGAGAAATCTGCTTGTTTGGGATTTATTTGTGATTTTGTGGGACTATTTTTGGATTCATTTCGATTCGATTTCGACTTCAATCGCCATAACTGTATCGTATAACAAAATAATCAAAATTTACCAAACTTTTAAAATTTTTTTTTAAATTTTTTAAGCAAATAGTTATTATTTCCGAAATTTCTATTCAAAAAGTCAAATGGAAGGAATAAGTCTATTCGATATTTGAATATAGCAATGTGATGCTTGTTAGCTAAGGAATAATAATCTTTAATGATTTTAATTTTTGATTTTTTTTAAAAGTCAATAAATAATCATTATTTTTAGATCAATTTTATTCCGATCAAAAATAAAAGTTAAAATTTGACTTTTATTTTTTTGATCATATATAAAAGTTAAAATTTGACTTTTATTTTTTTTTGATTAAAAATAAAAGTTAAAATTTGACCTTAATTTTTTTGATCATATATAAAAGTTAAAATACGACTTTTACTTTTGATCGAAAAAATCATATGTAAAATCATATGCTTGTAGCCACTGTCTCAGTCGTTTGTAAAGTGAATGAAAACACAATGTGCATAATGTGAAATAAGCACATGAGCGATTTCATTTAAATAACGATGTGCAACGATATTAAGATCGATAGTAATGTTTTTCTCTTTGCAAAAATGTTACGAATAGATGTAAAAAAATAATAATTATTAAATGATATGATAAATTTAATTATATACATAGTTATAATTAATTAGTAATTAATTATTAGTTTTAAATATTAATAATTAATTATTAATTTTTAATATTAATTATTAATAACATGAATTAAATTGCGAGCTTTAGATCAAGTAAGTTTTTAAGAAGGCAACAACAACAACAAAAACTCTGTATAGAGTCAATCACTTAGCTGACTATAATTAGCTGTTATAATTTAATAGATCATTAAACTAATTAATTAATAATTAATTATAAATTTTTAATATTAAAAAATAATTTATAATTAAATATAATTAATTAATACTAATTAATAATAATTATAATTAGTCAATAATTAATTAAATAATAATTAAATTAAATTTTAATTGGTAAAGATAAAAATAAAAATTATTTCTTATTCCAATAGAACAGTCACTGATTTTTTGAAGAGCAGCATATTGATTTTTTTTATATTGTAAAAATAAAAGTAAAATTTTAACTCTTACTATTGATCGACATAATAAAAAACAAATTTTAACTGTTTTTTTTATCGAAAAAATAAAAGTCAAGTTGTTACAGTTATATTTGATCGAAAAAATAAAAGTCAAATTTAAACTTTTATTTTTGATTGAAAAAATAAATGTCAAATTTTAACTTATATTTGAACCGAAAAAATAAAAGTAAAATTTTAACTTTTATTTTTGATCAAAAAAATAAGTCAAATTTTAACTTTTATTTTTGACCGAAATAAAATCGGTCAAAAAATAACAATTATTTGTTGACATTTTGGAAAAAAATCATAGCCGTTACGGTCCCTGATAGAAACAGAAATCTTGCCATTACAAAAAGTGGTTTTTTACCCAAAGAAAATAATTTTTTAAAAAATTTCAGCTAGCCCATGGGTTAACACATCGCCAAATCCTTTCGTAAAGGGTACTACAATGAGCCAAGGAATATTTAACCCTTGGACAAACACATGGTTCTGGCCAGGCATATTTCATTTTTGAGCGTTGATTAAGCATACTTCTAGTTTAGGCAGATACCTGTATTTTCCGGTAGCCGCCTAAAATATTATTGGCTTTCTATTTAAAAAAAAAATTCTAAAATATCGTTCCAACACGAAGAAAACTGCAAAAAAGTCCCAATCGAACAAATGCCTGGCCAGACCTCTATACAATTTGTATGAAATAAATTATTGTTATACACATTTTGGGTTATTTTTCTGCAAATACAATGCAGATTGTTGTTTCCAGGTATTTTTTTTATATTTTGGGTTTTTTTTTATGTGAATTCAATGCAGATGTTTGCTTTCAGGTAGTTTTTGTGTTCATTTTTCTCTTATTTTTTCTTTTTGAAAATCGCATGAAAAACAACCATATTTTGGACAACATTCAACCCGTTTGGCCATTGAATCTTTCTTTGGAAGGTCGTTGAATATTCTCAGCAACATGCTGCCTAACCAACAAAGCTACCAACTGAATTCCAGAAAAGATTGCAGAATTTGTGCCACGCAAGACGAAAAGCTGCGTAGGAAGACACGTTTTTACTGCACCAAATGCACTAATCCTGTGTACCAACAACATTCTAAAGTTGAATATACTTGTTTTTCAAGCAATCCACAAAATGAATAACATTTAGGTAGCTACATATATCAACAAATCAAAAAAAAAGTCTAAAGACAAAAATAATAAACGAGCATACTTAGAAATTCAAAGTTACGGTACCCTTTTTGCCATAAAAATACATAAAAACGTATAAGGGTCTGGCCAGGCATATGTGTTTGTTCGAAGGTTTCAGAATATATGTTTGACGGGGGGTTAAGACCGAGTTTATCATACATATTTTTTGACCTGGCCTTACAAATATATCCAAAAAAACGATTTTTTGAGTTGCGTGGGAATTGACTTGTATAACTCTGCTGTTTTGAAGAAATTTAAAACGTGCTAGAACACGAAAGACGAAAAGCAGATCTTCTTTACGGTACATTTCTTGTTTTTAGGAGCATACCGATACCATTTTGCTAGGGGGGGAGAAAGGGTAGTCAGGTATTTTGGCCGACTGGATACCTTTAAGTGGCGATTTTTAACACGGATTGAATTAATCAAAGTTTTATCCATTCGGTCAGAAGAATAAATCTCAAAGGCAGTTTCCAAATAGTTTTCTAATTTAATTTGTTCGTTACAATGCTAACTGGATTCATAAGTAGCCGATTGTTGTTCTTTTTAAAGTCATTTATTTTATTTGTCATATTGTAAGATTCACAATAGGTTAGGTTAGTTAAAGACGGATGCCTTCCAATGAAAGCTCACATAGACCAATTCTGGTTCTTAGTGGTGCCGGTTACGAACAAAGAAACCTTTGTGATTAAGTGAAGTCTTTAAAGATTTGAGTTGATTTCGAAAACCTTAGGAGGCATTTCAGAGATACTTTGGCTACATCTTTTAGCGATAGGAACGTCGATGAGCCTAGGTATTTGAGTCTCGATCTAAGTAGGGCGGGGCGTGTGCATAATAGGTGCTCCAAGGTCTCCACTGTGAGTGGTTTCTTGCACTTCCTGCAGTTGTCATCCGTGGTGATGCCCAGTTTCCACGCGTGGGCTGGCGCCATGCAGTGACCAGTGAGTATACCCTAGGGATGGCCAAATACGGTCGGTGTTTAAGAGTGGTCGGTTTTTTTTAAAACTGGTGTTTTTCGGTGTTTTTTAGAAGGAAAAATACCGTAATACCGGTGGAAAATGTCAAAAACCGACAGCGAGAATTTATCAACCAGCAATCCTGACTAAAAGGCGGCGAGGGTAAATGAACATTGCCAATGTCCAAAAAATAGAACAAAACAAGAAATTTTAAATGTAAATGAAGAGTAAAGTGTGGTTTAGCAGAGTCTAACTTTGCATAAGAAGGTTGAAATAGTAGTTGGCACTTCAAACTTGCGCCAACATCTACAAAACAGACACTCAGTAAAGAAGCGAAAAAGGGTTTCCTTATAAACCGGTTTTTCTTCGGTTTTTAGTTTCGTTGGGAAACCGAAAATTACAAAACCGGTTATCCGAAATGGGATTTTTTTTTAAAAAATGGTCATCCCTAATATACTCACAAGTGCCCTGCAATCTCTGTGCGAGCGTGCCAAGATGAACAGAGCTCGTTTTCCGCATTGTGCATTGCACTTTATTTTCAAGATTTTGCACGATGTACCTCTCCATCTAAGATTCACTGCTAGCATGGGCGTCCGCAGTTTTGGGAAGGGGGCACTTTCCCCCCTGCTCAGTGAAAATTTTTTATATATCTTCATATTAAATCAAAAAATCCGTAAGTTTAAACTACAAAATTTTAGGAGAGAAGCTAAAAACTGTCTAAATTGTAAGTTGCGCTTAAAATTAGGGCTTTGAGAAATTTGTTAAAAAAAAACGTCGTTTTTAGTTGAATATTCACATTTCGAATATTCTATTTGTATTCGTACAAAAACAAATGTTACGAGTACATTTACGAATGATCCTAATACATAATTATGAAAAAAAAACCTTCTGTTCAGCTGGGGTTTGAACCGCGGTTCTTTAGCTTATGGGACACGTACTCTTCCAGTAGGCTACGGCCACCTTGCAATCACACATTTGCTTTTATTCGGTAATTGTACGGCAAACCAGTCTGAATGATTTCATTTGTGCATTTTTTTTAAACTCAAGTAAAACTTCGTACGTTCTACGAATAATGCGTACGGTCAACCTACGAATTAATGAAAGAAATAACGAAGTTATTCCTACGAGAAATTGACGAATGTTAAGGAATGATTTCCCTTATTAGTCGAAGATCATTCTTCGTAGCAACAGATAGCAAGGAGCATTTAATTCAATAACGGACATAAACTTCGACGATCAGCAAATTTATGTTTTAAAGTCATTGTAAACAAGCAGAACATAAAGTAAATATATTTAATAAAAAATTAATGTTTTTCAAAAAGTTTTTTCTATCTTGCTTGTTTTTCTATCATAAATATGATTTCATTTGAATTTTTTTTTTAATTTTTCCTAAACTTAATAAAATGGCAAACAATTCTGCAGCATTTAAATTGAAGAAAGTTGCAGCGATCTAGGCGAGAGCACAGCTTCTAATTGAAGGACTTATTGCAATAACGTGATAAGCCACATGATCTAAGAAATCGATTTTTTATACTCGATACATTACTCAATGCATTGCAATGCAAGAGGTTTTGGGTATTTCTTATAAAATTTCGAACCTATTTGTAAATTCGAACCGTGTTCAATTCCATTTCTACATACAAAAATAAATTTTTTCAAAACTTTACGGTTGATTATTTAAAAATATTTTTTATGTGGCTTGTCATGTTCTTGCAATAAGCACTTCAATTCAAAAGCGAAAGAAAAAATTAGGAAATTTAATAGAGTAGGCCAATTTTGGATCAAGGACTAATTTTTGAAAAAATCTTATATCATAGTAAGCAAATGATTTTACATTAGAATTTATCACAGTCAAAAGATTTTTATGTAATAAACGTAAATAAGAAACTCAATTTGAAACAGCCATTTTTTACTTCTAAAAATTAACGTTATTTAGCGACGCCCACCCAGTTTGTGAATTTTCTGGACTCTTTTTCGCGTAACGTGCTTATATTAAACCAGGATTCATAATCAAGCCTTGCAGGGAGGTTTTGGAATATGTTAAGAAAATTTATGAAACCCAAAACAAATCTAATATACATGTACCTCTTTAGTTATTTATTCATACGTTTTGAATTAAAAAAAATAAATTTTTTAATCATTCAAATAATATGTATGTTTCCGTACTCGATTGTAGTAACTTGCAAGCTGCTTTAACTGATTCATGTTAGAAAAAGAAATAGTAGATTGGTCTTAATGCAGTGTGAGATCCGGTGAAAATATCTCCCTTGCGGTAAACATTTCGGAAACATGCGGGAAACATTTCAAGAATAGCGACAACTTAAATTTTTAATTTTTGCGAATGATATGGATTTTGACCTCCTAAATCCAAATCTGAAAAATTTCAGTCCGCTCGAAATTCTAAGGAGTTAAACGCATTCAAAGTTAAAAAATGGCCTAAAAATGTAGTTTGTTTTTTTGAGTTTACAACAAAAAAAAAAATATTGTTTAATATTAGAAAATTTTTGTACTCTCATTTTGAAAGTCGAAAACTTGGCGGCTCAATATTAATAATTGCGATTTCATTTAAGGATATAGGCCTAACATTATTTAATTTATAAAAATATTAAGAATATTTGCGTTAGCAAAAAATTACTGACATGTATTACAGACAAAAAAATTTTTTTAAATTTTAAATTTAAAAATAAAATTTTTAAATATTTCATACATGATACGAGAAAGATTTTTACACCAAATTCAAAATATATTAGATTTTCTTATGTCTACAAGCGTGTGCCAACCGGTGTAGTGTGCGTACCATGTTTACAAAATTAGTACCAAAAATCGTAGTAAATAGCAATATATAGGCTACATTTTGTTTATGTTCATTCTAGATTCCTTTATGCCTTTGGCCACCCTAGAACAAATCCTGCGTACGTCCATGACTGCTAGTGTGGTTCTTTTTTCGGGGTTCCTGTACAACTCTTGCAGCGGAGTAGGTACATGTTCTGCGAATTCTGATCCCAGGCCAGAGCCTTCCTTTGCTAAACCATCTCGTTCCCCTCGATGCCCTAGTGGCTTGGGACCCAGTAGATGCGCGCTCTCTTCGAAGCGCATAGTACATCTAGTGCATCTCTGCTAGCCAGGACTTTTTTGGACTTGATGGTAGCGGAGCGCATGAATTTGCGCCGCTTGGCTGTCGATGAAAATGTTGATATAAGAGTGGTGTGTATCCATGCCGAGGGCTAGCTTGCTTATGGCGAATACTTCCGCCTGGAAGATGCTGCAGTGGTTCGGCAGTTTTAATAGAATAAGATTCCCAATAGATCAGAGGTACATATATAGAGTAGTAATATGAGTAATAGTAGCAGTAGTAATATAAGCAAAAGTAGTAGTATGAAGTTGGTTGTGGGTATGATTTAAAGTGAAATAGTCGACTAAAGTTGGTTTTTTGTATAGCTGATGGTGAAAATGGCAAATAATGGTACGAATGACTTTAATGCGTTCATAAGTATTGTAAATAAAAATTAATATTTAAATCACACTTCAGCAATAAAATAACAATTAGGCCGACTCTTAAAAAATAAGGGGGGTAGGGTACCTTTCTTACCCCCTTTAATTTTACCTCTGGTTTTATATAAGTTTGGTACAACATTAACTATTATTTTCAATTTTTATTTCCTTTCAAAAGAGAGAGAGAGAGAGAGAGAACATCTTAGAAGTATAGATATTTTCTTACATAGGCCATTGTCTTGCTGGCTTACTTTTCCATATAGCAATAAATATTTAAAAATTCTTTAAACATTATTCAAAAACATTAATCGCTGTTACGTGCGCTGTTATTTTGTTACAACAAAAATAAATAAAAAGCAAATTGTTTACGTACCGCGAGCAAAGCCGCGGAGGGTTGCTAGTAACTTTAATTTATTTTGTATTGCAATAGAGATTCTAGCCACTGAGCCACATACTATGTTAATTGCAACAGCTGATTTACAGTTTAGATAACATACAAATTTACAAACATGCCTTCAGCAGATCGTAACTATCGTCTATCACTAATGAACTCCGATTAATTTGATTTTTTGTATTGGAGGTGATCCAAAAAAAGAAAATACACTTAACACTTGATTTATTTTGATAACAAAAAAATAAAATAAATAAGGCTATTCACAGTTTAAGCGTACATTAAACAAATCGTATTTATAGCATTTTTTATTGTTGAAACTGTGAGCACTTCGCCATGTGACTGTCGTATTCAATAATTATGCAACCCTGTGATGTATGCAATTATGCGGATGTAGACAGAGCATAAAAATACGAGGTACAAAAAACACGTCCAAGGGCTACTTTTAGTTACGCGTGTTTGCGCATTTGTCTTTGCATGTAAAACAACAACAAAACAAAATACGCTTTCGTAAATGGTCGTACAAATAACAGACTAGCATATTCAAACTGTGAATAGCCTTAATGTATTTCTTGATTTTCATTTTTTTTTTTATTATTTGAAAAGAAAATTGTAAAAAAGGGAGTAACCAAACATTTTTAGTTTTTCAAGGAACACAGAAAATATACACAAAATAAAATGTGCTTATTTTTCAAATTTACAGCAGAGCAATTAAAATACCGACAGTGCAACTATCAATTTCAACTGAAGACAGTCAGCGTTAAATGGTGACATTTTGGTAATAATTTGTTACTTCAGAGTGCTAACTGCGGTAAACAGTGCAAAAATATATTAAAATCTACCGGTATCAAACGGTATGTTGATCAAACGCTATGATACAGAGGGTTAATTTATCACTTAATGCTATGTTAAGTGCAAGACAAGAGATGAAAAACTAATATCATAACTAACAGTGAATCAACAATCACTACTAACATACTTACGTGGCTCAGTGGGTGATCTTGTGGCAGTAGTCTTGAAATAAAAAGGGGGATACAGAGCACATGTAAAGTAGGCACTTTAACGAAAAAAACTTTTAAATAAAACTTGGGTTTAGGAGTAGATTTTGTAAACCCTTCTCAAGATTGACTTTATTTTTTAGTCTTAACGTTCTTCTCGAAATTGTTACTATGAATTATATGCGTCGCTGTCATAAGAGCAAAACATGAACAACACTAACAATAAGCAATACGAATGTAAAATTGAAGATGATCTCTCTAAAATAACCCGTTTCTAGATATCTTGTGATCAAAAAGTAGTTAGTGAGTACAAGAGCAAGTAATGTACTTAGCTAGTGACTATGCCAAAACTCGTATTTGATAGAACGTATTAAGTTTATTTCGGATAGTTACTGATGTCTAAATTTATATCGTTGGAAATTTAATATAACTACATTAGTGAGTATGGCTTTCTGTTTGTACGTCATGCTTTCTTGGATGACTTAAAGCCAGAACAAAATTTTAATAAAAAATTAAATCAAAACAACTAAAACACGACTACTAAAAAGCACGCTCTAAAAAGTATGAAATAAGAAAATATTCTCATCTGAAATGGTTATGTATAAGCTTTTCAACATTTTTTGTCTTTTAAATAAACAACTTACACATAATATACTGATGTTGATGATATATACTGATATAGTGATGTTGAGAAGATACACGTGATAGTATGCCATCTCATACATATTACCATATGCTAGAATGTATTGTTTTGTTAGAGTAGGTAGCATACCACTACGGATATCTTCACGGTTAAAAATGTTTGACTATTTTTAAATCCAAACTTTGGTTTAAATTAATTTTCAATCCAAGAAGTACTATTTTGTAATCCCTACTTTAGTTTAATTTAGCTGGTTCTCAAACCCACGTTCCTGAAAGGAACTTACTTGCATTCGTAATGTTTCAAAATAAACGAACCCTTATTTTTTTTATTTATTTGATATTCAATATTAGTATTATAAGAACATGTTCTTTTGAAATACAAAGGTAGTAAACTAACAATAATATTATATTCAGATTCAACGATTATGACATTATAACATAGTCAATAAATTTTATTAATGGATTTATTATAATTATTATTATTTATTATTCATTCTTATTCATAACAATTACATTTTTCATAAAGTTAAAAAAAAGAGCAATGACTCAGGATCCGCGGGTTCGTCATACCCGACACTCCATAAGGGAATGCCCTGCGGCATTGTTAAAAAAAATTTAGAAAAATGATTATTTAATATCAGTATAATAAGAAGATAGTAAGAAATAGCATGAAATATAGTAGGAATTATAGTAAGAAATAGATCGTAAAACGTTAATACTGAGCTAGAAATAGAAATCTGGTTATTTTATTTTATGTAAAGATAACTACAATCAAGCAAAATGATTTAAAACGGCTTGCCTAAAGCTTCTTTCATTTCTAATAGATTAAAGGTGACTGGGTAATGCATTCCATAATCTAATGGCACTAACGAAAAATAGTCTGGTAGAGTTCAGGGAATTAAAGTTAGGTATTATCATCATATAACTCCTGCTTGACTGACAAAATTGTAATTTTTCAAAAAGATACAATGGCACTTTAAAGTGAATCAATTTATGAAGGAATATGCAATTGCGAGCATTAAGATAGCTTATTATATCACAACCAAGTATGCTATTCTTGAGGTGAGATATGTGATCAAACCTATGAATATTATAGACGTATCGCGTGGCATGATTAAACGCAACTCGCAGTTTGTGCTCAGAACGTGAATCTAGTTTACTATAAATAATTTCAGAATAAGTTATTATAGGGATTATCATTTGTAACACCAATTTTCGCCTAGTATCAACAGGTGTAAACTGCGCCGACATTCTTAAATTTCGCAGGGTATAATAAATGTTTTGGACTACACTATTGATATGATCGGTACAAGTTAATGACGAATTAATATGAAAACCAAGACTCTTCACGACGTTGCTTATTATTTTTAGCTTCCTGTTCCCTATATACAAGTCCGGAATGTCATATAAGCAGATTTTATATTTGGCAATAGGCAACACATATGTTTTCAGCGCATTAAGTTGAAGACCGTTTCTAATAGCCCATTTATGAACACTATCGAGATCTTCGTTCAACCTGTAACTTAAATCTTCTAAAGGACCCGTTTTGCGGGAAATATGAAGCTGAACATCATCCGCATAGGCATGCATAGAGGAATGTTTACATACGGAAAATATAGCATTTATAAATATTGAAAACAAAAGAGGCCCAGCACAGATCCTTGAGGCACTCCACTGCAAACATACTTGTATTGAGAGCACTTATTTGCAACATTTACTCTCTGAACTCTGCTCGATAAGTAGCTACTTACAAGAATAACAGCATTAGCACAAAACCCATAATAATTTTTTAGTTTTTGACAAAGTAAGGAATGATTTACAGTGTCAAATGCATTAGAGAAATGAATTAAGCAGAGTAGGGTAAGAAGGCCTTCATCATAAGGTGATCGAATATCGTCCAGTACCTTAAGAGTGGCAGTTGCACAACTGTGGCCACTACGAAATCCAGATTGAAATGGGGACAAAAAATTGCTTTGTAAGAGAAAATTCGACATTTTGCCATCATCAGCCATAATAGCTTCACACACCTTTGACAAGCAGGACAAAATGCTAATAGGCCTGAAATCACTGGGCTCACTTGCTTGGGATTTTTTGGCTACCGGTAAGACCTTTGCAACTTTCCAGGAATAAGGAAAAGAGGAGGAAGTGAAACAATGATTGATAATATGCGTTAGTGGGCTAACTATGAAAGGTAAAATGAGTTTTATAAATTTAATCGGAATTCCATCCTCACCAACCGCATTCGATTTAATTTTCATTATATGTTTTACAACCTCATTTTCACTTACCCCAGCAAACTGAAAGTTGGGTTCAACAAGGACATCTGTTAACTCTTCAAGATAACCATGGCTAACATTATTATTTATGAAAAAATCATTCATAGCATCAGGGTTAATACAGCAGCCATCAACAACTGAGCTGGACAAGTGGATAAGCTGTTGAACCAGCACATCGGAAAACGTGTGCTCAAATCACGAACTGTAGTGGAATTCCCAAAAGCCTTAACGATGATTTTCGTTATCGTTAGTTAGCGAAAACTGTAATTTTTTATGAACGTGGCACGCACAATGACCGATAACGACAACGATTATTATCGTTAAATTTTTGGGAATTCCACTACTGGTCAGAAATTTTTGTATTTTAGTTTAATTTAGCTGGGTCTTGAACCCACGTTTTTGCTTACTTGCTCATAATAATGCAAAATAAGCGAAACCTTTTTAAAAAATGAGGTGGATGAGTGAATAAAGTGCTCAAATCATGAACTGGTCAGAAAAGTTTTTTATTGTAAGTTCATATTTATAATGCTTTTTTTAAGCTTTTTGCGGAAATTTTAGAATTTTCCTTGGATTAAAAAGTATTTTTTTTGGTCCTATATGAAATCCAAAAAGTTTAAAATTTAGTCCAAGATTTTTAGCCGTGTTCTGATCATCACTACAAATTAGTATTAAATACAATAAAATATATTATGCGTAAGTTGTTTATGTAATAGACTAAAAATATTGAATAGTTTGTACGTAACCATTTCAGAGGAGAATAATTTTTTGTTTCATACTTTTTAAAGCGTGCTTTTTAGAATTTGGATTTTAGTTTTTTTAACTAATTTTTTATTTAAATTTTTTTGGGGATATCATTTTTATATAATCGAAAGTAATAACAACTAATCAATTGTTTCATGGTCAAATTATTAGCAATGATGTTTATTATGTCACTATAAAAACTTTTTTAGTTCATGATTTTAAGTCCTATAGAGGACGCTATATTCAATTTAATGTGACGTTACATAGCCTATAGCCAGCAGACAATCAAAGCACCTCCAACAATACCTTATTTGTCAACAAATTATGATTAGTAGTTTAGAAGTGAGCGTAGAACAGATGAACATACATGTGGTGCTTTACCATCACATAAATCACACACATAAATAATGCACATAAATTACAAACACATTTGAAAATACACTTTATTTTAATTTATAAAATAATTGAAAAATTAATTTTCACTAGTAAACCCGTGTGGCGTTAAAATGTCAAAATCAAACATACCTAGATTTTGTTTTAAACTATTGAATAGGTTTTCAGCGGATCAAAGTTGAAATGAAATTAATTTTGGCCTTTTTGCAATATACGTTTCTTAAACCAACAAAACCATACTAAATTTATTAAGATTGAACTTGTACTTAAAAAGCCTTACGCCGGACAAAATTTGCGTTTGCGTAATACATATAAGAGTCGTGTCAATTTTTGATAATCAAAAAATTGTTCATAAAATTTCATTCACATAATTTAATTACATTCAATTTATTGTATTTGAATTTTCAAAAAAAATTTCCATTAAAATAAGTTTAAAATATATAAGGACAATAAGCACCTCCTACATAAATACATTCATACATATTTATTTACATCCCGGCAAACATTTGGAAGACGATTGGAAGGGAAGTTAATTTGGCGAAGCACTTGCGATTCGCCTAATGCAGTGGTTATGTTAGCCAAACATGTTCGGTTTTCATTTTCGTTAATTTATTCTCTTCGATGAAATCTTTGTTTGGTGGTTATCCTATGTTTGTTGCACAGTTGCATATTATGCAAAAATTAGTCAAAACGCAAATAAGAAAAACCCTTTTTGAATTTTTATATACGAAATTAGCGAATTAATTCGAATTGGGATTGGTTATGCAAGGGGCATTATTTTTTGTATTAAACTATTTATTATTGCTCTTTCATTTTTTTTTTATTTTCAATAGATACGCAATTAGTGTTCATGAATTTGTTATTTTTCTTTCAAAATAATATTGGATTACTTCAATTAACACGATTTTTTGTTATTAAAATTAGTTCAAAACAATGCTTGCTGTTTGTATTAAGGGTTGCTTGAGCACAAAATTGATTTCACTTTCTAATACTTTTTGCTACTTTTATGATGCTATTATGTAAAATGACTAAAGGCAACACCGGAAAGTTCGGCATTTTGGTATTTAAATCAGCAATAAAAAATGTTCGGTCTGAGAGCGAGAGAATGAATATGAGAAAAAGTTAATTTTTCATTTTATACGTGAAACAATAAAAACAAAAAATGTTCGAGTGATGGATCGCTTTTTGATCGCTCAAGCGATGAATACGCGATTCAAGAAAAATCTTGAAAATCTTCCTTCGCTTGTTTCGGCGATCGTTGGAAGATGGATCACTTTCCGATCGCCTAAGCGATGAATACGCGATTCAAGAAAATCTTCCTTCGCTCATCCTTCGCTCATTCCTTCGCTCATCGTTGGAAGATGGATTTTTAAAAATTTTAAAAATCGATATGCATATAGAATATCAAGAAAATGAAGCAGGCTATTCTATATATACTTCTCCCCTAAAAATTATGATAGAAAAATTTAAACCTTTCGACTCGCGTCGTTTCAACACCGAGGTCGTGAAGTGCGACTAGCCAACGGTAATTGTGTTTGTGGTCCATCCGCTGATGCGACTGACACAATTAAACCACAGTTTTTAAATAGATTCAAAACGATGGCGTTTGAAATCTACGATTTCATCAAATAATTTCCTCTTCACTGAGGATTCTTCTTGAGCTAGGGAAGCCTAGTTTTCGGAGTAACCTAAATTTAAAAAAAAATACATATTTTTTTTGTAAAATTGCCGTAAGGAATCTGAAAATATTCGTAACAGCACGATTTGCGGTGGTAGAACTTATTTGCTGACCGATTTGACAAAGAATGTCTACTAAAAACAACTTATAACGTCAATAAAGACGCTTCGCAACAAATCGCTGAGGAACCCTAAAAGCGATTCATTTGCCATTCTTGTCGGCGAATCGCAACAATAGAAACGAGCAACAATATTTTTTGATATGGAAAAATTAATTGCTTACCGTGTCTCGCACCACTCTCAGATTCCGTTTCGTTTTATAAACATGCAGTAATATTCTTTTTGCCGATTCGTGTGCGAATTATTACGTGAATCGCTAAGGACTTTTTTGGCGATTCGTTTGAGACTCTTCCAAGCAAATTGTTTAAGACTCCTCTCCGTGATTCGTTAGCGACTCTTTCCAGCGAAACCTCCCGGCAAACCGCTTTTATGGCCTCAGCTGTTACAGTCGGCGATACCCGGATGACTCCCAAATGAGCTCCCCGCGAATGTCTCATCTTCCAAGCGATTCGTTGGCGGCTCTGAGGCGACTAAAAATGTTTGCGGGGATACCGGTCAAACACATATACCGCTCAAGAGGAGTGAGCTCCACTTGGAGCTCATAGGCCCACGTTTTTAACTCTTAGGGCCGGTTTCACGAGGTCTTTGTATTTCATTTTTAATATCTCATACGCCCACCCTGGCTTGAGTTAAAAAAAGGAACTATAGCTCAGCCATATCAAAAGCCAGAACTTTAAACTATAAAGTATGTGCGTGTTGTTTATTTTGCTACACATTGTCTGATTATCAAGATATTTTTGTTTTTAAATTTAATTTGTTATTTTTAAATACTCCAAATGCATGCACAGATTTGTTTATGGGCAAAAAGTTTAAAATCTTATTTGAGCTTAATTTTGCTCTGAGGCAAGTTCATAAAATTAGTTTGCTGTCAAGTTTGACACTTTACTTTGCAAATTTTTCAAGCAAGAAAATAAAACGTGATGTTTTTAAACAATAAATGTTAAATGAGTAAGATAACAATTAAGTTATATGCCAATAATGAGAATGATAAAATAAAAGGGAAATCAGAAAAAAAAATCTATTGACGACAAAAGTGCAGAAATAAGGCCAGCAAAATAAGTGCATATAATAAAATATTTAAGTACGATCTGCATTAAATTCCATATGTAAGAAAACAAAAAATGCAGAGTAATTTTAATGTTAAATGGCTATTTTATGTTATTATAATGCAAAATTACTGCGGACAAATCGCTAGCGGTATCAACTCTAATAAAAGTGCTCGTATTATTGGTGGTACACCAACGACTATTACCAGGGTTAAATATTTGGTATATTTGCGACTTGATGGTACATTCATTTGCGGCGGTTCACTGGTAACGGCTCAGCATGTTGTTACTGCAGCCCATTGTGTCAAAGGTGTGAAATCGCAGAGCATAACGGTAGTTGGAGGTGCCACTTACCTTTCAGGCAGTGGTATTCGCCGAAGTGTCGCAAAAATCTATCTACCCAAAGCATTTCGTATGGATACTTTGCACATGGATGTTGCAGTTCTCAAGCTATCCAGCCCATTGAGTGGTGCGAATATTGCAACAATTAACTTGTGTAATTCCAGTTGGAAAGCTGGAGATACGGTTCAAGTTTCGGGCTGGGGCTTAACGAGTGAAAACGGTCAAAACCCATCAGAGCAAGTACGTAGCGTTAATATTACGCTCATTTCTAAAAATAGTTGTTTACAAATGTATCGCAAGATGGGAAAAGTGACAAATACTATGTTCTGCGCTTCTGTTCCGGGAACAAAAGATTCTTGCGAAGGTGATTCTGGTGGTCCAGTAGTTTTTAAAGGTCAGTTATGCGGCATTGTATCATGGGGCGTTGGATGCGGCAGAGCGCGATATCCGGGTGTCTATACAAATGTGAAAACCGTTTTGCCATTTATAACGACAGCAATGCAGCAGAACGTCTAGCTCGAGTGTGATGGGATGAATGGAAGGAAATTGCTTTACAACTTGTATAAACAACAAATTGTAAACAACAGTAAAAAAGCTTTTGCAAAAAAAAATCTGATTTTTTCTTTCATGATGATTAGGTCAATTATTTATTTAGATTTGATTAATGTGCCGTTGTTAATGGAGCTGTAACGACAACATGGCAAAAGAACTTTATTTACTGCAATAATTCGATTTAATAACATATATCAACAGATAGAGTAATCAAGAGGTCTGAATAGTGTGGCTTTATAATTAGCATACGTTTAACATTATGACATTTTCAGTTTTTCTTCAGCACGTCATCTTTTTTGTTATATCGGTGTGAAAAAAGGTTAGAAGTAATGTGAAATGAACAACCAAAAATCGTTAAATTTTAAAAACCCTTATGCCGTGGTTATGCTAGCCAAACATGATTGCCGAACATTTTTTGTTGTTATTGTTTCACATATAAAATGAAGAAATGAACTTTTTCTCATATTCATTTTCTCGCTCTCGGACCGAACATTTTGATTGCTGATTGAAACGCCAAACATGCCGAACTTTCCAGTGTTGGCTGTAGTCATTTTGTATAATAGCATCAAAAAAGTAGGTAAAAGTATTAAAAAGTGAAGTTTATTATGTCTTCAAGTAACCCTTAACATAAACAGCTAGCAAGCATGTCAGATATATGCAAAGCATTTAGTTTAAGATATTATAATAAAAATTAAGAGTAAGTAATATCAGTTCGTATATTTTAATTCGTTTATTTTAAGTACAAAAATGCAAATTAGGGTTGTGCTTTTTTGTGTTTTGACATACTATTACATATAATGCAACTGTGCCACCAATCATAGCATAACCACCAAACAAACATTTCAGCGAAGAGAATAAATTAACAAAAATGAACACCGAACATGTTTGGCTAGCATAACCACGGCATTACAAAGAGTAAGTTGTCAATGGCCGCATTCTAGCCGAAAAAGTGCTCAAGTAGCGAAGTAGCATAAAATATTTTCGCTATATAAATTGTGACATCTCAAGGAACATGTTCTGTGAGAGCATACCATTCAGCCCGAAAGTTGTGGAACAGTTCTTTCCGCTGAATGCAGGCAATGATTCATTTGTTCTTCCCCGCCTTTTTGCCCCGCACGAGTGGCACAGCGCATAGGCCAAAAATCAAAAAATTATATAATGTTTTTCCCCGTTTTTCTCAGTTTCTCTCTTATTCTTATAAACAAAAATGAATAAAAAACAACTTTTCACCTATGCTTTAGTCACTCGTTTTTTATTTGCGTTTAAAGTATAGGTATCGAAGTAGCTGCTATGATCGTGTTTTTAAATCGCTCAACTACAGTGAATTGCTAAAAAAGTATTTTAAATAATTTTAAAAAAAAAAGTGAAAATAGTTGCTGTGTTGTAAAAAATGTAGCAAAAATTCATGTGAACAAAACAGTATCCTTTCGACATTTTTTTGTTCTTCGTTTTTCACTTAACCTTTTAGTAATGCGGCCGGTTTGGTCTGATACTGGCAAATACCTACGTTTAAAGGTATGCATTTTAGGTTTAAAAAAACAAATTAGCTGCCCCTTTCTGCCCCTTAGCTTCTATGAAATTGTCAAAAAGAGTAATTTCAGCTAAAAAGAGAATCCTTCATGTTGTGATATGTACTTGTCAATCAATAGTGCTTCGTTGAAAGAGTTTTTTGTTTAAAAAAAAAAAAACATTTTACAGGCTCTTCGTTAATATGCAGTTTTTGAAGAAACTTTGTTTTTGAACACTGATTGTCTGCAACTGGCTCAATACCTGAAAAATGCCAAATGTTTTCGATAAGATGGCTGAAAATGTTAGCTCAAATTCTAAATGCAATGTCGAAAATATTTAATCATGACTTAAGAATGCCTTAAAAACTCGTATTTGATTCATTGAACAGTATATACCCTTAGATCTAAGAAAGAAAAAATTGTTGCCAGACTTGGAATCAGCGATAATACATCTTTTGAAATTGACTTTAATATTGAAAAAATTATTATTTCTTGGATACCGTGATGTTTAAGGAAAGGCCATTTTCAAGGACCTTCTGGAATAAGATGACGTTATCCACAAGAAGATGAAAATCTACAGAAAAGTCAACCGTGACCAAAAAATTAAAACTTATTAAAAACGTATTATTTTATGATATATAAGAGAAATATTTTAATTTTATAAATTTAAGCAATTTATACATAAATTCATTCACCATGATGATCAAATCACCTGCACTGTTTCACAAATGCAGTTTTTCTTTTTCGTAGATATTTCGTAAATGTTTCGTAAAAATTTTTGTTTTTGTAAGAATGGAAGAAATTGGCTAAAGATAATGAAAATATGGTTAAGGCAAGGAAAGGACAATATATTAAATTTTTTGTTTAATTACTTAACTACCTAATTACTTAATTACCCAATTTAACTTCAATGACAAAATGTGTGACATCCGACACGTAACGTCCGAACAAATTAAATTGTTAACTGTGTCTTTTAAAATACGATATTTGAAATGATGTTGGCCTTTTTTTAACACTTATTTAATTTGCAATTTTTTTGTTCCTTTAGACTTTCGAGGTGAACATTTCGTAGAAATAATCTAAGTTCGAGTGTTAGTCTCACAAGAACTTCCTTTTTCAGTAACGTTCGAATGCACGAAAAAAAATAACAAATTTTAGGTTAACTGCGGTAAGATGCAGGATGTTATAATTATTATAAATTATACTCATGAAGAGCTATTTAACCAAATACATTTTAATTGAAAAACTGTTTATGTTTATAAAAACATTTGAAAAATAAATATTTAAGTAAAAATTTTTTTTAATATAACACGTTTTAAAAACGAAGTGAAAAGCATAAAATAATTTCTCCTAGAGTGGGGCTTTTAGTTTAACTAAAAACGTGGGACGCATGCTATAAGGAATAGTAAAACATTAACAATTGCAATACGTCAGTGAACAAATGATTTCTTAACCCAAGTCCCTTGAGTGTCAGGATAGAAGTCTTTGAATGGATGATAGATTCAAGTTTGCAGACATCTATTGTGTTCAGTCCAGTAAGTAATACTTTGAATGTATTGCATTAGAAATATTTCATAGAAACAGTGACTGGGTGGATTCCACCCTAAGGTTAGTGATGCAGGGTTAATATTATCTATAGCATGCGCCCCACGATTTAGTTGAACTAAAAGTCCCACTCTAAGAGAAATTATTTTATACTTTTTAGTTCGTTTTTTAAACGTGTTATATAAAAATTTTGTTTTTACTTAAATATTTATTTTATATTACATTTTAAGTTTCTATCATTCTGTGATATTTTCCTAAACCACCTCATACACGAAATAAATGTATTGATACAATTTTAGCTCAATTCTCTACTTGAGGGAAATTTTCTGCCAAAATTTTAGCTGGATCAGCCCGTTAGTTTTTGAGATATAGAATTTTTATTGATTTGTGGGCGGTAAAAGGGGGAGTGGCAACATTTTTCCTAAATCATCTTCTACTTAAGGGAAATTTACTGCCAAAAGTTCAGCTTAATAGGCCTAGTAGTTTTGGAGATATAGTATTTTTATTGATTTGTAGGCGGTCAAAGGGGAGTGGCAAAATTTTTTCCTAAATTATATGTGTTGCCATCCAGTTCTGAGCTATATTTTAAATTTCAAACCCCTAGTTCATCGGGAAGTTGCTTAAAAGTTGATTCCAAGCTTTGTACGGGACATACATACATGAAGTGAAGCTAATAAAAACTTATTAATAAAATGTTTCATAAAAAATTTATGAAAAAATGTATGCGAATATAAAGTCCGAAGGCTAGGATTTACCCATATTTGGGTATAATCTTTGCAATGTAAATTTTTTTTATAATTTATGTAATTTCGTGGCAGTCGTAGCCTAGTGGGTAGAGTGCGTGGCCTTTTAGCTAAGGAGCCGCGATAGCCAGGGTTTAGTTCCCAGCTCAGACAGAATGTTATTTCAAATTGAATTAATTTTTCTGTTCGGTCGTCACTTCTCTGCAGACAATGGCAAACCTCAGAGAGTAAAAACTGCCATGTAAAGCTTCTTGAGAATATAAGCCGTTCGGAGTCGGCAATTGATCAATAGAAGCTCGGTCAACGTTTTTTCTACGGCTGAAATGGCCAAACGCGAATAAAATGTTATCAGCGAAACTGTGTATGTAAATTGTGGTCGAATACTGAATTCCATGGCTGTGCGACCTATAACTCAAAAGCTGTTGAATTTCTCAAATTTAGGTTGTATGGGAGGTGCCACGCCCTCCTGTACAACGCCGTACAAAGTTATCAGTAAAACTACATGTGCAAATTCAGTTCGAATACTGAATTCCGAGGCTGTGCGGCATATAACTCAAAAGCTATTCGATATCGCAAATTTGGGTTGTATGGGCGGTGCCACGCCCCTTTGGACAACTCCCATAATATGTTATCAGTGAAACTACTTACTTACTTAGTTGGCACTACAACCGTATGTCGGTCTTGGCCTCATCTAAGAATTTGGTCCAGCCATTTCTGTCTTTCGCTTGCTGTCGCCAGTTGGAAATTCCAAGCTTCGTCAGGTTGTCCTCTACTTACTCTTTCCAACGAAGATGCGGTCGTCCTCTTCTGCGTTGACCGCCGCTGGGTACCGAATCGAATGTTTTCTTCACTGGAGCATCGTCTTTCATGCGCTGAACATGACCAAGCCAGCGAAGCCGCTCGATTTAAATGCGCTTGACTATGTCGATGTCAGCGTACAGCTCATACAGTTCATCATTCCACTGTATTCGGTACTCGCCATTGACGCAGATTGGTCCGTAGATCTTACGAAGAATCTTTCTCTCGAATGCTCCTAAAGTCTTTTCATCTAAACTGCTCAGCGTCCAGGTTTGTGATGCGTAAAGTAGGACGGGCATGATGAGCGATTTATAGAGCGTGATTTCAGAGAGGACTCTGCTTCTCAATTGCATACTGAGCCCAAAGTAACACCTGTTGGCAAGAGTTATTCTTCGTTTGATCTCAATGCTGATGTCGTTGGGTGAATTAATGCTGGATCCCAGATAAACGAAGTTCTTCACAACCTCGAAGGAGGTATTGTCAATGGTAACGTGGGTTCCAAGACGCTGGGACTGTTTGTTTGTTGACACTAAGTATTTCGTCTTATCTGCATTCACTGCCAGACCCATTCGACTTGACTCTCTTTCTAATCTGGAAAATGCTGCACTGACTTCGCGCGTATTATGGCCAATGATATCGATGTCATCAGCATACGCAAGCAGCATAACACTCTTCTAGAATATTGTGCCACTACGTCTCAGATCAGCAGCTCGGATGATCTTTTCCATCATTAGGTTGAAAAAGTCGCACGATAAGGAATCACCTTGTCAGAAACCTCGTTTGGTAATAAATGGTGGGGAAAGGTCCTTCCCGATTTTAACTGCGCTGTCGCAGTCGTATTAGTTTTGCAGGAATACCAAATTCAGACATGGTGGAGTACAGGTGCTTCCTTATTGGGCTGTCGAAGGCGGCTTTGTAGTCGACAAAAAGATGGTGGGTGTCGACTTGTTTTTCTTGAGTCTTCTCCAAGATTTGTCGTAGCGTGAAAATCTGGTCGATGATGGACTTTCCAGGTCTGAAGCCACACTGATAAGGTCCGATCAGTTCGTTTACAATGGGCTTCAGTCTTTCACATAAAACGCTCGACAGGACCTTATATGCGATATTAAGAAGGCTTATCCCACGGTAATTGGCACAGATAGTGGGATCGCCTTTCTTGTGGATTGGGCAGAGCACACTGAGATTCCAATCGTTCGGAATGCATTCTTCCGACCATATTCTGCATAGAAGCTCGTGAATGCATTTAAGTAGAGCTTCGCCTCCGTTCTTAAACAGCTCAGCAGGTAAGCCATCAGCTCCCGCGGCTTTGTTATTTTTAAGCCGATCAGTGAAACGCCATGTGTAAATTGTAGTCGAATACCGAATTGCGAGGCTGTGCGGCCTATAACTCCAAGGCTATTCGATATCGCAAATTTGGGTTGTATGGGAGATGCCACTTCCCCTTGTCCAACTCCCATAAAATGTTATCAGCGAAGCGGCACGTGTAAATTGTGGTCGAATACAGAATTCCGAGGCTAAGCGGCTTATAACTACAAAGATATTCGATATCGCAAATTTGGGTTGTATGAGAGGTGCCACGCCCACTGGGGGTAGGAGGGTGAAATATACTTTAAGACCTATTCTCATACCAACCAAATATACATACAAAATTTCATGAAAATCGGTGGAGCCGTTTCGGAGGAGTTCTGTAACAAACACTGGCCACGAGATTTTTATATATTAGAAGATTATATGTCATTTTTGAGGATATAGCAGGAAGATGTGATCAGAAAAGGACGAAATTTTGTGTAATTCCATTTCATGTTTGCGCGAACCACTTCTTAAGACTTTTCATACAATTAGTTTTTAAAAAATGTTCTGATTCTAAGGACAAACCACAGCAGGAAGATACATTTAGATCGAAATTAAGTAATTTACATTTGTAATTTACATTTTTGTTACAATACCTTTCGAATGTGCCCTAAGCCTAAGTTGTTCACACTATATATATATTATTTTGGTCATATAATATAGTGAACAACGGTATGAGGCGAGAATATGAGGTTTACTTTGCAACTGGCGCGCCGACGACAGATACCGCGTGAGTTTATTTAATTTTTTTGCAATCATTTCTCCATCGATAAAAAAATCGTTTTCTATGTAAAATTTGATTATCGTAGAATACGATGGTTATGTTTAAAACACGCTAAGTAGTGGGTAAGATTGATTAAAATTTATTTATTTGAAACTATTTTTTTCTTAAAATTTACTTCGTTATCTTCAAAATGAAACAAAAAAGTTGTCTCTAGCTCAAACAGAACCGAAGTTATGAATTTTTGAAAATTAGTCTCCAAGGCAAAAATCACGAAAATCTCAAATCTTAACGCCCTCTATTTAAAAAAAAATCCTCGAACACGTGTCTCTTTTTTTCGATATAGAAGCCGTAAAAAAATTACATGCAAATCAAAAATGGGTCGGTCATTTTTTGTTCAAATCTGTACGGTTTGTAAAAGAATGACCCATATATGTATGTTTTTAAAAAATTATTTTATTGAAACAAAAACTTAAAGTTATAAGAAAGTATTAAAAGGTTCATAATAAATTAATTTTTTAATGAGAATATAAAATGTTCATGTTACTAATATGAAAGTAGCTTGTTTGGCCCAGCATTGTTTTGTTTGACCCATAGGAAGCAAATTTCAACATTTTTGATAGCTTACAATAGATACACTTCGAGCAAAGACGATAAACTGACAAAAACGCCAAAACATAAAACCAATTGTTGACACAACTGTTTGATTTATAATAATTGATTTGAATTCTTGTTCTACGATAAGGTTTCCAATTTTCAATTGAAGGGACTCGTTTCCATATTGTGTATATCTTATTGCGTTCTTTTATAAGTCGCTCTACTTCGTTAGTGAACCAAGGCTGATTTTAATTTTTTATTACGATTTTTCTAAGTGGAACATATTTATCAAACAGAAAGTTAACAATTGCGTTGAAGTATTCAAGTTTTTCATTGACATCTTCAATGAACCAACATCTATTTCATCACAGTAACTAACTTCTGACAGTGCTTCATTATTTATTTTTTAAAGTTACTGAAGTACAGGTAAGTGTCGACTTTTGAATAAGAAAATGTTATATTATATGAGATGAATAACATGTCATGATCAGAAACGCCTGCTAAGAAAAATTGGTCAAATTTTACTAAACTATTTGTGCCAGAAACGCAGAAGATATCAAGAATACTGGAGTTACATTGGGGAGCGAAACGCGTGGGAAACTTGTTTATAGCACTAAGGTCAAGACAATTGATACTATCAAGCAAATTCATTGATCGAGAGTCATATTTTAGAAGATGAATGTTTAGGTCTCCACATAAGAAAATATGTTCATAATTTAACGCATAATCTGCAACTTTAATAAAAAAAAGAGCTTAGGTTGCAAAATTTACTAGAAATTTAGACGCATACTACTAAACATCTTTGAGATGCATCTCCTACTTCAACCATTAAATATTCAACCTGATCCGCGCTCCCTGATATATGAATAATTTTTTGTCTCAGATACTTCTTATAATAAATAGCTATACTTCCACCCCCTGTTCCAGTTTTTCTATCATTTCTTACTATTAGATTATCTTCTAAAGCACACATATAATTATCATCATTGAACCCTGTTTCCGTTACACAAATAATATCTATATTCAAATTTTTAAACAAGAAATTTAAATAGTCAAGTTTCGCAACATTTAAGCTTTGTGCATTAACCCTTTGACGACGAATGTGTGAAAAATAACCTATTTGCATTTTTAAGTCGTGTGAGCTCAATTTTCGAGATATTTACATAAAGTTGGACTTAAAGGATTAGAACTCAATGTGGCTTTTAACGTGTGTCATATTTTTTGAACGTGTTTTAATTTTAAGAGAAAGAAAAAACTAGGAAGTCAAAAAATATTTTTTTTTCCGTAGATATATGTTTATCCCGATTTCTCACAGACTACAGATATAAGCACCACAAATAATTTTCAAATACGAGCGGATATATTTTCTCATCCCAATTATGACCAAACTTTAATGAATCAGCTACTCCAACAAAGTAAAAAATAAATTTTCCGGATGGTTATTTCCGAATTTCACCGGATTTTTTCAATACTTACAGTAGTTTTTACTTTTGTATAGAAATATGCCATCGGTGATGACAATTCCACAAAAAAAAAATTTAAAACTTACAGCGGTTTATTTGTCGTCCTAAAAAGGTTAAGGTGACAAAGTTGAAAGCCAGGATGTTTTTCACTTACTAGCCTGAGAACAGTCTGAGTTAATTTTGTCAGTGTTGAAACTAGCAAAATTGCTATACATCTTATCTTATACTATTAAAAGAGCAATATTTGTTTGTTTGCAAACGAGTTCTCGAAAACGGCCCGAGCAAAAGGGGTTGCGAAAAATCGATTTAGCTAGGTCTCGTTTCTGAGAAAATTGGTTTAGCAGCAAAATTAGTTTTTATTCAAGTGTGTTATTTGATTTAACCCTGTACGACTATTGCGACAAATTCAACACTATACAAAATTATAAAAAAAATTCCTTTAGCACATTGGGTTACTTTATTCGGTAAATAGTTTCTATTCAAGCCTGTTACTTGATTTAACCCTGAATGACCATTGGGACATATTCAACACTGTTCAAAATTACAAAAATTTGTTTTTCCTATGAAATCTGTATTTTATAAAGTTAACTTTCGGCAGTCTAAATCCGTAAAATACCCTTATTTGCATCCCGGAAAGTTTTCACATCCCAAGCCCGATTTCGAAATCCAGTAGAGGAGTTACCGTTGTCGGTGTCGGTCATTGCGCGTGCCACGTACATACAAAATTACAGTTTTCGCTAACTAACTCCACTACAGGGATTGGGAAAGTATGATTTTGTTGGCATCCTTAATTAGGACATTGGGAAAATTTATATCACGGGATTGACATCCGTAGTCCTAATGTGCGCTGTACCAAGTGGTATTTAACTGATTGAGGTGCCCAAAAGTCAAGTTTATAAAACCACATTCTGATTATTTGCAATATTGAATATGAATTAATGGTCGTACAGGGTTAAAGATAAACTGTAAACACATGGGCTTTGCCCGGAAGCCAAGCAGAGCTTGGAAAAAAGTACAAAAATGGGAAAAACAAGGTGGCTAAAAAGGGGTACACATTTAAATAAATAAATTTACACATTTTAAAGGGGTACATTGTGTCACGTCTATTGAATAGAGCATAAGTCCAAGTTTTGCGAGCATTGAAAAACTTAGTAACTAAGAACTTACCTTTATTTTTAAGATTATTGGGGACGCTTATATTGATTGCAACATTCTGTAAAAACACATTGTATGAATTATTTACAGTTGTCATCACCGGTTGGTATTCATTTACAAGCATAGGTTCATTGCCGAAATCGGTTTGAGTGCTAACGTGGAATCTATTGAGGGTAAACATTAGGAAAAAAAAACACGTTCTTATAATTAACATCCGCTTCAATATCATTGACATTAGCTGTATACTTACGTTGGAGCTATATAGCACATTGGATTTATTATTATATTATCATCTAGATCTCGGCATCGATTATGATGACGAAATGCATTGCGTGCAAATGTAGCGCTCTTTGTTAGCACAGCAGATAATTTTTCAGTGCCCATGTGTGCCTCAATGCGCGTCACATACAATTGAGTATTTTCGAAAAATTTTTGCGCTTCAGCAGTGAATAGAAGTTGATAATAATTGCCAGGCTCGACCTTTAGATCGCCCTCGAAATTTTGATATATTATGTCCGAAGCTGAATGTGATGGCAACCAACTGTTACGTAGTTCAAGTAAATGTGGAAATGCTGTATATTTATTGGAGTGCAATTTCAATTGTTGACTACCATCGCTCAGGTTGATGGCAAAGTTATGCAGCTTAATTGGAACATTGGTATGAAGTCTGTACAGAAAGCATGAAATGAAGATAACAATTATTGAGCGATATTTAAATGCCATTAAGGTTTCGAGTTAAATGGGTTTTTTTCATAAATTATTAGTGTACACGCCAAAGAATATAAATATATCTCAAGTTTAAAGTGAAAATTCGAACGTCAAGTAATCGAAAAGAGCGACAAATACTGTCATGCTATTCGAGCGATCATAGCGCTTCTAAAACTTAAAACGCCGTTTACTCAAAATCACTTTTTTTGACCTGGTTGAAAGCATAACTAAGACAGTTTTTGTCCGAATGATTTGATTCAAAATGAGTTTTGTTGAGAAAATGTGCCCTGAATGTAAAAAATCATCCTGACGTAGCCGTTTTTCGTTAACTTTTTAAAGTTGTTTTTATAAACAATTCTCTATTGAAAAACAAGTAAAAATTATGATTTTTTTTAAAGGTTTTTTCTAAACAATATATGGAAAATCTTCTATAATATATATAGCTATATCCCTTAATATACATTTTGAGAGTATTTTCGTTTTTTGTTCTCAGTCGATCCATGTGAACGAACTGCTGTCAACGCCACAGCGACCAGATTCAAGAGGTTTCATTTTCAATGGGACATTATTCAAAAATATATCATTAAAAAACCAAAAATTAAACTTTTTGAAGTACTAATTAATGTTTTAAAAATGTCGACAAAGTTTGATATGAATCCATCAAACTGATTTTTTTTTAAAAATAAAAAAAAAATTAAAATTCAGACGTTTACACTGTTCATTAGGACGTATCGAAAAATTTAGATCGTATTCTAAGAGGTCCCAAAAGTTGCATAGGGTGGTCAAGATCTACCAAATAAAATTTTAGGAAAAAATAAGGATGTCTTCTTCTCCCGCAAGGACAAAGTGGTTTTTTGAGAAAAACAGTAAAAAATCACGATCTCAAAATGCTTTGATTTTTGTCAGAAAAACTACATATGACTTAAAGTAAAAATAAATAAAAAATATAACTAATAATATCCCGCCAAACACGATGACTTTCTCAATTTTTACCCAAAAGGTCCTGTGTGAAGGATAATCGAATCTAAAGGTACATTCGAGGTAGCGTAGAACTTTTGATTCCTATCTGATTGTCTAAATTTTGGCGATTTTGATTATTGTGTTGACATTTTCCTTAAATTTGGTGAAATAATAAATTGCATAGTTTTCGCAAATGCATTTTCTTGTTTTTGAGAAATTTAAACTTGAATGAAATTTTTTAACTTTTTCAAAAAACTTAATATAAGGTTTTATATCTCGGGCACTAGATAAGGTACCGAAGATAATTTCCTTACTTAAGATTCTTTATATATTTCTGAACAACACCCTGTCCAAAAGAATCAACTCGTAACATCAGGTTAAGACCAAGATTTTTTTTTTCTGTTTCGATTTCTTAAAAAAATTTTCCGTCCAGCATGAATTTTATTATTTCGTTAAAACACCTCAACTCAGCTTTCACAAAAATTTTATACTAAAATTTTGAGTTTCTGAGCTTGCCATTCGATGGGTCTCAATTGACCCAACAATTGTTGTTTAGAAACGTTTTAATGAAATAATAACCATAAGGGAGATATGAACAAAATTGTTACATTTCATGCTTGAAGTAACTTTTTTAATATCAAAATAGGAAAAAAATCGTGGCCTTTTCCTGCTATTTTAAAAAAGATACTTTTAGACAGGGTTTCGTTCAAAACTTTTTGCAGAATCCGAATTAAGAAAATTATCTTCGGTACCATTTCTAGTGCCTGAGATATAAAACCTTATATTAGTTTTTTTGAAAAAGTTAAAAAATTCCATTCAAGTATACATTTCTTCAAAACAAGAAAATGCATATGCAAAAAATATGCAAATTATTAGTTCGCCATATTTAAGGAAAGCCTTAACTCTGTAATCAATATCACAAAAATTTAGATAGTCAGAAAACAATTAAAACTTCTGTGCTATCTTGGAGTACCTTTAGATTCGAATATCCTTCACCTTTTGGGTAAAAACCAAGAGTAGCATCGTGTTTGCCAAAATATTGTTAGTTAAAGTTTATATTTACTTTTGCTTTAACACATATGTAGTTTTTCTTACAAAAATTTAAGCATTTTGTGATCATGATTTTTTACTGTTTTTCTCAAAAAATAACTTTGTCCTTGCGGGAGAGGAAGATATCCTTATTTTTTTCTAAAATTTTGTTTGGGAGATCCTGACCATCCAATGCAACTTTTTTAGTGTATGAAATTCGAAAAAAATTGTAATTCGATACGCCTTACTCCCTAAGATTTTGTTCTAAATATTTTAAGCTACGATTATTTTTTTTTGTTACTTGAAAAAACTTACTTGAAGATGAGATGGGCTCTAATGATTTCATCATTTTTAAGCTCAACATGTTCGAATGTGACATAACATTCCATGAACTCTGTTATTTTATCCAAATCGATTTGAATCTGTGACTTGGCTGTAGTTAAGGCCGTTTCCCACTTTTGACGCAATTCTGGAGCGATTTGACTTTGTGACACTGGAGGACTAGACTGTAGAACAATTTAAGTAAAAAAATAATTAAAGCTATTTTATTAAGGTCTGCAAAACAGTTTGCACACGCACCTGAAAAACTTTCCACAAGTTTTCCAAAACCAAAATACGATCTTTTTGATCGTAATTTATGTGCAGCGAAAGAGCTTCGATGCTGCATGAAATAAAGTCTGTTACAGATGATGAGAGAAATGCGCAACGCAGTGTCTTCAGTAGCACATCGGATAATATAGAAGACCATTTGTCTTCACGATAATCAGGCAGCATGAGCGAGTATAAACTAAAGAAGATGTGTGATGAGAAAAGATTAAAATAGCATTAAAAGAAAAAACTCACGTTAGTGCCTTGGCATGATCGCCACATTTGAAATACTCCTCCGCCATATCAATAGCCAATTTTTTGCGAAAACGTAGACATTTGTAAATCTTAAATTGGGCCATCGCCTGGCCCAGCAAGTGTATTATGGCGTTCTGTTCGAAATAAATTTAATTAATTGAATAGTTAAACCAACTTTGAGGAGCTGAATTACAGAGTGTTTGAAATTTTTCTCATGCTCCTGCACAAGCAGAATCATTTGCTGCTCAGACATGGGCTCGCCAGTCTTAACAGCACGTATGCCAAAATATTCGCTAAATTGAGTCATAGAGTTCATGTTTTGCAACGATGTAGGCGTTGTCGGTTCTGTGGGACTCAAGGTAAGCGCTAAAATGAGAACAATTTAGTTTAAAATATCCCTTGATAAACCATTCCAGTTAAAAGAATACCAACCACAGCATTGCAAAAAGGTTTCCCGACGTTTGGCTACATACTCGGCGGCTTTGTGGTAATAAATACCAGGGTGCTGAGTTTGCAGAGCAGGAAGACCATTTTTAATAGCCTCGCAGAAGAGATCAGCAAAGCAGCTATGTCTGTTGTCGATAGCAATTAAGTAATTGTTGAAGCTTTAACAAAGGCAACTTACTGTGTGCTTAGCCAAGCATAGTGTTCGAATATGAGATCCTTAAAACCAATGCGATTTTTGTACTTATCTATGTGGCTTATAAACTGATTAATCGAATCACGTGGCACTTTAAGCTTGAACATAAGACGACAAACTTTGTAGTTAAGGAAACCAGCGATGGTTTTGATTTCAAGGCAATTTGTATCGACAATGCGTATCTCTTCCAGATTCGCGTAGGCTTGGGTATAGTGCCTGAATGACATAATTTTATTAACAGTTTGAAACTAAGGAGCTATGCCAAGCTTACTTCAAGGCTGTGCTAAAATCCGGTTTTAGTTCGGCAATAAAACCCAATTTGAATTGATGCCGTATTTTGAGTGTTGTATGCGCTGTTGTTAGCTGGTCACGATGAGTGCGTATACGCTTGGACATCAAATTATAATAAGAATGAGACATATCCAGAAAGGCAGACTCCAGACGCAGCGTGTAACCTTAATGTTTGAAGTAGTTATTATTTTAAGTATATTCTTATTTACTAATTTAATACGTACCCATCAAGTGTTCCGTATGCGGTAGAATGAACAGCATTTTAGTGCTGATGCCGCAAGCATTTGTTAAGCTGGCAGCACGTTCGGAGGCTAACGTATCCTCGCCAGGAGGAAGTGGTGCCGCCTTTTGCAACAGTACCAGACACAAGCGGGTATTGCGTTCCTGCGATATAAATAACAAAAGATTGCAAAAACTGCCCTATCGTTATAAATTTGTGTTCTCCACCTGCAGACTGTTCTTGAGACTCTGTATTGTCGACGCGCATTGCAGCTGTTTTTCTGACCACTGTGCATCGTTCCATTCCATGTCCTGAAAGAGCACCACAACTGATGGCAATACATGTAGATGTTTGAGCATCCAGTTACGCTTTAAAATACCCTTCGGATGATACCATTCGTAGGAGGCACGCTTGGGCTTTGCCACCGGAAAGTCATAGTTGGGCGGTATAAGTTTAAACTGCACAGCAGCTCTGTTGGATATAGCACAGTATGTAACATCCTACAAATTCACGGTACCTACACATAACATACCTCTCAGCTTTCCGATTGCTATTGAAGGCATCCCAAATTGATTTGTGCACTGCATTACGTTGCACATCGAGGCCACAGAAGCCCACAAGCGGTTGTGGTGTCACAAGCAGTTCTGATGGCAAAGCAGTTCCATCGATGGACATGTTTTTTTCCTAACTTACCAAGACTTGGTTGGCTATTCTTAAGTTACTAAGCGCTCCGCTCCAGCAGAAATCGTCTCAATTTTTAAGGTGCACTATAAAGGGCACAACAACAACAAGTTAATATTTTAATCCTTCCCACAATTTGAGCTACACTGCATGCAAAATCCTTCTTTAGTTGAGGCGAACCCGCATTTGTTTGCCTTAATTTTGGCCAGTGCTAGAAATGAATAGCTTTTTATTTAAAAAAGTCGGCGTAGAAAAGGAAAAAACACTCCCAAAAAATAGATTTACAAATAATTTTCGCAAGAAAAAGTGACGGAAACAATTTTTGACGTTTGACGTTAATGAAATATCAAAATCAGCTGAGCAAATGTCAACGTAAGACATCATGCAGTTTAGCTACTTACCGCCAGAGCTTGCATTACCTTGTGGATAGGGTGCTTCGCTGACAATAAAAAAATGGATGAAGCAGAGTGGCTCATAGAAATTTATTTCTTAAGGTGACATGTAGCGTTGGATTTAAAAAAATAGACTTAAGTTTGAAGAGTTTTCTGGAAAAATTCCGTACAAAATAGACAGCAACTTAAAAGCTTATTAACATATACATCACTTTTTTTATAAAAATGCGATATGTTTAATCTTTTAAGTCATTGGTGCGGGGGGGGGGGGGAGGGTGCGAAGTTAAGTTTTGGCCAAATTTATAACATTTGCATTGTGTTGTATATATTCGCGCAACTATCAAATTAAGACTTAAGGCCCAGTTATAATAGACGTAATGTAAAGTAACGTAATGTTGTCAACTGTCATCGTGACGGGACGTAATGTAAGAGAACGTTGTATTAATTATAATAGGCAGTATCCAGGCAGTTGTTTGTCGTAAATAATTGCACGTTCCTGTACAAATACAATTAAATCTTCGTCATTCATAGCTGTGGATACATAAAACTATCACATTAATAACAAAAACTCAACAAAAAGCGTAGTTCAACAATATAAAATAGCGCAGTAATCCAATCTAACCTCAATGTTTAGTTGTTCTTTGAACAGGCGTAATGTAAAGTAACGTAGAAATCGAAATCCAACGGATATTTACGTCCCGTTACATTACGTTACTTCTATTATAATCACTTGTATAAGAAAAGTACTGATTGAAACAGTAAGTGACAAAACACACCGCTGTAGTGACATTTCACTACATTACGTTACGTCCATTATAACTGGGCCTTAAGTTAAATCGTCTGCCTAGTGATGATACTTGAATAATTAAAAAAAAAATAAAACATTAGATGTATATTCGAATGTTATTGTAAGTTATATTTTAGTTTTTTTAAAACTATTTATTAAAGTTCAATCTTTTTTTTTGTTAAATGCCAAAGCTATATATAATTTAAAAATTTGACTGCAAAGAATGCGATAGGCCCGATTAGAAGGAAGTTTCAAAGAGTTTTTTATACTGTCACCAAAAGAATTTTGCGAACTTGTTTATATTTATAAGATTTATTTGTCAAACATACATGATGTTTTTAAAGCCTTGTGTGAATGAAATTAGAATTTGGTTTTCTAAATAATTTTATGATATTTTTGTTATTATTTTCAATGACTTCTAAACAAAAAAATAATTCTTGCCAAAGGTGCACAACGATTTGATGATAGCTGTTATTTACTCTGTTCTATTGACATTTTCAATATTGAAAAGTATTTCTGTAAATTTTTCCATCAAAACCATTACTTTTTTAGCATCACATAAGCCACAGTAAGAATCATTTCGGAGTAATTAGCAAGCAACAATTTCAACTAACGACTAATTTAATATGGATAAGACAAGTTTGAAGTTTTGTCTTTTTACTTTTTTATAATTTTTATGAAAGTGTGGTTAAATACAGTATTTTATGTAGTATACAATTTCACTTGGATTCCTCAGTTTTAATATATAAATTGATTCAAATAATTTGTGTATTAGTTACATTTACATGAAAAAAATTCTAATAACGTGCTTAGAATTCTCACAAACTGAATTCATTATATGTTTCTGCTGCTTCTGCGTAGGATTTGCCTTAAATGCTTAAATGTCTTCTATTATATTAATAGATCCATAGTCAAAATAAAAATCGACTTTAAATTTAGTGCAAGCTTTTTGACAACATATTGTATTAAAAAACTGTCAAAAATGCTTATACTAAATTTAGAGTCGACTGTTATTTTGACTATGATAATGGGCCAATACGTTTGCATTGGAATCTTCATAAGTTTTTTGATATGAGATAATTCAAATCAAAAACCAAAACTTCTCAAAAATGAGATATTTTAAACTTATTTGCACGACATTATTTGAAATAGATAAGAAACTTCTAAGCAAATCGTAGAAATTCTGTCAGCATGGCCCGAGATATGAACTCAAAAAGCTATACAATTTTTGGTAAGAGTTTAAAAGTTCATATTAATAGAAAAATACGATGTCTATAATATATTACATGGACAAAAAAAATATTTAAAAATATGCAAACGTATTGATATGTATAACAGGGTACAGGGAAAGAATATATCCTTTTGGTGTTTTATTGGCCCTAAGAAAATGTATATTAAGTTTTGATGTCTTTTTTAAATCATGAAGCTTTAGAATAATACAATTAATTAATTAATCCTTAACCCATTAATGACAACGTATAATATATCATACGCGATAAAAGCATTTTATAAAAATTCTTCAAAAATCCTCAGCCACTGTTAAGCTTTTGCTTCCAAACAATTTATAAAATTTATAGAATTGACATTAAAAGCCTTTTTCTGTACTCTTTCGCGCCAGTTCATGCAGTATTTAAAAAAAGTGAGCAATGCCACTCAGGTGAGTTATTTTGATTTATAAACCTCAAGAAAAAAGAAAATATAATTAGCCTACGCTACGAAATGAAAATTTTCCAATTTTTAATTTTTTCTAATTTTTTTTAGATTTATTTTTTTTTTCTCTACTTACAGACAGACCCCTTATGCGTTTATAATCATGCGCTTCGCCACACACAAATCCTTTAGATTTTTTTTTAACTTCAGACTTTTCCGTCTAATATTAATACAAGCTTTTGCTGATAATTTCAAAAGCTAAACTCAACGGGTTCTGGTAGTGAGCATTAATGGGTTAATAGAGGAGCCCCGTGTAAAAGACAACAATAGAAAATATCACCCAAAGATAAACTGAAAAAATGGCTCAATACTTCACCGTACAAAATTGAGTTTTTGTATTTTTCATATGCTAAAAATGCATACCACAATTGAGTGATTTTGTCATTTGCTTATGTGAAAATTTGTTTCTTGTTTTTTTAGTAATTTTTAATATAAAAAATCACTTTAACGAAAAACTTTTTTCTAGGGCGATATTTCGTTTTTTTAAATTATAAAAAACTTTCAAATCATCACTTCTTTCTTAAAAGTATTACACCTGACGACAAACTTAATGTTTTTCGGTAGCCATTATAAATTCCTAAAGTGATATGTCCTCTGACTACAAAAATAATAAAAATGTAAAGTTATATTTATGCCTCTATTTTTTTTTAAATAAAGTCTTTTTATAGCACTTTAAAAATTAACAGTGGCTACCGGATTACGGACATTTTGTTCACCAGGTGTTATTATTCGATGAACTTATTTTTTAAAATTTTTAAATTGCGAAATTAAAACCCGCGAGCCCATTGTTTTTGTTTATGGTTTTTTTTATGAAATTTCATTATTTTTGAATCAATTTATTGAGATTTAGTAAATTTTTAATTTGGGTAGTTTTTATTTTTATTTTTGGGCGATTTTGTGTTGGCGGACAATACTTAAATATTGTTTTAAAAAAAATCGGTAATTTTTTATTTATTCTTTATAAAATATACCATAATATTCTATATGAAAATTATTTTATTATGTTTAAAAATATACTAAATACTGTGTTATAGCTAATCGAACTAGACTCCTTGAATTTGCACCGGGGAACGCCTAGGTTCTTGTAATTGACTAAAAACAGTTTATTGATTAAAATAATTCGAATGTGCCTGAATCAAGCAAAAAAAAAAATAGTACTTTTTATATAATTTCTTATTTAATTTTTTGTTTTTTAAATAAAAATAAAGATATTAGAACATATAAAAAATAAATAAATTTTTTCGATAAAAAAATTTTTACAAACAAAATTTATTGTAACACTTTTAAAAAAAATTAGGTTCAATTGAAGTTCAATAAACTGAGGAATATCTCTACAAAATTTCACGTGGATTGGTTCATAATTGTTTTCTAGATTTATTCCTCGGTGCAAAAAATTGCTTAAATTTTTAAAAGAAAGCATTTATTTCAATATACAGGACCAGACAAGGAATACATTGCTTGATTTGATTTGATTTGAATACTAAAAAATGGTTAGATTAATGTACCTCAGTCATTGCTACCCAAAAATGTTCGAGACTTAAGATAAATTTGATAAGAAAGTTGAAAAAAAAAAAAAAAGCTTAACTAATATTTATTTAATATTATTTCTTAAACTAGTGCTCAATGGTTTGTTGTTTTTTATGCAAAGTAAAAATATATTTAATTTTTATACTCCGACGTTTCGGTGGTTATTTTACAGCTTCATCAGGGAATTTTATTTATCTTAAAACGAATACAAAAAGTGATTTTTTTGGCAAGAATATAGAAACAATAAATTCAATTGATTTTTTAGATAAAGAAATTATAGGACAGAAAACCTTACATATTTAAATTTTACATTAAAAACATTGATATTTAACAAAAACCAACATATCGTCATATGAAACCAAAAAAGCCGTAAGTTAATAAAAATTAAAAAAAAGACTTTTTGATTGATTATGAAGCACCGTATCAAAATACATGCTCCTGCAAAGTTTTACACTCCTACAACTAAAAACGACGTTTTTATTGACAAAATTCTAAAAGCTCTCAGTGCAAGCGCTTGAGAAATTTATAAAGTTTTTGCTTCTTATGACGATATAACAAGAAAACAATTAAAATGAAACTTTTAAACCATTTACGTAAAGAATAACCATTTACGAATAGAAGCTCGATTGTTGTATTAATTTTGTTAAAAATTATCTATCCATACAATCAGCGACTAAACATAACATGTTTTCGTATTTCCATTCAAGTTTTCTTCAAAATAACAAAAAATTAGGAAAACTGCAATATTTGATTTTTTTTGCAATATTTAATAACCAAACCGGCAAATATTGAGTTGTGATCCAAATGAATTTATCCTATTAGAAAGTAAATTTTTTTTAAAAAAACTAATACATATAAAATAAAATTTTTTTATTTTTGTAGTAAGAAATTTCAGTTGGTACCGGTAGCAGTTGGTAGCAGAAATTTCAGTTGGTACCGAAACATAGACATTTTTGTTTAAGGAACATTTTGTTTAATTTTGTCGAAATTTTAGGGGTTTATTTAGGTAAGGGTTGTGAAAAATCGGTTGGAGATATTTGAGTAAATATTTTTTTATTATTTTACATAAGTAACAAAATTAATAAACAAATTTTCTTTTGTACTAAAATATTAGGTGTTTTTTGTAATTAAATTTTCTGAAAAACTCTTAGCCTTCGAGGGCTAGGGAGTTTAGGTTTAAACTCTTACTAAATTTTTTATATTTTTTGTTTCAGATAAGCCAAACTCGAGATATCCTATGGTTATGGTTATGGTTATGGTTATGGTTATGGTTATGGTTATGGTTATGGTTATGGTTATGGTTATGGTTATGGTTATGGTTATGGTTATGGTTATGGTTATGGTTATGGTTATGGTTATGGTTATGGTTATGGTTATGGTTATGGTTATGGTTATGGTTATGGTTATGGTTATGGTTATGGTTATGGTTATGGTTATGGTTATGGTTATGGTTATGGTTATGGTTATGGTTATGGTTATGGTTATGGTTATGGTTATGGTTATGGTTATGGTTATGGTTATGGTTATGGTTATGGTTATGGTTATGGTTATGGTTATGGTTATGGTTATGGTTATGGTTATGGTTATGGTTATGGTTATGGTTATGGTTATGGTTATGGTTATGGTTATGGTTATGGTTATGGTTATGGTTATGGTTATGGTTATGGTTATGGTTATGGTTATGGTTATGGTTATGGTTATGGTTATGGTTATGGTTATGGTTATGGTTATGGTTATGGTTATGGTTATGGTTATGGTTATGGTTATGGTTATGGTTATGGTTATGGTTATGGTTATGGTTATGGTTATGGTTATGGTTATGGTTATGGTTATGGTTATGGTTATGGTTATGGTTATGGTTATGGTTATGGTTATGGTTATGGTTATGGTTATGGTTATGGTTATGGTTATGGTTATGGTTATGGTTATGGTTATGGTTATGGTTATGGTTATGGTTATGGTTATGGTTATGGTTATGGTTATGGTTATGGTTATGGTTATGGTTATGGTTATGGTTATGGTTATGGTTATGGTTATGGTTATGGTTATGGTTATGGTTATGGTTATGGTTATGGTTATGGTTATGGTTATGGTTATGGTTATGGTTATGGTTATGGTTATGGTTATGGTTATGGTTATGGTTATGGTTATGGTTATGGTTATGGTTATGGTTATGGTTATGGTTATGGTTATGGTTATGGTTATGGTTATGGTTATGGTTATGGTTATGGTTATGGTTATGGTTATGGTTATGGTTATGGTTATGGTTATGGTTATGGTTATGGTTATGGTTATGGTTATGGTTATGGTTATGGTTATGGTTATGGTTATGGTTATGGTTATGGTTATGGTTATGGTTATGGTTATGGTTATGGTTATGGTTATGGTTATGGTTATGGTTATGGTTATGGTTATGGTTATGGTTATGGTTATGGTTATGGTTATGGTTATGGTTATGGTAATGGTAATGGTAATGGTAATGGTAATGGTAATGGTAATGGTAATGGTAATGGTAATGGTAATGGTAATGGTAATGGTAATGGTAATGGTAATGGTAATGGTAATGGTAATGGTAATGGTAATGGTAATGGTAATGGTAATGGTAATGGTAATGGTAATGGTAATGGTAATGGTAATGGTAATGGTAATGGTAATGGTAATGGTAATGGTAATGGTAATGGTAATGGTAATGGTAATGGTAATGGTAATGGTAATGGTAATGGTAATGGTAATGGTAATGGTAATGGTAATGGTAATGGTAATGGTAATGGTAATGGTAATGGTAATGGTAATGGTAATGGTAATGGTAATGGTAATGGTAATGGTAATGGTAATGGTAATGGTAATGGTAATGGTAATGGTAATGGTAATGGTAATGGTAATGGTAATGGTAATGGTAATGGTAATGGTAATGGTAATGGTAATGGTAATGGTAATGGTAATGGTAATGGTAATGGTAATGGTAATGGTAATGGTAATGGTAATGGTAATGGTAATGGTAATGGTAATGGTAATGGTAATGGTAATGGTAATGGTAATGGTAATGGTAATGGTAATGGTAATGGTAATGGTAATGGTAATGGTAATGGTAATGGTAATGGTAATGGTAATGGTAATGGTAATGGTAATGGTAATGGTAATGGTAATGGTAATGGTAATGGTAATGGTAATGGTAATGGTAATGGTAATGGTAATGGTAATGGTAATGGTAATGGTAATGGTAATGGTAATGGTAATGGTAATGGTAATGGTAATGGTAATGGTAATGGTAATGGTAATGGTAATGGTAATGGTAATGGTAATGGTAATGGTAATGGTAATGGTAATGGTAATGGTAATGGTAATGGTAATGGTAATGGTAATGGTAATGGTAATGGTAATGGTAATGGTAATGGTAATGGTAATGGTAATGGTAATGGTAATGGTAATGGTAATGGTAATGGTAATGGTAATGGTAATGGTAATGGTAATGGTAATGGTAATGGTAATGGTAATGGTAATGGTAATGGTAATGGTAATGGTAATGGTAATGGTAATGGTAATGGTAATGGTAATGGTAATGGTAATGGTAATGGTAATGGTAATGGTAATGGTAATGGTAATGGTAATGGTAATGGTAATGGTAATGGTAATGGTAATGGTAATGGTAATGGTAATGGTAATGGTAATGGTAATGGTAATGGTAATGGTAATGGTAATGGTAATGGTAATGGTAATGGTAATGGTAATGGTAATGGTAATGGTAATGGTAATGGTAATGGTAATGGTAATGGTAATGGTAATGGTAATGGTAATGGTAATGGTAATGGTAATGGTAATGGTAATGGTAATGGTAATGGTAATGGTAATGGTAATGGTAATGGTAATGGTAATGGTAATGGTAATGGTAATGGTAATGGTAATGGTAATGGTAATGGTAATGGTAATGGTAATGGTAATGGTAATGGTAATGGTAATGGTAATGGTAATGGTAATGGTAATGGTAATGGTAATGGTAATGGTAATGGTAATGGTAATGGTAATGGTAATGGTAATGGTAATGGTAATGGTAATGGTAATGGTAATGGTAATGGTAATGGTAATGGTAATGGTAATGGTAATGGTAATGGTAATGGTAATGGTAATGGTAATGGTAATGGTAATGGTAATGGTAATGGTAATGGTAATGGTAATGGTAATGGTAATGGTAATAGTAATGGTAATGGTAATGGTAATGGTAATGGTAATGGTAATGGTAATGGTAATGGTAATGGTAATGGTAATGGTAATAGTAATGGTAATGGTAATGGTAATCTTAATGGTAATGGTAATGGTTTTATCTTTTCTGAATTAAAAATACAATTTTTTAATTTCAATGGATGTCTTTTTGATTTACTATAGATTTATTTAATTTCAATGTTTTTTTTCTGAATTTCATTTCTGACTTTTAAATTTAATTTCTAAATTTCAATTGATATTTTTTAGAATCACATTTGGAAATGATGCAGTTACAACTAAAAATATCGGATACAATTTGTATCCGTTTATTTTAAAGTTAAATTGACAAGTTAAAGTCAAATATCTATTGAGTAACATATCTTTTACATCAGCTGATATAAAAAATTAGCACGATCTTCGGGAATTTTCTTTTTCACATAGAAATTGATACCTTTCAATATTTTCCAACGATAAAGTTTGGTTGTGAAGCCTGAAGTACTATCGTCAATTTTGACATTCGTCCTTACTTCCACAAACTCTCACTGTATAGCTGCATTGCCAATCCAACCACCCACATTTTGTGTGCTTAAAATTTGTATTCACCATCTCGCCACCGGTGGTAGAGATCCTTCCTTATCACACCCTGAACGTTCAGTTTGCATTTCATAGTTACAACAAGAAAAAAAAAAAAAAAAATGAAAAGCTAACCAACAAAAAAAAAAGTTGAAGTGAAAAAAATTATGATGGCGTACGGATGCTATCAATTTTCTAAAAAAAAATTAACCAGCAGTCGTTCTCCTGCTTGTGGGCACGTAAACCCACCACCCGTTCGAATGGCGGCCACCTACACATAATATTTCCACCCTGAGAGTTGCCTCAGTAACTCACACCCTCATTTTTTTCTATTTGTGGGTAAAAAAAATGTTAGCCTGGCAAAAAATGGCGGTTTCCGGTAAGAGTTGACAGAGCCATACGAAAAAAAGAGAACGCCTCTTTGATGCGAGGGGGTGGCAGGCACGGTGAGCAGTGTAGAGCGTACATTTTTGCCTAAGTAATGCAGCTCACTCTAATAACAAACACATAAGCACAAACACATACATTTATACGAATAGAAATACAAAAACTAAGGGCCACCTTCCCTGTCCTAATTACTAATACTATTGCAAAGTAGGAGAAAAATAGAAAAAAAAAAATGTATTGTTAGATACTGAAAAAAATCTGCAAAAATCTGAAATTTTTTATATTTCAGCATTTTTATGCGCAACTGTATGTGTGTGCGAGTGTGTGTATGCTGTGTGTGCGCTATTTTTTTGTTTGCACTGGTCGTTGAACCATTTCACAATCCCAAGTAATCTACTAGCTCGTGCTTATGCTTTGCCACTCTCTCTCTCATTCTCTCGTTCCATTTTTCTCCTTTTCGCACACATTGCATCCAGCGTGTCTATTGCGATATTTGATGTGGACTCCTTCTCAACTTGCGTTTTCTTCCTTGTCGTCCTTTGTTTTTTAAAATTTTAAGCAAATTTTTATATGGTTGTTTTTTTTTCTATTTTGGTTTATGTTGTTTCGTATTTGCAGATTTTATTGAATGTATTTTTGAGAATCTGTTTATAGGGGTTTTTTATCTTCGAGTTTTGTTAGTGTTTTACTTTTAATTATTTCATTTTAGAACTTTTTTTACATTTTTTTCTCAGTAGCGTCCGGACTCTATAATGATATGCAAACTATTGGTGTATTGGCGAAGGACGAGTGTTAGCGTTCTTTTTGTTGTTGTTTGGATTTACAGTGGGCTGAGTTGGCAGTGAAGAAGTTAATTTTTTTTTGTATAATGTCTAGGGGCGTCCTATAAATAATATTTAGAGGAATATGTTTCAATATTGATGACAACGAAAAAGGCATGTAACCTTCGTGTTGTCCAAAACATATTTTTACATTTCAACATTTTACGAAAAGGGAATTGCAACTGAGCTAAAATATTTTTGTAGCATGAAGAAATATAAAAGAATTTATCAATTTTAAAAGATGATTTCTATAATTATGTTAATTTTATATGATTAAAATACAAATTCTAAATGTTTGATTGTTTAAATCATACTTGATTTTAAATACAAATTCTAGTTTGATAGTTTAAAATCGTTTATTGAGCTTTAGGTCAAAGTTAGAACAATTAATTGTTCTAACGAATCCTTCCAAAGAAACAACAACAACGTTTTTTTATATGAAAAGGAAAAAATTACTAACTGATTTTATTGCAATTTCGGCCCTGCTAAAGGCTTCACCAGAAATCTTTGTGATACACTAGCGCACTGCACCACAGAGGCGATGAGATTTGAATTGTCAATTTTTCAGTTTTTCTCCCATTTCATATTTTCACATTTTGTTGTTGTATTTTTTATCAAACATTTAGAATTTGTATTTAAATCATATACAATCAACATAATAAATAACAAGGTCATTTAGAAAAACTTAATTTCTTTAATTTTCAGAATATTGGAGTTATTGTCAAAGTCCGTTTCTTATATTGAAAGTTACACAGACCAACAAAATCTAACTTTTTTTGGAAGCAGACACTTGAATATATATTTTCATAGGATTAAGGTGCGTTAAATCCGAATCTGGCATCAGAATTGCTCTGTCATTGCAATGATAATTGGTTTTTGAGATATCCTAACTTAAAAAGTTAATAAAATATGTTATTAACTAACATATGTGAGATTATGTAGTAATGCCATATATTCTTTTTCAAAAAAGTTATGCTAGAATCTAAAAGTACAAGGCTCCCGTCTTCGAATGCCGTTTAGTTTGCTCAAAAATAGGTTTTTGAGATAACCTAGCCTAAAAGTGCAAAAACCACTTTTTCGTCTTATTTGAGGTTATGTAATAATGCCATCTATTCTTTTTTTAAATATATTTAATTTAAAAATGCAAGGCTTGCTCTTTCGAATGCCGTTAAATTTGCTCAAATATCTTTTTCGCTTAGATATCACATGTTGAAGTTTTTCAGTTTCAACTGTTTGACGTCTTAGTGCTGGTTTACACTAGCTTCACTCAACCGACACTCACCGAGTCGCAAAATGTAATACTCTTGCCTCACTTTATTCTCTAGACGTCAAAGTGAGTCGGTTGAGAAAAGCTAGTGTAGACTAGCACTAAGAGATCCTTAGTAGATTTTCGCATAATAATAAACTGAGACACTTTTTAAAAATTTCAACATGTGATATCTCACCGAAAAAGATATTTGAGCAAATTTAACGGCATTCGAAAGAGCAAGCCTTGTATTTTCAAATTAAATATATTTAAAAAAAAAAGAATAGATGGCATTATTACATAACCTCAAATAAGACGAAAAAGTGGTTTTTGCACTTTTAGGTTAGGTTATCTCAAAAACCTAACGTGGTTGAGCCATTCTGGTACCAGATTCGGCTTCAGCGCACCAAAATCCTTTGGTACTGCATATTAATGTGTCTGCTTCTTGACCCTTGTTGGCTTGTGTTATCTAAGTAAATTGGTTTATATAAATTGGTGAATATAAAAGGATTCTTAATCTTGACAAGGGCGTTAAGATAGAAACCGATTCAGTTTGATTAGCGATAAAAACATGCGAATGGATGAAAAGAAAATGTTGGATAGATATTTTTTTAACCCATACCGGGAAAAATCGATTTTTTGCTATTTTTTCTGCATGGCATCCATTCTATTGAAGTGACGTTATTGCAATATATTAATTTATTGTAGATAATTTGAATACGAACATTTTGGTATAGCTATCTGAGACATCTGGTCAGAGGATATGCTGACCTCTTCAAGAACTCTGTATTTTTTCTATTCTTCTCTAAAAAAGAATGTTGACCTCAAAATAAATCGTGTTCCTTTCTCGAAAATATTGACTTTTTTTTTGTTGCGCTGTGCTAACTCATGGTATAATTATTTGACAAGGTGGTAGTGACAGTTTTTTGGCGATCTGCACAGCAGCGTAATTATATTTTGTGCGCCCGCTCGCAGGTTTCTAAAAGCGCCCTGCTATTTACTTTTAGACCAAAACTATGATATGAGTAGGTTACTAGAAGCGTAAGAGAAAACAAGAGAACTCTTGAAAAAAAAGAGAGAACAAGAAGAGAATTTTTTAATTCAATAGTCATCATTTATTACAACAGTTACATATTTCACATATAAATGTATATTTTAAAATAATTGTTTAATATCAAATATAATAAAATTTATAATAAATATTATCACAAAGTAGGCAAAAAGAAAACATAAATTAATTTTTATTGTTGTGTATTTTATGATCTTTTGCTTTTATTCTAAAATAAACAAATACGCAGGCTTCAGGTCAGTTTTAATTATTTATTAATTATTTCCAATATTTCGAACTCCTTCGGAGTACTTTATCAAGGACTAAAAATATTTGAAAATAGTTATAATAAAACATTTATGCACTAAGACAATTAAAAAAGCATTAACAATTACAATACATAAACAATTTTTTTAAATTCACTGGATTAACAACATTGACATCAAGTATTGGAAATAATTAATAAATAATAAAAACAGACCTAAAGCCTGCGTATTTGCTTATTTATATTAATTTTTTTAAAAAGTTAAAGAAACTAAAGAAACTAAAAGTTTGAATAAATGAGATCAATAATTTTCTTATTGGTGAAATGATAAATTTAAGATGTTTAAATACTTTGTATTTGACTTTAACTGTTAACTGAGGAATTTGCTAACGTCACAAAATATGACCAACTGATTGATTAAAATAACATCAGTAGCTGACTTGCCGAAAATATGAAAGCAAACGGGTAAATCGACTTAGACCATACTCGAGTTTTGCCAAACAAAGACGACTTTTGCTCTAAAGAGTCACTATAATAGTTATAATAGTTAAATTAAATAATAATTTAATAGTAAAATAGTTAAATTATTTTTTATTTATTGTTGTTAATTTAAAAAATAATGTTTTGCGAAGGAAATAAATATTTTAGTACATCTTAATTTTTTTAACACAAACGTCATACGTCCCCATTCTTGGCCAAAAATGGAAGGATTGATCGTAGAGCTATGAAAATTGGCACGAATATCTTTCGTGACAAAATTAAAAAATATTGAAAAAGTTATACAAATCCGCCCTCTGCCACACCCACTTCCCATATAAACGAACCCATTTTTGCCTGAAACTTCATTAACAGCCCTATTCTGGCAAATTAACAAATTGTTAACCAGTATTTTCAATATTTCTATGTGTTTGTTGTTTTCAATACAAAATTTAAAGCTCAAAAAACAAAATTTGTTAATGAAATTGTCAATAACTGAAAAGCAGTTGACAATTTTTATCAAAATTTTTTATTTTTGAGCTTCAAATTTTGTTTTGAAATAAAAAATTACAATAAACACATAGAAATATTCAAAATACTGGTTAACAATTTGTTAATTTGCCAGAATAGGGCTGTAAGTCTTATCTCAAAAACACGAAATTTGCTATATAAATTTCTTTTGTGATTATAAATAAATGAAAAATTTCATAGGCGAATGTCACGGCCATTAATTATATTTTAGTAACTCAGCCTTGGAAAATACTACCAACACAAGCTAACTACGTTTTTGTTTATATTTTTAAGCTTTTTCAATTACAGCAAGGAAATTTTAAAAATTGAGTTGTTCTGTGCTTGTCGAAATTTTGAAAAATAGTCAGCTTCAAATACTTAAAATTTCATACATCTCACATTTTAACAAAACAGGGGCCGAATTACAGCATCCGTGATCGAGCAAATTGTACAAGATTGATAGGTACTTGTCTCGTCGTGCCCTTCGTAATTTTCCTCGATCACAGATGCTGTAGTTCGACCTCAGGTCACCATAAAAAATGTATATCTTCCGTATTATCAAGTATCAGCAAGAAATTTTTTTGGATTTCGTGTAACGCAGTTCTAATGATGTTTTCGTGAAAAACCTATAGTCAATCTTTCTCAAAATTACTTTTTAAACACTTTTAAAAATTTATTCAATATTCAAAAATGTGTATCCCACTTTTTGTGCTTACTTTTATGATAAGCTTAAAACTATATGTTCAAAATGTAAAAAAAAGTAATATTGTTAGACATAAGAAATTTTAAACTTTTTTAAAATATAAAAAAAAATTAAATAAAATGTGAATAACAAGAAAAATTGTATTTTTAAAAAATGCAACTTTGACTGCTTGTCGTAACGAAATGGTTGCTACTATTAAAAAAATTAATTTTGATTTTTTCACCCACGATATTTTCTATTGAAAGCCATACAAATTTTGGAAAAAATTCAAACATCGATTTATTATATTTTTGACCGCTTATTTTACACTGTGCGTCGTTCTCCACTTCATTTGTCATTTTCATAAGGGATTTGCGGGCGCCCCTGGCCTTAGTTGCGCCCGCCCGCAATGCGGGCTCTGCGGGCCTGCTTTTTACGTCACTGGATCTGAAGTTGTCAAAAACAACTACAGTAGTTGTAACTTGCTGCTGTTGACTAGCTATGTTTCGTTTCTTATTTTTTACATTTTTTTGATTCATTAAATTTCTTCGATAAGTTTATTGGAATGTTTAAGTTTGCTGCGGTTAACAACTTCGGTTAACAACTGCAGTTTGACAACTTCCGATCGTCGCTCGTGAGAAAACAGCCAGTTGACGCAAAAAAAAAAATAGACTGGCCATTTCAGCCCATGGAAGGACTTTGACCTAGCTTCTATTGATCAATTGTGTTGTGCGTGTTATTAAATGTTTGATCACAAATGACCGTAAACTGGATCTACGTGTTTTATGCCGACTCCGAACGGCTTATGTTCTCAAGAAGCTTTACATGGGAATTTTTACTCTCTGAGGTTTGTCATTGTCTGTAGAGAGGTGACGACCGAACAGAAAAATTAATTCAATTGAAAAACTTTCTGTCTGAGCTGAAATTGAACCCGGGCTACCGCGGTTCTTTAGCTTAGGGGCCACGCACTCTACCCACTAGGCGACGGCTGCCACTACAGTTGACGCTACTACCTTGTCAATAATTATACCGTGTGTTAGCTGAGCACGAAAAGAAAGAGAAAAATAGAGAGCAACATGGAGTTTATTGAAACTCTCGCAACACAAACGCGTCAAAAGGCAACGAATAAGCAATGCGTGGCAGATTGGATGATTTCTTAAAAAACTGAATACCTTAGTTAAATATACCTGTTATTAAAATTTTGAAAGAAAAATATCCTAAATAAATCTGTAGCACAAATATGGAATTTCAAAATTTTTTTCATAAAAACCGACCCAGTACTTGTGGAGTAAAGTCGTACCTTTAAATTTTCACGTCAATTTTGTATAATAGTAAGAAGTATAGACGTAGAAGATATAGATATAGATATAGATACACCTTTGGAGTAAATAAAGTATAAAATCCCGTATGTATACTTGACATAAATTGTGCTTTCTTGCTTACAAAAATTCTAAAAGACATGACAACTTTTAGTGTTTTTGCTGTGGTATTAGCCCTTAAGAAAATTATTATCATTTCAAGAAAATAATAGAGTCGAGTCTTGGCAAAAAATATACTGAAGTTTAAAGAAAATGTAATATTTTTCTTTCTGTGCAGATAAAAGCAATTTTATCATAGAGAGTTTAAAAATTAGCATCTTACACAGCTGGTCCTTACACAAATTTAGGAGACTAGTCTAAGAAATCGTTGTGGAAATAAGCTCTTGAAAAATTTTAATTGCTAAATCATTTGCAAACACATACAACAATAGCAAGTGCAAAAACGAGTCACAACCTTGCTAATAAGTAAGGCCTATAGAAAACGATGCTAGAATAACGCAATAAATTTAGCTATTACAGAGTTTAACTAAAAAATGGTGCACTTTTGCCGACGACGACTACTTTATAAATTCACGCAGCTATATTGTTGCAAAGAATCAACATTTGATATGCTGATAGACTTAAAAACAGCGCCCTCAGACTGCTAACCTTACACCCCTACTCCTACTACGTCTGATGCCTGAACTCATTTTCTTTTTTTTTGCATTTTTTTCACTCTTTATAATCGGCTGAATAAAGTCAGGCTCATGCAGTGAGGTCCAATTATTAAAAACGATTGAAACAAAAGCGGCTCTGCATGATACGAGTATATGTGTTCAAGTACACACAGGCTCGTACATATAATTTTTTTTATAAATATTTTTTTATTTTCCAATCTGCAGCTACTGTGCTGATGCATGTAATGCATACGGGATCTAAAATCTTGCATCTCGACTGCAGCAGCCAGCAGCCAGCAGCTAGCAGCTAGCAGCTAGCAGCTCTTGAATCCTCGCAAGGATATCCTTGCCCTTTAACGAACAAACGTACAAACGACACGTTCAAGCGGCCTATGCATTTATTCGCTGCTGTATCGGCTCTGCGAGTGTGTGTGTTTCCGGCGATGGTGGTTGAGGGATATGGACTGGAGTTGTTCTTATATTGTGGGCGCTGCATTATGCAAACATGCATGATTTTTCAAGTGAATTTCACTGAAGCATAAGATGTCGATGAATATCATCTACCAGATCCAAGAGAAAGAGAGTGGGGGTTAGTGACTGGCTGCCTGCCTTGACTTGACTTGGCTATGGCTTGGTAACAAAGTCATTACGGACGTCCTGTGGATGGATGTGCGTCCTGGTATGAGCTCGTACGGCGTAATTAACTGCAATTTCAACGCAGCAATGAAGTCTGTCGGTTTCATGCTTAAGTATTTCGCCGACAGACACACGACATACAGACAAACACATGAATGGATATTATTACGTTTGCAATTATTCGGTTGAATTGCCCGAACGTCCTGCCGTTCTGATGACAATCTAGTAGCAATCAAGACTTTTTATTGACTGTTGATTTAGCAGATATACACAACTGAAAAAAATAATTCAATAGCATCATTCGGATTTATTTCCAAGAAATATGTTTAACCTTTTAATGCCCAGGTCCGCCTATAGGCGGGGCTCACGCCGATCGCTATAAAACCGTTTTCTGTGAAAAATTTTTGAAATGGTTTCCTTAAGACGAATCTTCAAGCTACATTTCAGTTTTTCTCGCTTGAAGGTAGCATGCTCTGTTTGAAAATAACGTCAATTTGAATTGAAATTTAATTATTTTTTTTCGAATTTAATTAATATTTTACTCGAAATTTCTAGCTCGATTTTCGGTAAATAATAAATTCATTAATTGAAGTGAGATCGAAAAGAAAGAAGTTGTTTTTTTTTAATGAGATAAAAAATATGTATAAAACAAAATGCAAGGTGCTTAAAAACACCGTTAACATTTTCACCTGTAGTTGACATTTTCACCTGTAAAAAATAAACGAAAAACTAAAATTAAGAACGAACTTCAGATTATTTTTTTTCGTCCCCAAATAAGTATAGTTTGGAGCTCAAACAAAAAATGTGGCATTAGAGGGTTAACTCTGTTTTTTCAACACTAGCAGTGGCGGATTGAGGCATTCAATGGGCGGCATTCAAGAGGCGGCGCTTATGTAGGGCGTCCTATCGAAATGTAAATTTCAACAATTTTAGAGCGTTCGCGTGGCGTGTACTGTTCCATTGTAAACATTTGCTTGGAATGACGCTTCAAACGCGGTATGTCATTAGTCGATTTGGCATCACTGCGGAAAGTTACAGTGTTGCCAGATGGGCGCTTCGAATAAGGGCTACTGTATGTAATGTGTGTAAAAAATTAAAAATACAATTTTTATAATTTTGTTCTATTGTAAGAAAAAAAAAATTAATATGTTAGAGGCGGCGCTTATGTAGGGCATAGGACGCTTGTGCTCCAGATAGTTCATACCCACTTGTAAAAATTTGTTGTTGATGACATTGTAATGCAAAACTGTAAGCGGAAACAAAATCTTGATTGTGCTCACTTCTTGTTTGTGCTCAGATTATTTTCCATTCATTGATTAAACAACTGTTTGACTTTGTTCGTCTGTGTAGCAACATCGTGTTCTCTAGTAGGAAGTTTTGCAGTGAAATATGTTTGTGAAAATTATTTATTTTTATGTTTAAACCAGAACAAAGTTTTATGTATAAAAAACTTAGTGTTATTAAATATTAATTCTGCAATGATCTTTGCTGCCATTATAAAAACCATTTTTTATTTTGTACTTTTCATTTGAAAAATATTTTTTTTTTCAACTCTTTCGATTCCTGACAGGTTTGACTCCTGGCAGGATAGCCAGTTTTGGTGCGAAGTTTTTTTTCATTTTTTATTTGAAATTTTTTTTATTTAAAGCCACTTTTTATTTTGTACCTTTGATTTGAAAAATATTTTTTTTTACAACTCTTTATTTGAAAATCTTTTTAAAACTAAAATTTTCGGATGAACATTTTTGATACATAAAAATATGAATACTAATAATAATAATGTTTTGTATATAAGTGTTTTTTAACTAAGTCTGGAACAAGGTAACAGATAATAACAACCCACGACACAGATAAGGTAATTAATAAGTTAATACATAAAGTCAAAAAAGGTAGGCAAGTTGTATGTTAAGGTAGAGATCAACGTAACAAGAAGGTAAGTAATATAGAGTGTAAGAATTTAACTGATGTGGTGATAAAACAAGGCACCACAGATATAGAAAAGTTAATAAATTCGTTCATTAAATTGTAAAAACTATTGTCAAAATAATTTGTGGCGTCATTTGATTTTGCTTTCTTCTTTTCGGGGTGCTCTCTTTCGTTTTCGTTGTGTTTTTGGCATAGAGAGGATTTTCGTAAAATTTTTTTTTGTTCTCTCAAATTTTGTGCATACTTTGTTGTTCTCTCCTCTCTTCTGCATACCTACTCCCATCGTTACTTACTGTGTAAGGCAGATGTCATCAGTGTTTTAGCGGCCATGTCCGAACAAATGTAATTCAGAATTGTAAACAGGCGTTGGAGACCTCGAAGCTACATTAGACCGATATATAACACTTTAATATTAACTAACGGAGTCGCGCAAACGGCTTAAAGGCTTTTTGGCTAAAAACTCATTTTGTCGAAAAAACAAGAAATTTCTTCTTCAGTATTTTGCATATAACTATGAAACTAACGCAACAATTTTTATTACTTTATACTTATTTAAAGGCTAATAGAATTTTCCATCTTGTGCTGTAAGAAAAATTGCATTTTGTTCCGTAAATTTTTTTTAAAAACTCTGCAAAGTGAAATTTTGATAAATATTTTTTCGAAAATTTGATAATTTCAACACACATTACCCCATGTTACAATAGCATTAAAAATAAGTTTTTAATTATGTAAATTTCGTATTTTGAGGAATTTTACGGCAAAAGTTTTGATGTATAATTCAAAGATATATGATGCGGTCTTTTTTAAAAAAAGCAGCACAACTGTATAGTGAATTTTTTCGAAAAATTTTATTTTTATTAAATGTAGCTACATAAGTAGGTATGTAAAAGTTATATGTATATGATATTGGCTTTTATTGCAAGACATTCAACTTTAATTTTGTAATGTGTAATTATTTAAATGACTATTTCTGTGGTCACAAGGAATAATGACTTAACTCAAAGTATCGGAAAAAACGATATTTTTATTGCACTAACTCCGACTTGTTTCCCGAAATATATGAACCGTTACAAACAAAATATGTGCAGACATAAGTGATAATCCATTACGTGCAAAAAGTTTTTTTCTGCATCCTTCCAAAGATTGGCAATAAAGAAAATGGCGTATCGCTTTTAACGATAGCTTGAGTTTAGTCATTCTTCCTTGTGACCACAGATTTTATGCTTTTGATTTGATATTGATCATTCTTCGAAACAACAACAATCTAACAAAAGCAAAGACCTAAATGCGCTTGTCTTTTTAGTAGGGTAATTCGCAGTCTCGTGTATTTGGAAAAAATTTTAAAAATTTCCTATCAATTGTGAACGGTCTTTTTGTTATAATTTGCTATAGTTGTTGCAAAACATGAAATTCACAGTTTATTGATGAAAAGCAAAATTATTTTCCTCTGAAAATTTTGCTTAACTCAATTTCATGTCGAAAAAAATCTTTAAGCACAATTAATTGGTTTTTTATTCGCTTATCTTCCATATCAGTTTTTTCGCCTTTACTTTTTTATAATCAGCTGTCAGATTGCAATTTAGTATTGCAATGCATAGTAAATCTAAGCTATGGATTTTAGTGTTGTTTAGTTTAATGTTTAGCAATAGCGTAGTTAATATATATTTTACCATTTTGCAAATGATATGGTGCAAGACCATTTGCACTAGATTGTGAATAACCCTAGTATATTCTCAGCATTACGATGCATTGTATTGCATTCTACTTTTATTTTTTTGTTGTTATACAGCTTTTCTGCTATGAGTTGGCCTTTGAGACCTTCAATGGCTTTACTATACTATACAGTTTTTCAATATTTTTTCTTGTAAGGAATTTATTGAGATGAATTCTTCCTTGTAGAATAAGAACAAAAATTTTTGGATATTAAAAAATTGTTAAAAATTAGCCTAAGCAAAAAGAGACATAAGGCTTCTAAATATGGTAAACAATACGTGGACAATGGATCCAAGACAGCAAAATTGTGCTATCCCAGTAATTGAAAATTCCAATAAAAAACATCCGGACAACAGAAAACATACAATACTTCGCAACTTAAACGAATGTCGTATAATTTTTTTTTCTTATGGTTATTTACATAAATACTTATGTAGCTACGTTTAATAGAAATAAAATTGAATTTTTTACGAAAAAATTCACTATGCAGTTGTGTTGCTTTCTGATAAAAACACCGTATCATATATCTTCGAAACGTACATACATTTTTGCTGTAAAATTCCTCAAAATACGAAATTTACATAATCAAAAACTTCTTCCTCATGCTCTTGTAACGCGGAGTAATGTGAGTTGAAGTTATCAAATTTTCGAAAAAATTTTAATCAAAATTTCACTTTGCAGAGTTTTTTAAAAAAATGCATTGAACAAAATGCAATGTTTCTTATAGCATAAGATGGAAAATTCTATTAGCTTTTAAATAAGTATGCACTGATAAAAATTGTTTCATTAGTTTCATAGTTATATGCAATATACTGAAGAAGAAATTTTGTGTTTTTTCGAAAAAATTCATTTTTAGCCAAAAAGCCATTAAGCCGATTGCGCGACTATTTACCGTTAGTTAATATTAAAGTGTTATATAACAAAACTCATGTTTTTAAGAGTAGAATCAGAAATCAACGTGCCCCGAATACTTTTCGAATAACGTTGAAAAAGTGTGACGGTCTAAGCTACATTGTATTTAAGAAATAATTGGTTACGTCAAGTTTCCTTTTACCACTGGGTAATGTTAAAGTTATTTACGCTCTCCATAGCCTTGAAAAGCGTGGCTGGAAATTTGTGACCTTCCCTTCCAACAAGAAGGAAATACTCCTGTACTGTAGGAGATTTTGAAAAGGTTGCGCAAAGTCCGAGCATGCAAAGACGCACACATTTTAAGCACAATGGGTGGTATTAGATCATGACCAGTAGCTTTGTTTATGTTGAAATTTGTAAGGAACCTTTTAACTGCTATCGTTCGAAATTAGATTTCTTGCATTGCAGAAGATATACCCTCAACAAAGAGGCTGATTGCTATCCGAGAGAGCGGAATTTTGAGCAAACAATCCAGCCAATAGGTTCGCTTTATCAGCCGAGCCAGTAAAGATTTGGTCATTTTTTAAAAGAGTAAGAGGTCACCTTTTAAAATTGCATTACAGGGACTCCTTGCCTCGACGCGAAGTCTTTTGCTATCGGTATTCTTGTGGGAATTCCAATTCTGAAAGTCTACCTCTGTAGACATGACTGCAATCCTGAAAATCTCATTAAACCGTGAGTGATCTTTTGGTTTAATGTTTCTCATCTGAAAGACCGCATACATAACAAAAGAATTTCTTGCACATGACAGTGCGGCATACACATTTCTATCAGCGAAACATAATTTCTAATTGAAGTTGTGATAAACATTATTTAACTCAGTTCAATTTGCATTTCCATAACACCATGCAGTCCTCTTCGAAACTTGTAACAGGAATAATTAAATAAATTCACAATAATGGTATTCAATGAACGACGAGCTATAAGTTTTCGCCAAGCGCTTACACGAACCCACCCAGAATAAAATGTGAATAAATTGCGTAATTGTATTAAAAAGAAATTGACATCATAATATTATTTTAACCTTTTAATCCTTTTTTTTTAAAGAAATTTTACATCCTGTGATGGTAAGAGCATTTTTAATTTTTAAAATTTTTAAATTTAATTAAAACACTGTTTGTCAAAAACAACATTAAACGACAGTAGCATAATACGCATTATACGTACTATATACATAATGTGACCAACATTTTCAAAGCAAAAAGAAGTACACGCACAGACTTTAAAAAGAGGTACAAAAGAAGTACATAGAATAAATATAAAAGTATATCCACAAAAAAATATGAAAGTATCAAAAGATGCAAATCTATTAAAGAAAAAGTTTAATTTATAAGAGATTCAAAATTAGATCCAGCTTTCAATTCATTGCTTATTAAGGTAGTAGTCCAGTGTGACGAATTCAAAAAAATTTTTTTTTTCATTTTTCACAATAAAATATAAAAACTAAATCTTAAAAATATACTCTAAAAGTCTAAGACTGAAATTTAAAATATTTTTAAGCCAAAAGAAGAGAGAGCGTCGTAATGTATATGAAAGTGCTGTAAAAACTTTGAACACGTTTTATTCGAAACTACGTTTTCGAAACTTCGGGGAAGTACTGACTAAAATGTATTCGACCGATTTGGCTTAAAATTTCACCCGTTATTTAAGACATACATGCCAGTTTCGGAACGTTTATAACAATCAATTTTTCAATAAGTTAATTTTTTTAAACAAAATAGTAAATTTTCTAAAATTTACTGAAAATTAGTGGACTTATAGATTTTTGTGAAAAATACTTTTCAAAAATACTTTCCAAAAAAGTTTTAAAAATAAAATTCCATTGTTTTGATTTTTTTATGTTTTTTTATATATCAATAGATTACACCAACTCCTTTTAAACAATACTTAATTTTTCCAAATTTACTGAAAAATGGCAAATTTATAGAGATTTTAGTGAAACATACCCAAAATGTTGACCGAACACTGTTGCACTAAAAAATTTTTTGAATCTAACCATCTTCCTATTTACAACCTTGGGGTCCAAGATACCTATCATTTGCGCCCAACTTTTGGGTTGTTATTTTAGATTGATAAAAACTTACGGCGAAAAAACCGGTGATTTTTGGCGAAAAAGTGATTTTTTAAAATCAAAACCGCTGGATGACGGTTCCACCGATTTCGATATCCTTTCGGATTTAAGATCTACTTGAGATCTACTTAAGATCCAGCTCCCAGAATATGAGTGTCGAAAAAGTGTTTTTTACCCCTGAACAAAACGATCCACCTTGCTAGGATATTGTTCTGTCGTCCTTTAGATTTTTCGGCCATCAGAATTATTTCGCCCTCTAAATACACTCCATATACAATACACACTATACACACTACAGAACATTTTAATAATTTTGCAATTCATTGCCCTAATTTTGTTATTCAATAATACCTTATAATTAGTCAGAAAGACCAAAAATGTATTAAACACATTACAGTATTCATTGATTTTTTAAGTTCCGCCAATGACATGCCCATATTAAAGTCCTGTCAATTCCGCAAAATTTTTCAGTCCTCAAAAGTTTTGTCGCCCCTAAAATGTTGCCGTTCTAGACCCGGGCCTCACGGTTGTGTATTCGTCTTAAGCCGTAAACTACGCCACCTTGTTTCCCGGTTCACACCCATGAACGAAAGACTGGTCATGATCAACATTAAGGAGAAATTCTTCTGTATTAGCCTAATTTGCGCGCACGTCCCGACGGAAGAAAATGACGAAGCCGTCAAAGACGCTTTCTACACTAGTCTTGAGGACATATACGATCACCTTCCGGTCCATGACGTGAAAACAGTCCTCGGCTGTTTTAATGTGAAAGTCGGAAGGGAAGGCATCTTTGGCCCCACTATCGGTAAGTTCAGTCTTCATGAGAACTCTACGAATAACGGTCTAAGAATGATCGACCTCGCCACGACACGAAACATGGGAGATAGTAGCACCAGATTAAAACACCTCAACATCCACAAGGTCACCTGGCTGTCCCCAAATCAAAAAACGCGAAACCAAATTGATCACGTTGTAATCGACGGAAGGCATGCCCCTAGTGTTCTGGATGTGCGTACGTGTCGGAGAGTCAACATTGACTCCAACTGGTTTCAACCGAGATTCAAAGAATGCAACGAAAGCTTGATGTCACTAAGCTGCAATTACAACGGATTGTCGAGGCCTACTCCGCTCAAATCTCGGCTATGTTCAACCAACAAACACCTGAACCCGACCACGCTGGCGAACTTTGGGCGCACATAATTCACTCCATGCGCTCTGCCACTGAGGAAGTCCTTGATTTCCGGCGCCCGCAAACTCGGAACATATGGTACGATCAGGAGTGTAAAAACGCCGCAAACAGAAAAACGCTGCAGTCAGCTGCAATGCGAACTTTGCGAGAAAATTACCGCGAAAAGAGGAAGGTAGAGAGGCGCCTTTTCAGACGCAAAAAAAGAAAGAAGGAAAAGCGCGAGTGTGAGGAACTAAAAGGTTTACCGGGGAAAAAAGGATGCACGAAAATTTTATCAACAGGTAAAGTGCCTAACCCAAGGTTTCAAGGCCGAAGCATCAACTTGTAGAGATGAAAATGAAGATCTGGTTCCGGATACACAGTGTGTGCAGAGATTCTGGAGACAGTACTTCTCCAATCTACTTACTGGCGACGATTCCACCAATTCCGCCCATGGAAAACACAGTGTAGCACTACCAATGAACGATGACGGAGTGGCAGTACCACCACCTAGCCATGAAGAGGTTCGAGTTGCTATCCAGCGACTCAAAAACAATAAAGCAGCGGGTGCTAACGGCCTGCCAGCTGAATTGCTTAAAACCGGCGGCGATGAATTGATAAGGCTCATGCTTCAGCTCATCAGCAAAATATGGCTAGAGGAAAGCATACCCGATGATTGGAATCTCAGCGTACTTTGCCGTTTACTTAAGAAAGGAGACCCAATAATCTGCGCCTTTTGATAAGGTTCTCTCATTAAAGATTAACACTGATTGGACCTTATCAGTGTGGCTTTCGACCTGGAAAATCCAAAAAAATATAACAGATTTTAACACTACGACGAATCCTGAAAAAAACACATTGAACACAAAACCAAATTGAAACCCATCATCTCTTTGTTGATTATAAAGCTGCGTTCGATAGGCCGAGAAAAGAGTACCTATACGCAATAATGTCTGAGTTCGGTGTACCTTTGCTGTATGATGTTGAGCAACATATGCAGCTCCGTTAAGGTAGGAAATGACCTCTCCGAAACCTTCAATACCGAAAGAGGTTTCAGACAAGGCGATCGGTTATCTTGCGATCTCTTCAACATCATCATTAAGGGGATCGTACGAAAGGCCGGTGTGCATCGCAATGGCACCATTTTCTACAAAGGTGGTTTCCAGCTCCTTGAGTACGCTGATTTTATTGATATTGTCGGCAGAACCAAGAGAGTTGTTACCGCTGCTTTCACTGCTAACTCTGCTATCGAAAAGGAATCAGTCAAAGTGGGTTTGACAATGAACGAGGGCAAAACAAAGTGTATGCTGTCTACAAGCAGGGGAGCGCGGCGTCTAGAATCCCACGTTTCATCCGGAAGCTATAACTTCGAAGTATTTAAGGAGTTTATGTACCTTGGCACCGCCATAAATAACAACAATGATGCCAGCCTGGAGGAAAAGCGAAGAACAACAATTGCTAATTGGTGCTACTATGGGCTCAGTAAGCAACTAAGTTCCAGAGCCCACTCTCGATCGACAAAACTAGCACTCTACAAAACGCTCGTTCTACCTGTGCTTCTTTATGGCGCTGAAGCATGGGTAGTTTCGCAAACTGACGCAGCTGCTTTGGGGGTGTTCGAGAGAAAAGTGTTCGAGAGAAAAGTCTTTCGCAAAATATTCGGTCCTGTTCGGTTCGGTGATGACTATCGCATCCGAATGATCCACAAGCTGTATGAGCTCTACAAAGACATTGACGTAGTTCAGCGTAAAACTGTGCAGCGACTACGCTGGCTGGGTCATGTCCATTGTATGGACGACGAAGCTCCTGCGAATAAGATGCTCGAGGCGAGGGTCGTTGGTCGACGACAAAGAGGGAGACCATGACTCCGATTGATGGACCAGACAGAGGAAGTCCTACAGCACTTGGTGTATCCGATTGGAGAGAGCCTGGTGCCTGGCGAGAGCTGATGAGGTCGGCTGAAATCCGAAAAAGGGGTTGTTATGGCCATCTAAGCAAGCAAGTAAGTAAGTAAGTAAGTAAGTACGTTGTCAAAATATTTGAGTATATTCTGCTGAATCTTTACAAAGAAATTCTGTTATGATTTCCTTAATAAAATTTTGAGTTGCCAAAAGTTTGGCTCCAAATTAGTATTCTGCTTGTTAATTTCAGTTATAAAATCTGTAACAAATCAAAACAGATTTTCGATTTGTCCAAAAATCTTTTAAAATCTGAACAAATTGTATTCAGCATAGAAAATTTTTTTATGAAATCTGTCAAAAGCTATAACATCAAAAGCTATTTTTAAGCCTTTAATCATAACAGTCACGAAGTTTGGCATATAAAATGTTTGTTCATCAAAGAAATTCAACAGAAAGTTCATGAAAAAGAAAGCATAAATACAGGTTGGTTGAAAAGTTTTGAAAGCGACACCTATTAACCAGTAGAAGAATCAAAATTTATACGCCATTTGAATATTTCATATTTCATGTTAGCACTAGCTATTTGAAGTTGATGAGCCAGTGTATTTTTAAGTATTAAGGAATATGCTCTCTCATTTCCATCGATGCATTGATGGGTCTTAGAATTTAAACGTAGTCGTACAAGCGTTGAAGATGAACAACGTAGTGGACGTCCAAAAAGTGCAACAACACTAGAAATCATCGAGCATGTGTATGATATTGTTTGTGAAGATCAAAATTTGACTAAGCGTGAAATTTCTGATACCATAGGCATCTAAGACGAACCATATCATATACGAACCACTCCATATTTTACATGAAGAATAGTATATGAAAAAGCTGTTCGGAAAGTTAGTGCCGCATTTGATGAAAGTTCAACAAAAACTGAATCTAAAATAAATTTCTAAGCGTAATTTGAAGCGTTTTAAGCAGAATAAAATAGATTTTGTGTGTCGTTTTATAACTATGCCTTAGACTTGGATCTAAATAGAGCGATTCTTTCAGCTTTAGGATGACGACACTCATATCTCAAAAAATTTTACAGGTAGATATACAAAATTTGGCACAACGATGTTGATAATAAAAAGAAAGATAGATACAAAAAATAGGCGTGATCGGGCAACTGCCACTCCCAATTCCCATACAGCTGGAGTAGTAATGGTAAAATAAGATCGGTTTTATGCATGCTATAGCAATGAAATTCGGGCTTTATTAAGATAAAATTCTAGTGACCCAGAAAAGTATTTCAGTGAATAATACACTGATGAATAATACAAAGCGCACTTAGGGTCATTGGACTTTAATGCGCGGCCATTATCAATGACATTAATTCATTTTACAACTTCAAAACTTTTATGTGAAGGTGGTAGTGATCAGCCAACTGCCACTCCTACTTCCCATACAACTGAAGTAGTCATATCGACATTAAATTGGTTTTGTTAATGCTATTACAATGAAAGTGTGGTTCTAAGTTCATCTTATAACTAAAAAAAAATTTTAAATGATCAGTAACTGTTTATACCCTACATCATAAATTCTTACAATTAAATCGTTTACATAAGTTTCGGCACCTAAAAAGGAACAATAAATTTTTATTGAAATTTTGTTGTTATCAGTCACGTTTATAAGATATATTGTTTCTTTTATTTTGATATATTGTTTTCACGCTTATAATATATATTTGTGCATTTTTAATGTTTTAATTAAAAAAAAACTTTTTTGCTACAAAAATCTTTCTTTCTTTGGCATAACGCTAAAATAACCAAATTGTAACAAATAATTGATAAGGGATTTACTTTTTTCTTACTCCAACAATAAAAAAATAATTAAAGTGCCAGTTAATTATATAAAACCACTTATATTTTTGCCCTACTTCAGCATCTCTGTGTAGAATAGTGTCAACCGTAGCAATTTGCGTTACATACTATTTTTACATTGTTTTGGTTTTCATTATGCGTACATTTTTTGTAGCTCATGTAGCTATAGCAAGCAAAGGAACTATCAAAAAAGGGCATTTCTTGAAAAATATGAAAGATAAACTGTTTCAAGATTAAATTATTAGAGATCAAATAGCATACCAATTTTAAGTAATAAAAATAAAGAACAACATAAAATTGCCAAAAAAAAAATACCCGTAAAATATTTAAATATCAGTTTTTATATATTTTCCGATAATGAGTATCTACTAATGAGTATCTATCCGATAGTGAGATTGTTATTTAATTGCAGTAATTTGTTGTAATTTATCATAAAAGCTTTATTTATAAAAATCATCCTAATATCCTAATTATCCTAACGGCTGCTAGGTATTTTTATGAAAAGGTACAGTTGGTTATATGAAGGTTTCTATAATCTGATAAGCAATCAGCAATAGAACTCTTTTAAAATTAAAAATAAGAATTGCAATTAAAAATAAGAAATATCGATTGACCTATTTTTTTAAATCGTCACTGAATATTGGCTTTATTAAAATTTTATGATAAAAATTAGTTTTTTCTTTGACTTTCAAAATACATTTCCTTCTAATAATTATTATTAAATTTTATTTTTGTTGCATAATTTGTTGTTGTTAATAATACTACTAAAAATGAACTTAATCCTGTTTCAGTTGCAAAAATTATCCTGATACAAAATTTATTAAGACTTCTAGGCATTGTTTTAATTAAATACATATTTGACCAACCCAAAAAAAAGCGAAGTGTTTTTTTTTAAGCATGTTGAAAAATAGCTTCAATGGCATCTCAAAAGCACTTACAGAAATTTTTGTCCCAAAATATTAACCCTTAGGCACTGCTAGTCTCCAATCTTCGAAAATTTTGGCCACATAATTCTATCTGAATAGTGTCAAATGAAAGGTCTGGCTGCACAGTATGATTGTATTTTAGATTAGTGACCTTCGACATAGTGAAATATGAGCGCAAAAAGAGCATTTATTAAATAAAAGCTAAACTGTAACCGATTGAAACATTTCTCGCCATCTCTTACGGATACCCTACAATAAGCATTTTTTTATGTTACAAGTGTGGATATATATTGTGATGGTGAAATTTCTTACAAATAGTAAATTATGAAAAAATTCCGTTATTTTGACATAGAAATTATTATGATATCTCGAAAACTATAAATGTTATAGAGTTATAGTACAACGTATTCTTACATGAAACGTCGATGGTTCAGAGATATAACAGTATACGAAAGCTTTTTTGCTAATATTTTTCTCGGATAGTATGTTAAAAAAATTCCCGTTATAATGCCATAACAATTATTGAAATATCTCAAAGAATGTGGATTTTCTCAGTACAACATATTTCCTTGAAGCAAGGTCATCGCCTCAGAATGAGAAAAAAACTATTGAAATTTCATTTTTTGATTTTGCAAGCAAATATCTCAGCTAATTTTTAATCGCAAACTTGAAATATGAGCGTTGAAAGAATATTTCTGAAGTAAAACCTAAACTACGGGTTGCCAATATTCGAAGCGCCCATTTTATTTTTAAATAAATCAAAGAAACCACAATTTTTTGTCTGTTTGTCATGAATATCATTTAATTGGGTTCAAGTAGATTTGCTTACATTATTTCTTGAATATGATATCTCGTAAATGGTCGCCATTGGCCTCTACGACATATTGTGCCCGTTTTGCAGCATTTTCCATGGTTTTCTTCAACATTTCGATGGGAATGGCGGTTATTTCTTGACGGATGTTGGTTTTCAGCTCATCTAGGGTCTTTGGCTTGTTGACGTAAATCTTTGATTTCAAATAACCCCACAAAAAGAAGTCTGGAGGCGTTAAATCTGGTGAATTTGGCGGCCAATCGAAATCACCATTTTTTGACATCAAACGGCCAGGGAACAATTGCTTCAAAAAATCGATTGTAGTGCGGCTTGTGTGTGGTGGCGCGCCGTCTTGTTGAAACCAGTAGTGCCTGATACGCTTTCGACGAACGATTGGCATGAAAAAATTGTTTATCATATCGCGATAACGCTCCTGATTGACAGTAACTCTGTGGCCATTATCATCTTCGAAAAAGAACGGCCCAATGAGCATTTTAGCACAAACGCCGCACCAAACAGTGACTTTTGCATCGTGAAGAGGTACCTCTTGAAACTCTTGTGGATTTTCAGTGGCATAAATACGGCAATTTTGTTTGTTTACCGTTCCGTTCAACTGAAAATGAGCTTCATCGCTCATGATAATTTTATGCCAAAATTGCTCGTCTTCTTCAGCCATTCGCGATGACTCTTTGTGACCATTCCAATCGACGTGGCTTATCGGTAGGCAACAATTTGTTTACCAATTGAATTTTGTACGGAAACAAATTCAAATCAACACGTAAAATGCGTTGTAAAGTGGATCGGGGAATGCCGAGCTGCTGAGAACGGCGATTTTGGGATGTTGTTGGTGACTGCTCAATACTGGCTCGTACGGCTGCAATATTCTCATCCGATCGCCTTGGTCGCTTTTTATTTGGCCTCTTTGGGTTACTAAGAGTATTACCAGTTGTAAATCTTTCATACAAACGATAAATTGTTTTCTTGGAAGGCGCACTTTTCACTTTATTTATTTTTTTGAAAGCACGTTGAGTTTTCACTATTGACTTGTTTTGTTGAATGTAAATTTCAACAATTTTAGAGCGTTCGCGTTGCGTGTACTGTTCCATTGTAAACATTTGCTTGGAATGACGCTTCAAACGCGGTATGTCATTAGTCGATTTGGCATCACTGCGGAAAGTTACAGTGTTGCCAGATGGGCGCTTCGAATATTGGCAACCCTGTATAAGAAATGGAAGAACATGGCGTAAGAGGAAATTTTAGACATTACAATAAGCAGTTTTTTATGTAATATGTGTGAATATATATTGCAATGGTGAAATTTCTTACAAATAGTAAATTCTGAAAAATTCCCTTTATTTTGACATTAAAGTTATGACGATATCTCGAAAACTGTAACTTTTCTCAGTACAACGTATTTTTGTATTCAAATTAAAGATTTTCTTAGTACAGCACATTTTCTTAAGGCAAGGTAAACGCCTCAGAATGAGAAAAAACTATTGAAATTTCATAAAAATGGTCGAATTTCGGTAATAGGCGATACTAGTATTAATTAAAATGTAATAATTTTGCTCAAAAACATTAGTTGCAAATGTTTTGTTTTGCCCATATTTAAAGTTTATAGGGAGGGAGGGAGTAAAGTTTTTATTTTTGAAGAAGAAGAATATTTTATGTTAAAAACGTCAGTTTTATAACGTATTAAAACATATTTGTTACTTTTTAAATCAAATAAGCGTTCTCTTCTAAGAGCATTTGGACTTTTTTTGATTTTTTCCAAAGTGCTGCACAGTTGCAAATGTTTTGTCCGATACTGTATAGCAACTTCTTTTGTCAGAATTTCATTCCCTCATTTTTTTCTTGCAGTTGACGGTCCATTCAACTTTCTTTCACAAATACATACTAAACCACCGTTTTCTTAATATCAATGTCAATAATTCAAGGACTTTCTTTTATGAAAATTAAATTCATTTTTTATAAATACCTTGGCTTACCACTCAAAAGATACACAAACACCACAAGAAATCGACAAGATTTAATAAGAAATAAAAAAAAAGGTTTAAGAAACATAAACAAAAATTAAAGAAAAAGGGTTGCGAGACATACAGGCAAGACACTTTCGGTGCGTGCGGCAGGACATTTAATTGAAATGTAGAGGCAAATAAGGGGCGAGTTTCTTTTCGCTTCTTCAGATTTAATATTGATTTAATGTCATCAGTTTCGCGAGATAAATAGCGAAAATTTCAATTAATAGTGAAGAGTTTAAAAATTTTCATTAGTTATTGAGGAGAGTTTAACTAATTTGCATATAAATTGCAAAATTAATGCGAATATATAACATTTATGAAAAACCAGACAAAATTTAAGCCAATTAAGAGAAAAGTATTTGTCAAAATATTTACCTTCTTGTTTTTGTGGTGCGAATTTTGCCCAAGGCAAACTGTCACCATTAATCTCCATTTTAACGCATCAGCTTCTAAATTCGGCAGAGCATATCCTCTATCGCTTTAAGGTCTGTCCATGACTGAAAAATTGGCAAGAGGTAATAATTTAATATACGATACTATGGCATGTTGTTTCGCATGAAAACATGTGTTCTTGTAGTTGTCAGCGTTTTAGTAGAAGACACACGCCAAAACAACCTGGGCTTCTAATGCTTCAAACACAAATGAAAAGGAAAGGATAAACATCGCCGCTATGGTCATTGTAATCGTTCATCTAGAAATGTCAAGCCATTCGCCGATTGTTGTCCAATGTAGCAGGTGCTTCATTTTTTATTCCCATTCTGCCTTCTCAATGAGCAATAAAAACTCTAAGTTTGCTCTGATGGCTACCTTAAAGCATTCTACTGAAATGCGAATCAGCAGCTTTTATTTTGTTTTTCTGCTTGTGTTTTTGTATTTGTTATAACTTCAAAGGATAGCCAGGCAGGATCATTAGTATGCGAAAGCAAACCAAGCTTGATTTATTAGTTCCTAATGAGATGCTAACTGCTTTTGAAAGAGAAAACAAAGCATGTTGTTTTCTTGGATAGATTTATATCTTTGAAAATGAAGGTAGATGCAAGGTCAAACATTTGTCTTTGGAATTTGCTGAAATATTTTCAGACCAGACAGCTGTTATTGAGACGGTCGAAATTTTTTAACAGTAGTTTTTTCAGTTGAAAACATAGCTAATATTGTTCAGATGAAATGTACTAACGTATGTGTATCTGAAAGTTAAAAATACATTAGATACTCATAACAATGTTATGTACATAAAGAATTATCAAAACTCATGTAAAGCAATACTTCTAAAACGAATCAAGGAAAACTGTTTGGTATTCTGTGTATATCAGAGTGCACCTCAAATTTAAAATGGTATGGCAAGAACTCAAATGGCTCTAATTAGCTCAAATAAAGTTCACGTGAAATTTTTGCGCATTCGAATGCATGGTAAATATTTTTTATTTAGTTTTTAATTGTAGAACTTATAAGTATAAGGCAATGAAGAATTTTTGGTTTTTTCTTGTATGTTTTGTTCCATCCATGATTTTAAACGATAAATAGTGTAAATACGAGCACGGCGATCATATGCACACGCACGCACGAACATAAAATTGATTTTTTCAAACTTGCACGAAAACGCACGAGCACGCACGAAAAAGCGCGATTTAGGACTTTGCAAATTAACTTTGAAAAAGATACACATATTTTGTAAATTTATGTTTCAACTTAAAAATATTGGAATCAACGGGTGTTTTTTATAGAGTGATACAAGTTTAAATCATTTTAAAACATATTATTATATTATTAATATCAATAAAACGGACTTTATTGAATAGAAAATTTTATGACATTAATGTATAAATATGATTTCGGCCATGTGGCCACCACGGCTGGTGCGTACAAGGCACAATCTGGAACACCAATTTTAACAAACTTTTCGCAGCATTTGCGGCCGTATCTCGCCGATAACGCTTCGAATGTTGATTTCCAGGTGTTCAATTGTTTGTGGTTTATCGACGTAGATAAGTGACTTTACATAACCCCAAAGAAAATAATCCAATGGGGTGAAATCACACGATCTTCGGGGCCAATTAATTGGGAAATTTCGTGAAATTATTTTTTCGTCAAAAGTTTCCTTAAGTAAATCAATTGTAGCGCCCGCTGTGTAGCATGTGGCTCTGTACTGTTGAAACCACATATCAGCAAGATTAATGCCATTTAATTGAGGTACGAAAAAACTTCGAATCACGTTCCTATACCGTTCACCATTGAGAGTAACATTTTGACAATCATCGTTTTTGAAGACAAATGGGCCAATGACTCCGCCAGCCCATAAAGCGTACCAAACAGTAATTTTCTGTGAATGTAATGGTGTTTCGACAAAAGCTTGTGAATTCGCCTCACTCCAAATACGACAATTCTCTTTATTTTCGTACCCATTCAAGCAAAAATGGGCTTCATAGGAAAATAAAATTTTCCATGGAAATTCAAAATCAATATCAATTTGTGCTTCAGCCCATTCGCCGAATTGGCGGCGCATACGATGGTCGTTTGACTTTAATTCCTGCACAAGTTGAATCTTGAAAGGTTTTAAGCCAAGATATTTTCGTAAAATCTTCCATAAAGTGGAAGGACACAACCCCAGTTGCTGAGAACGGCGACGAATTGATTGATTAGGATCATTTTCAATGCTTTCCTGTACAGCGGCTACTGATTCTTCTGTGCGCACTGTTCGGCGTCTCACGGGATGCACATTATCAGTAACAGTAAATGTGGTCCGAAAACGATCTATTGTTCTTCGAATTAGCAGCTCTAAGGACAATTATGTACGCCATAAAATGGACGAAGTGTACGATAAGTTTGACGAACAGAACCATTATTTTGATTAAAAATTTCCACAATTTGCACGCGTCGCTCTAGTGTAAGTCGATTTTAACAAAAAGCAACTATCAGCTGTTAAATGGGTGGTCAAATAAAGCAATGATGCCAACTCAAAGTTGTATCACTCTATTAAAACAACCCTTTATTATAACCAAGGCTAGGATTTCGTTGACATGTCATTTTTTTTCTGCAGCCAATTTTTCAGTGCGAGCTTAAACTCTAGTCAAGTTAAACTGAGGTTGACTCACCAAAATTCGACGTTAAAACTCCGTTTAACTAGATATTTAAGCATTCTTTGAAGTTTCCTGGACATCTAGAACGTCCATTTATGTTTTCTAAATTCCAAAAATGAAAAGTTTTTAGATAATTTTTCATCGTTTTCTTTCGTCTTTAGTTTTTAGGCAATTTTTACTAGATTTAGGGCATTTCTTGGTAATTTTTGGTAATCGACGTTCCTTACAATTTCAATAAATCAAAAATTTACCTTGTAATATACACTGTAACGCTATGTATAAAAATTATATAAAATAAATTTTAAGTTTAGCAATGCTTTCTTTTTAAAGCTTTATTTTTTGTTATTTTTTTGTAATTGTGTGCGTTTTTAGGTAATTTTTTTGGATTTAAGGTCATTTTGTGCAGTTTTTAGGTCATTTTTGTCATTTTTTAAGGTAATTTTTTACAGTTTTTGAGGTCATCAAAATCCCATCGTAATGATTATAACATTAGAATGTGTTTTTATTATTTTTATTAGTTTTTTAAATAGTTGCTAAAAAGAAAATAGTAAAATTTTTGTGCACGAATACGGAAAAGCACGCACAACTTTGCATTTCTTAAGCACGGGCACACATGAAGATATTTTTGTAGGCACGTGCACGACGTGACACGGAAAAAGCACTGCACGCGCTCATCTCTACTTCGAATAATGAACTTATTTTGCGTTCTTAGAAGTTTCAAAGTATATCAATTCAACAACACTACCAAAAATTCTATTACGTAATAATGGATCGGATTTTTATGCAAAACGTATGAATTAGTGTCAAAAATTTAAAATATACAAGTTTTATGCGAAATTTTAACACATTTAGATCAAATATGTGTATTTAATCAATATTTTTATAAAAAGCAGTTTATGTTGCTATCCTATCTTTACACAGGACTTGCTTTAAGAATTATTTTGCATAAAAATCCCATCTTTAGTTATAACCAATTAAATTTAAAATTTCGTGATTTTTTTTGCTCAAGAAATCGCTTAGAATTTTACAAATGCAAATAAGATGAAGTGGCGGCCGTAGCCTAGTGGGTAGAGTGCATGGCCCCTAAGCTAATGAATTGAAATGTCCAGTTTATTTTTTTTATTAATAAGATGAACCCTAATATACTTATATTTTATATCTTCAAGGTTCTTCTATAAACGCAAAAATCTATTGCTCAGAAGCTTATTACAAAAAAAAATTTTGTGAATAAATTTCGTCGTAACTCATTTTCACTTAAGGCCACGTTCTCTTCTAGAGGTCCAAAAACACGCTGGTGTTCTTGATTTTATTTTTCATAGAAGGAATTTAATGAATACCTTGAGTTTTTTGGCAGTTATTTATTGATTCTTAAAGTGTAGGAAAATATTTTTTATCGAGTATAAAAATATAATGTAAAGTGTCCATACGCCGTAAAATGTCAAGTTGAAGGTAAAAGGTTCCCAAACGGTCTCCATCGCAAAATACGCCTATCTCATCTGATATAAAAAAAAACCAAAAAATTTATAAACTATATTTATTAGAGCTTGAACCTATAATATCGTAAATAGTTGAGATTTACAAAAATGGCGGACATGTAAAGTTTTAGTACCGTTTTTTCACATTTTTCGATCTTTAAAGTGCTCTAAAAAAACTGCTAATACTTTCTTAATTTAGGCTTAGGATCCAATAATTTTTATCTACTTTAAAATAAAAAATTCACAAAGTAGTTCTTGAGATATAGTGGAGGCCAGTTTGAAAAGCATAATTTTTTAGAAAACGCGTTTAAAGATTTGATTCATTTATAAACAAATGGGTTACTTTCGTACGCAACAATTATTTTATGCAATCGTTATCAGCCAAACCGTTTTGGAAACATATTATACACATCGTAAGCTATCGAAAAATTTAAAAAAAATGAGAATTGAGTTTTTTGGTCGAGTTTCATAAGAACCTTCCCTTAAAGTAAGAAAATATTGAACCGTAGAATCCACGTCGCAAGCCCTGTTCTAATTCTTGCTGTAGCTCTTATCCTAATCATTGTCATTATCCTTGCCTAAGTCTATGTTTAAGTCCTTGTGCTAATTTGTGTCCGAATCATTGTCCTCACACTTGTGTAAGTTCTTGGGTATTTCTACTAATTCTTGTCCTCATCCTTGTCCAAATACATATTTAATCCCTTTAACTGATTCATGTCCTTGTCTGTAATGTCCAAAATCCTTTTCCTTGCCCAAAATCTTCTACTAATTCTTGCCCTTAGTATTGTTTCGATTTTCGTCCCAATCCTTGTCCTAATGTCAATGTTCGAGATGCGTACTGCGACCTAATAGAGATCTATTGTACCTCCTTCTCAAGGCTCTTCAAGGACTGAAATTTGCTCTAGACTTAGCTCATAGTTTCTTAGAGTTAGCTTACGCCTGCGAGCCAAATCGTTTGTAAGTAGGTCTATTGAAGTCGTCTCAGCTTCCTCACAGAAACGGCAGTTGCTATCGGATTCGATGCCCAATTTCGTCAGGTGATATTTAAGTTTGCAGTGTCCTGTAAGAAACCCCGTTAGAATTCTTAGATTTTGTTTGCCTAAGCTTATGCACAATTTTGCAATTTGGATTGTCTTAGCTTTGGAAGGCTTTTCCATAGGTTTAGTCGTTTGTGTCCTCCTCCCTTCTTATTTCTTCTTTTATAGTGTGTGTGCCCAGTCCGCAGAATGGTTCTGGTCCTTTACATTTTGTGGCTGCGCCCGCTTAGCCATCCGCTTCTTCGTTATCTTGTATTCCTGTGTGTCCTGGAACCCAGAGTATAGTAACAATGTTATTCCTATACCCTGACATAACCCCAAGTGGCACAATCATAAACCCAAATTTTTTACTTGGGGCAATGTCACTGCTTGTAAAGTGTCATAACCCCAATTGGGATAATGTAACTTTTGAGCCTAAAAATGAGCCTAAATATGGATAGACATTTCGAAATATTTTGTTTTTATCCAAAATTAATTTTTTTTACTATTTTTTCTTGGAGTATTTCGAGAGTATGTATTCAAAGCTTTAAATTCCAAATCTGTACAAATTAATGGCCGCTCTCATCTGGTTTAGAAGTTATAGGGGTCCAAATTAAAGAAAATGGGCTCGAAAACTTGCTATTTTTCTATTAATTGCATAGTTTTATAAACTAAGCAAGAATATTCAATAAGCTATTAACCATTAAATTCCGTGCATTACTTTTCAAGATAGAATACTTTTCTTACATATGCAAGTCCCAACTTTTTTCAATAAACTAAACCAGTTTAGGCTTTTTCTTTAATTTGCACTTCGAGCCTAATATATCAAAAAATTAAAAATTTTTATAAAAAATCGCGCGATTTATAGAAAATCTATAAAAGTACACGGCTGACATAATCCCAAAAAAAAAAATTGGAATTTTGACTTCTTTTTATTTTTGAATATGTCATCTCTTCCATAGTGACATAATCCCAAGTAAAAAAATTGGGTTTGTGTCACTGTACAAGGAGTGAAATAATCCCAGAATTAAAAATTGGGATTGTGCCACTTGGGATTATATCACGGCACCATTCTCGATGGCATTTTACAGGGAATAGTGCTTTAATTGCTGCTTGGCTGTGCTAACGATATCACAATTATATCCTGACCTTTGTATTTTCGGTCCAGGTTGAATTGTGACACAGCTGTGTTGCTGGAATTTCCGCTTAAAAGATACTGGGTGCTGTCTCCATAGGTTCAGAGTGCTTGGTTCTTGGCCTGTGCACCCCTGCGCCTTCAACTCCCAATGTTTTGGAGCCATTCGTGTACCATGATATGCTATGTGGTTTCCTGACTTGAGATATTATATCGTTGTCCCACTCTTTCTTGGTCCTAAGCTTAATATCGAAGTGTTTTCGAATTTGTACCTTTTTACTATATCGTCTCTTGGTAGATCAATGTAAGGTATTTGCTTTGCAATATCCTTCTTCTCTCTACTGCTGATAATTTTAGCTAAACCTGTCCCCTCTATAGCAATGCATAGCAGAGTACGCTTTTCTACTCCTCCTATGAAGAGGTATAAGGGGGTTAGGTTAAGAATTACTTCGAATTACTTCTAGTGCTGCAGTAGGGCAGGTCCTCATTGCTCCTGTGATTCATACGCATGCCACTCTCTGCACCTTTGTTAGCATCTTTTTCATTGTGGATAGCTTGGTTCTTCCAGCCCATGCTACTTCATTGTAGGTGTACATCATGGTATACATTCAGAGGAGAATTATTTGGTTGCATCCCCAGCTTTTCCCGACCAGATTCCGACATACCATGAGTGGGCGCGTAGCTTTGTTAATAGTTGCTTCTGCATGACTTCTTCAGAGAAGTTTTGAATCTTGTATGAGTCCTAGGTACTTTACTTCTCCTTTGAAGAGAATTTCTGCGTCATCCATTCTCATAGTTCGGAGATTTGGTAGGCTTCTTTTTTTAGTAAAAGGCACTATGCTAGTTTTTGCTGGGTTGATATTTAATCCCACGTATTGCACCATTCCTTTGTTACTGACAGTCCTTTCTGCATCAGGTCACAGAGTTTATCCTCGAATTGCCCTCTCGCTATTAAAGCTATGTCGTCTGCGTAACCCTGACATCTTATGCCACTCTCTGTTCGTTTCGATAGTAGTTCGTCCACAACAAGACTCCACAGTAGTGGGGAAAGGACTTCACTTTGTGGACATCCTTTTGTTTTTTGATTCTTATCGTGGGGGTGTCCACTCTTGTTTCTGCAGTTCTAGTACTAAGCGTTTGGCATATCCATCTGCTGAGCATATCATTTACTCCTTTTTTGTGTAGTGACTTCCTTACAACCTCGTGCGAAATGTTGTCAAAGGCTCCCTCTATGTCTACAAAAGCACAGAATCAAAAGTCTACAAAAGAATGTAATCATTTTTTCATATCATTGATTGAGATTTTAAATTTTAAATTTTTAAAATCTTTGATTGGGAATCAAATGATTATAAATCACAAATGAATGCATTCTTTTACAGCTCTGGCACAGAGTACAGTTTCTTTATTTTTAAGAGCTGACTGGATGTTACTAGTCAGCTGGTATAGGGCAGATTCTGTGAACCTTCCTGCACTATATGCATGCTGGCACGGGTGCATTGGCGTATTCTACAGAATCTCAGTTCTTATATAATTATCTATTACCTTTTCCATTGTTTTCAGAACAAATGGGGTAAGGCTAATGGGTGTAAAGGACTTTGGTAGCGTGTAGTCTTTTTCCCTATTATTGGTATGAAGGTGAAGAATGGCCCTTCTCTATTTCCTTGGGATATTCCAAGGCTGCTTTTAGGTATTTTTACTAGGTGGGGCAGTACTGTTTCTGCTGCTTTTTGCATGAATTTAGGAAATATACCGTCTACACCTGCTGATTTGAATGGTTAAAAGGTTTTAAGAGCCCAATCAGCATATTCTCGTGGTAAGTTTCCATTCTTCTCTGTTATCGGTCAAACAGCCTGTCTGCCATCTCATATTCAATTTCTGGTGTGCTACCCGGAAAATGAGTTCTGAGAAGGTGACAGGCTTGTTGCTCTTCTCTAAGCGTATAGCTTCTGTCTGGTAATTGAAGTGCCATGTTTGTCTCCACTCTTCCTTTTACCATTGCCGTGTGGGTCTTGGCTGCAGCATCCGTGGATGAAATATCTTCGCAGAAGCTTTTAAAGCCTTGTCGTTTGACTTTTCTAATTTCCTTATTGTATTCCTCTTGAGCCGCTGTGTAATTATGCCATTCTCCGTTGCGCTTGGCGGTATTAAAGATTTAACGTTGTATAGGTTTTCTTTTAGTGCGTTGGCAAATGCGTCCCAACTGGTATTTCTAGGGTTTGTTTTGGGTTCTATCTCTGGACATCGTGCCCCAAGTCTAAACTCTATTATTCTATGATCAAACATTGAAGGTTCCGGTGATACCCTCCATTCCCTAATCATATCCTCAACATCTGGGCTTCCTATAGTGAAATCCAAGACCTTTTGAGTGGCTCTAGTTACGAAGGTAGGTTTTGCCCCCACATTGAAAAATTCTACGTTACTACTTAGAAGAAATTCTAAAAGGTACTCACCTCTGGTGTTATCGTCGGTGCTTCCCGAGATTATGGGTGCGCATTTGCGTCCCAGCCGATGAGAAGTGAAATTCTGTTCTTCCTGCAGTGCTCCACAAGTCGTTTTGTCTCCCCTGAAATATGTGGATGCTAATACTATTTTGTGGTGTTTGCCATTGGTTTCGATGTGAGTCTCAATTACCGCTAGGTCCCGCGACATAAACTCTGAAAGACAAATATACTTAGTTAGTATTTGTCTACATTAAAATACATGCTCTGGGATTGCTTATTCTTTGGTCTCAAGTTACCTGATCCTCTTTACAATAGAGGCCACTGACTTTCCCCTGTAGCACCCAGTTTCTTGGATCAGCACGAAGCCAAGTTGTTCTGTGGATAAAATATTTGTATAAAAACCACGCCTTATAAAAATTACGTCATAAAAATAATGCAACATTGAAAACTTCGAATATATTAAAATACGTACGTCTATGGGGGTGTTTTCTTCTGTCCAGCCGAAGATAATTCCTTACTAGGTTTATTGTTCATTTCTCAAAAAAACACAACACCTCAAATTTAATCTTCTCTGAGAGTTATGTTTAATCATAAACTTTCATTTGGTACACATTTTTGTTTACAATTCAAGGTTCACCATATGTTCTAGGTTTGGTCCATTTTTAAAGTAGCACTTTCCTCATTAAAACAAATATAATAACCTATGTTAACTTTTTTTAATATAACAAAAAAATATAAGGACCCATTTAATTTAAAATGTAGCGAATGCTAAATAATAATGCTTACTTTGAATATTGATTGACAACAACAAATTTTTACATGACATTTTCTACTCTCTGATGTTGTTATTGTCTGCAGAGAGATGGCAACCAAAGAGAAATATTAATTAAATTTAACGTCAAATTTTTTTCTTTTCATCATATGGTAAAAAAACCAATCTTTAAAGTCGTATAATTACATTTACCATACCTCTTGTAGTTAGGGAGTTATAATTGAGTGCCATGCCAGGAGGTTTTTAACTTTAAGTCTTTATGAAAAGCACAAGATCAGACGTAACATTGCCAAACCAAAAAACAACAAAAATCCGATACCATAGTTTTAATATTTCAAGTAAAAGTGAAAAATACTTAAGTTATATTTTCTGGCCTAACGAACAAAAAAGGTTATGTTTTTGTTAGGAACAAATTTTGTAATTCCAGGGTTGGCAAGAAACCAGTCACTGGTCTTAATGTAATCAATAATAAAAACGGTCAAGCTTGAACATCTATTACTTCGGTATCCGAGTTTTGGATTTTTTAAGTTTTTTATAGAAAATGCTTAAACAATCTGTAGAAATATTTTTAGAGTTTTGCAATTCTTAGATTTTTTGAAATCTTATTTCTAAAATTAGCTAAGCCCAACCTCTTTGAAAAGTTGCACTTCAAGGTTAAAATTTTATAACATGCAGATTCTTCAATGTAATAATCGCACCATTTTTCGTGGCTACTTTACTAACGGGTTCAAATGTAAATGGGGATTGTTGTTGTAAATCAAAAAAATCTTTATTCAATCATCAAAATCTATTTTATCGCCTTCAAAGTAGTCTTTGTTCATATCAATAAATTTATGCCAACGCTTTTCTCAGTCTTTATAACAGTTAAAGTAGTCAATTTGCGGGTTGGTCTTCAATGCTTTCTTTGCTTCGGTTTTTATTTCCTCGATCGCTTCAAAATAGTGCACCTAAATTGTGTTTTAAGTTTTCTGAATACTCAGAAGAATAGGTGAATATGGTGGTTGCGGAACGAAATGAGTAAATTTTTTTGGGGAGAAAATCGCGAAACCCAGGGTTTGATTTGAGTGTTTTTGGCACTTAACGAGACTTGACTCTTCTGAGATCCAAATGCGCTTTTACGGTTTTAACGCATCCAAATGTTGAGAGTATCAGCAAGGTCTCTTGTTGTTAGCTGATTATCTTCGAGCACCAAATCCTTGAATTGCTAGCTGTGTTGCTCATCCGTCGATGTTCTTGATCGCCTTTGATGAGGTTCATCTTTGATGCGTTTTAGTACCTCTTTGAACATCTTGTACCACTCACACACTTTTTTCTCCACAAAAGGCTTCTGCAATATTATCTGTTGCAGAAATTTCATTTCGCAAGCAATATATAATGCATTTTCTTTGACCAAATGAATTATGCAACTAAAAAAATAGAAAACCTTCTCTTTGTTGTTCATGAAAACGACTGCTAAGTAAGAAACCACTGTACATTATGAAATTAAATTTGGCAAAGATGTTCAAGACAGTGCTACCAGCTTAAAAAAATATTTAGCCGTATCTAAAATGCGTGCGGAGTTTAAAATGACCGTACCGTTTGTGTTTGAACACAGTAGTATATTAGCTATAGTTTAAAAATATTTCCACTACATTTGATTGAAATACTTTCAAATTTGAGTTTTTGGGATTTTTCAAAATCTTAATTAAATTTAAAAATAACACAAATATCCAGTTGTATAATTCTCATGCTAAGAAAAAAAATTTCAATTAAAAAGGAGGTGGAAAAAAATGGTATTGGGGTTTTTTAAGAAAAGATTCTATTTTTCCTTATAAATCTCATTTTGAATTTTAAGTCGAAACTGGGTCTAACAAATGTTATCCGATCGACTCTAAATTTGCTATGTTTTTACTATAGATATTAAGGAAAAGGAATCCATTGTCTACATAAAGCTCCTTCATGAAATCACCTTCATAACAAATCATATTTGCTTCTAAATTCTATTCTTCTTTTAGGCTGCGACTTCTATTTAAGCTGACTGAGGCTTCAGTTCGTCCATGATTCGTGTTAATAAAATTTTACACAAGCGTGAGAAATTTGCAGAATATTTAAATGCATTTAATTTTTTGGGGACGATCAGATTTATGTACACACACACGCTCACACATGTATACCCAGAATACAAAGCATGTCAATGTGAAGGACATGCAGATGCGGCTGACCATCAGCTGCTGCCTTGCATTGTGATGCGTTGGTAATGTAAATAAAAAATAAGCAAAAGTATTCTGTTGTTGTAACTGGAGCATTGATGACATTTGCTGAATGCTGTTCTGTGCATGTGTGAGACAGACGGACATTGATTGCATCAATGGCAACGATTTGACGCGGTGTAGCAGAATTGGAAGGCGCGATTCGCGACTCAACCGGATGCTGCCTATACACGATGGCTTCAACAATAACAGAGCGTATGTTGGTGTCATCAGCATCGGCATCGGCAACAGTAAAATAAGAGCAACAACTAAAACCACACCTGCTGCTGTGGTGTGCTCCATGAGAATTTCCGTGAGGTTGGTCATGGTTACAAAAACGAGTTTTGATGCGATTTTGTATAGCATTTTAAATCGACCAATGGTCAAAATGATACAGAACGAGTTCGTGGTTGGGTTGTTCAAAAATAATATCTTTTGACATGTGAACAACAATGATGTCCTTGAATGTGCTGGCTTGGGGACAGTGACCTCAACAAGTCGTACACATCTAGGAACTTCATAAAAAAAAGGTTTACTGGATTACATGAAAAGGAAAACATCATTGATAATATTGCATATGTGACAAAAAAGCATGTGCTACACACAAAATTGTCACAATATCATGATTTTCAAAAGCGCTCCAAAGCCATTCCGTTTTATTTTAAGTTCAAACAGCAAAAAGACTTTAAGGATATTCACGCCCAAGCCTGTACTACTTACATAAAAAAGGGTCAACATGATTCTTAACTTAAGCTCATAAAGGTCAGCGCCAAGGCCAAGTTAAAATTTTTTAAATTAATTCACCAACATAAACAGCACCAGTTTTTTCATAATATATATAGAGTATATATGCTTTATACAGCATCAACTCACAAAATTGGGTTAGCTAGCCAAAAAAAAAAAAAAAATTATATAAAAAAGGATGCCGTTGCCTGGTGGATCTTAATGAGTTTTAACCGTGGTTGACGCTCTTGCTGGTGGTAATTAAAAGCACAACGACCTTCGTCATGTCAGACACTTGAGAATGGGTTGAGTTGGGTTCATCCGTTTCACAGGACGATTGTCTTCCAAGTGTTGGCGCTGTTGTCCAGCGTTAAAGAGTGAAAATTAATTATCATTTTGCTAAATCTTAATAATCATTGAGTAGTTCCACAAGTAAGGGTTGTTTCAACCCTTTGCTGTGAATTCATTTAAATAAATTTTGTTGTATTTATCTGCATTTTAAAGTATCAGACGAACTATTTATGGATTCATGAAATTTAAATAAGAAAATAAAGGGTTGAACAGAATTCTACAAATGATTTTATAAATTGTCTGAATTTTGTTATTGAAATACGTTTTAGGCTGTGTGCGAATTGATCTAAATGCGACTTAAACTAAATAGTGTCGGTAAGGCAGTGTTTCCTAATTAAGGAAGCATTTAGATAGCTAGAGAATTTCCTAAAGTATTTAGGAAGCACTGCCTTTTCGACCCAATTTAGTTTAGGTATTAATATTAAGATCAATTCGCACACAGCCTTAGTATTGGAATTTTTTGATAATTTAGTTCAACAAATTTCTGTTATTTTGACACCAAAAACATTCACATATCTTAAAAAATTTTAATACATCGACTTTTTCATAAAACCTACCTTCAATCGTTACATAAAATGAGAAAAAAACGAAATGAAAATGAAAGTTTTGTCTTTCGATGCAAATACCTCCGCTGTTTTTAAATATATTTCATTCAAAGGTTTTTTGTTTAAAAGTTAGCAATAAAAGCACCGTTAAAACAGTGTATATATTTTTTTTTCAAAAGAGCCCAAATAAAAATTAAAACTTTTTAGCTAACACTAAACAGCAGCCGAAAAAAACCTAATTTGAAATATTTTACTTGACTGTTTAAGGGTCGTTTGGAGGACTTTTTGGCCAAACAGCGGCCGTACATAGGCTGTTTTGAAATAATCTCGGCTGCACAACTGGCTTACAGCGGCCGAACAGTGGCACAACGAAAATAAGCAGTTTTTTTAACTAATTTCATACACGAAAAAATAATTTGCGCCACACACAAGTGGCGATACCATCAATATCAGCATCGCCGTGTGAGGCTTGCTCATATGTTTGCTATTGAATAAGAGGTTAGAAAAATTTGATGTCATACAAGGTGGCGCAAAAGTAACCTTGCGATGTTTTTTGGCTGTAATTAAAAAAAAAATGAAAAACTTTGATTCTTCTTGTGGATTATTTGTGTTAGGTCTTTTAATTTTTTTTACATCAAGTCGAGAATATGATGTCATGTAAATGGCCGCCGCCACAGTTGATTGTCATTTGAGCCCTTTTTATGGCATTTTTCATCACTTCGGCCAAAACTTCCGGCGATAGGTCCTCACATTCTTGATATTGTCTTTAAGAGCTGCAAGAGTCTGAGGCTTGTTGACATAAACCCGCGACTTCAAAAAGCCCCACAAAAAGAAGTCTGGAGCGGTCAAATCAGGCGATCTTGCTGGCCAGTGCAAATTGCTAAAACGGGAGATTAGGCGCCCGGGAAATGCATCCTTCAGCATATCGGTTGTGGCACGTGCAGTGTGTGCTGTTGCACCGTCTTGTTGGAACCACATGCTTTCCAATCCCAATTCATCAAGTTGCGGCAAAAAGAACTCGTTGATCATTGCTCTGTAGCGCTCACCATTCACAGTAACCGTTTGGCCCGCGACGTCTTCGAAGAAAAAAGGTCCGATGACTCCTCCAGCGAAAACAGCACCATACAGTGACTTTGAGCGGGTGTAATGGCTTTTCGTGGGTTACACGCGGATTTTCAATGCCCCAGAAGCGTAAATTTTGCTTATTTACGTACCCGCTAAGATGGAAATGGGCCTCATCACTCATGATTATTTTTGATGAAAAATCATCTTCCTCTTGGTGGTAATTAAGGATGGCTTGAGCGTATGTTAGACGCGATTGGCGGTCAGCAGCTAACAGCTGATGCACCGTCTGGACTTTGTACGGAAACATCTTCAAATCTTGTACCAAAATTCGCTGTAAAGACCGTCGACCGATACCCATTTGCGTGGCACGTCGTCTGGTCGATGTCGACGGCGCTTCCATGACATCCTCGGCTACAGCAGCAATATTCTCTGCAGAACGGCTACTCCGGGGTCTGCCACGCCTGGCAGCATCTCGTGTTGTGCCAGTCTCTTCGAGGCGAGCGGCTAAACGTCGCAGTGTTTCACCAGTAGGCGTTGGACGGCCAGGAAGTCTGCGACGAAATTCACGTTGTGCCAAAGTCACCGACCGATTATTGGTCAAATAAATAGTCACCAATATTCCGCGTTCTGGAGCAGTGTATCGTAAAATTGTTTATTAACGTGTATTTCGCATGTGCTTACTACACAAGTGTCAAAACAGAACTGACATTAGGGGCCAATCGCAAAATTTATAGCATTTTCTGATAGGAGGATTACTTTTGCGCCACCTTGTACAAGAGGCGTAATACTTAATTTAGGCCTTGTACGGCCGCTGTTCGACCCAAATTTCAACCGATAGGCTTTTTGGATTAATTTTAGACCATGTTCGACCCTTGTTCACCCGCTTATGTTTGTACTCGTAAGCTCCAAAATATTTATTTTTACTTCAGAAATGATTTAACAGTTGTTTTTTTTGTAAAAAAGATTTTTTTTTTGCGAAATTTATTATTTCCAAAATGTTTTTATATTCTTTAGAAGAAAGTCATATAAAAAATTATTTATTTGCAAAAATCACCCCAATATCTTTTTCCAATCAAAAGTAATGGCTAAAACCTATTTTTCCCATACCATTAACTACACTCTAACAAAAATCCGCGGGAATTTACTGCAATTATTGCTGGCAACAGATTTCCTACATTTAATATAGTTTTATTTCAGAGAGCCAAATTCAAAATATTTCACGCTAGAAATGAGTATGGTATAACTAGAAAAGATTTGGGCTGAATGTGCTCTCTTTAGGGCCCCTCAAACGATACTACATGTCCATCCGACCTGCCAAGTCATCACACATGTAGTATCGTTTGTGCGCAAAAAATCAAGGCGGATGGATATGTCCGATGGAATATAAAAATGTTTGACTTTTTACTTAGTCCATTTGACATGTGGTTCCATTTGTGTGCGTGGCCATCCAACTTAGTGTATTTTTCATATCATGAAAATTTCTCAGAGGAGCGCACATCTCGCGGCAACACTGCCGAACTTAACAAATGTTATATTTTGACGCGAATTTTTTTATCTTTACCTAAAATCGTGGTGGCTTGAAAAAATATAAAAATAAATGCTCAAAACAATATTTTTACTCGATGTTAACTCTTCATCCGACATGTGTGATATGTTTAGGGGCAAGGAAAAAAGTCCCGTTACTTTATCGAACTACATGTACATCCGACATTTAGTATGGTTTGAGGGGCCCTTATCGTAGTGACTATAACTGTCAAATTAAGCAATTTTGCCGTTTTTGCTTTCTCATTGCTTGCAAATTTTGTATGAGCTGTCAACATGGAAATGCGTAAAAACTCTATCTTATAATTATTGCTCTCGGACTCTCTTTAAAAAACTCTCTTATAAAATTATCTCTTTCATCTTGTCTTCGCTCATGAAAAACGCTAGAAATGCGTGAAGTCTCTTCTTGCTCTCATGCCTTTTCCACCAGATTTGTTGTATTTTGGAAAATTTTGCACAAGAAAAATTAGGTTTGGTGCCTAGTGCATTTTTTTGTGATTTTTCCAGTTTTGGAGGCACCAAATGTGCCTCAATATTTAATAGAAGTTGATCTGAAGATCTGATATAATTTTACAAGTATATGAAAACATAAGTAATTTTTTTTTTAGATTCTTTAAATAGATAAGCTTAATTTAAGTATTTTAAATTTGTATAAGCCTGTAAAGTAAAATATTTTTTATGTTGATTTTATATGATTTATATACAAATTCTAAATGTTTGATAGTTTAAATCATACTTGATTTCAAATACAAATTCTATTTGTTTGATAGTTTTAAAATCGTTTATTGAGCTTAAGGTCAAAGTTAGAACAATTAATTGTACTACATCAGAAATCTTTGTGATACCCGTGCAAGCGCGCACTAGCGCACTGCACCACAGAGGCGATGAGATTTGAAGTGTCAATTTCTCAGTTTTTCTCCCATTTCACATGCTCACATTTGTTGTTGTATTTTTGCTTTACTTTAGACTTTATGCTTATGTTATTATATGGAGTAACATGTTTTTAAAAAAATAAAACCACAACCCTGTATGGGGCCAAGGACACAGCATAAGGAGCTACTCTTTCCATCTTCAGAAGGCTTGAATAATTAAGCTGTGACCAATCGATTGTTAAAGTTTCATATAATTTAACACTTGTTCGAATAAATTCTTCGAAATCATATGACGTTAAAGCAAAGGTTTTTATTTAAGGTCAAGCCATGGTGTAAGAAACCAAGGTGAACGCGAAGTCGACGTCGCTTGCTGAAGCTGTCAAACTTTAAAGGGAGTGAATGAGACAGAAAAGTTGATTTTGTATGGTTTGGCAACTCAAGTGCTGAATATTTAAAACAAAAATCCAAAATCGCGTTCACCTTGTTTTCTTACGCCGTGGGTCAAGCGTAATGCCCGCTCCAATAGCGCAAAATATCGCTGCTGGAGTGTTTTTAGGACTCTCTGAGCTACAACACGCTGAAATAGAAGAGGAAATATTCATATGTTGAAAAAAAACGCTGAATGAACGTAGAATATGATTATAACTCTGTGTTCAATAGAATCAGCTGTCGTTCGTTTGCTAAAAATTTTAAAAACTCTTCAATCTTTTTTGTTAACCCTTTTAAATCAACCAGCGATCTACGGTCAGCAGCAGGAATGTACCATACGGAGAGCTGCTGCTCAACTACGTGGCATGAATGTTCTATATGCGACCATTTAAATTACCTCATGTCGAACAAAAGCTGGTGTCGCCTTTCTTCGCGATCGTGGCGGCTTGGTTTGGCAATGATTTCCATTTTTTTCAATAACTACCTAAGTAAATAATGAAAATTAACCCTTTTTCTAAGTAGCTTTTTGATGAACTTTCGGCCAGACTGCGCTGTTCCTTGTAATTTTAAATGGTACTTTGCATGCTGTTCAAAAAAGGGTCTCGTTCGTTCATTTGGGGGTTGCGTGGTCCAGTAATTGCTTATTCTTATTTGAGTACCTTTCGTTGTGTGTCCCTTTTAGGAATGATCGAACTACTACGCACAACAAAAGAATTTTTTATGTTAATTATTTATTTCATCCCGATATAAAATGCTCAAATAGCAAAAGGGTTTAAATTGTGACCGATTTGTTGGTGCTGTGATGTATTCTGGCGATATTGAGTTCAACTAGTTTTTATTGTGGAGACAGGAATAGTGTTTTTTTCCCAAGCAGATGGCTTTTGGTAGCTGACCGAAGAATGATTTTCAAATCAAGCTCTTACATATGTTTTTAATTTTTCTACGATAAGCCGTTATGCAGTTTTGTCTGCGCTTGGTTAAAATTCTACTCATGCACTCATTAATGCAGTAGTTTCACAAGTTTATCTATTGTAACAGCGTTTTATGGAGAGAAATTGTCATTACTTTTTTAAGGCTGCTAACTTAAAGATTTTTTTTTTTAATAAAATTCGTATTCATTAAGACTCTTTTTCACAGTTATACAAAAAATTCATTTCCTTTTCGTTGCAATTTTTCAACTTTTTGCCTCCGTAAAACGTATCTCTTGAATGTATCCTAGTAAGTACATGACCAGAATAAAAAAATGTTAGTTTTAACAAAAAAAAAAAAAAAAAAAAAAAATGTTAAATTAAAACTTTTAATACATATAATCTCAGCTATTGACAAGCATTCCGTGAAATTGTCTGTCCAACGTTCGATAATCATAAGCTTTAGAGTACCGCGGAAGCCAAATGAAAGGCTTCTATTTATGAATGGCTTGCAACACAAACAATAATAATAATAACTTCTCATTGTGCAACCGGGCTACACAACAGATCCTCCGAAACGGTGAACTTTAGAAATAACTAACCGTTCGCTAGATCGTTCGACCCAACCAACGCACTGTGAAACGATTAGAACTTAGACAAAAAAAAAAAAAAACGGTTTTGGGACTCTTACGGTCGTTTTCGATGTTTTTTGTATAAAAAAGTGCAAACATAAGATTTTGGATAGGTGTGGGGCATCTTCTATACACATGGAACATATTTTTGTTATAACTGGGTATAAAGTGCAGAAATGATTTTCAAATTTTACTTAAAATTGTATTATATGATAAAATAAACCCTTTTTGTCCGAGCTCACCTTTTGAGGAGACCTTTTGTCTGGGTCTCAAACCCAGAAAAGGTCTCCTAATTCTAACTCATATTATATGAAAACTTTTATATGGAAAAATTCCAAGTCTTTTTTTTTTATTTTAGTAGAGTAGAAGGGGGTAATGTCGTGCACATTTTTTTTTTAATTTCTACTAACACGATTTCATGCTACACGAATATTGTTACACATAAATGTTACCAACCAAATTATCTTTCGATCGGATGCTTACTCGTTGTATTCGCTTGTCATGTACGGCTTTACGAGCACTTTAAAGTTGAGTGCACGACATTACCCCCCCTCTACTCTATAAAGAAATTTTTAAAAAAATTTTAATGAACAGAAAAATTTGTAAAAAAATGTAAATTTAAATAAAAAAAAAAAAAAAAAAAATATAAAACAAATTATTTTTGTCCGAGCTGAGTCTCAATCCCGCGTTCCCAAAAGCTTACTTTCATTTGTAATAATGCAAAATAAGAGAAACTCTGTTAATGACTGCGTTGCACGGGTGAATCAGTTGTCGGACCGGCACATGAAAGTACGTGGGTTCAAATCTTGAAATTCTTAGTCGTTTTTTATTTCGAGTTGATATTTATATTACTTTTCTTTCTAACGTGCATTCACAAAAAGGGCTTTTAGTAGGCGTCTTAAAGTCGCGAGATAGGAAGGCCTAGTTAATGTTCTCGTTTCATATAAAAAAGCTAATGGGCTTGGATGTGAGTGCGGTAGGGCAAAAAAAAAAAACTCATATCATGGCCTGCTAGAAGCGCATCGAAGTACTGCTTTTAACCACTGGAGTGGTGCTCATTCTACAACAGGAGTGAGCAAAGGACGCCCATGTGCGGAGAGCTTTCACACGCATTTGTTGGCATGAAAATAAAAAAGCTTTCAGCAGCTATCCAGACTTCAAGCAAGCAGATTGTGGTTGCTCACTGCTTAAAATGCTCTTGTTTTTACGTAAATTATGCACTCAAAAAAAAAAAAGAGAGTTCAGTACAAAGATGAAAAGTTTTCTTTTTACTGCAAAATAAAATAAGTTATTTATTTTCTTTTTATTTTTTTTATGCATATATTAATGTAATTTAAGATATTTACCATCAAGTGCCATTAATGTAGGTAAGTAAGTTAATTTTTTTTTGTCTTATTTTGGCTAAAGAATTGTCAAAAAACCGAAAATATCTCTTAAAAAATTCAGTTCAACAACTGTTGTTTAAATAAAATTTCAAAATATTTGAGTAAATATTATTTTCGGCTATAAAAGTAGGAGTTAAAATAAAATATAAGTCCCTGCAAGGTATGAATCAAAGATAGTTTGTTGAGTTTAATTTTCACTTCATTAAAAAAAAAAATACGAAACAGAAAGCAACCGCAGCTTGCTAGCATGAAGTCTGGGCATCTACTGAAAGTTTGTTGCTTTCGTGTCGTTGTTGAACTCGTGCTTTTCTTCAAGTGCAAACTTTAAAAGCAAAAGCTTTACAACACAAACATAAAATTGTGTAAGTATATGTGTGCGCACCCCTGTTCTACAACGTTGACATTTTTGCGCCTGTGTTAAAGAGCTTTAAGCTTCTTCACTGAGAGAAATCAGTTGAGTAAGCTTTCTGTTGCACAGTTCTTCAATATTTAAATTTCTTATTAAATACCAGTGCAACTTTTAAATGGTTTAAACTTAAATTGATCAAAACTATTAAGGGCGTTAACGCTTATTGTTAATTGGGCTCTTATTTGTATGATAAGTGATTTTCTGACTACTAATGATGTGATATTTTGTTTTCACCACTGTTTAATTTTTATAAAAAAGTCGCTTTTTAATCTATGAATAATTTTTTCTCTGTTCCTTGCAATAGGAATCATACATTTCATGTGATTTTCTGTAAAGCCTTTATAGAAAAAAATTTTCTTGTGTTAACTTAATACAGTGCCTCCAACGAATAATCGGACAAACATTTTAATTTTATTAAATATGGAATTTGGAATATGGAATTGAAACGAAGTAACTGCAATAAAGAAAAAAAAAATGGATATGTCGCTTTATTTCTGGTTAGTCTTAATTACCATATGCAAAAAAAAAACAACAATTCTTGTAACTAAAACAAATTAATATTTTAAGGAGCATACTTAATGTCTGCTACTCAATAAATAATCGGACATAATTTTAAAATTCAATAAAGAAAATTGAAGAAAAGGAACATTGAAGAGTTTTTAATATTTTGTGGCATATCCTTTGGCTTGGGTTACTGCTTGAAATCGCTTCGGCTTTGAATCAACTAAATTACTGCAGACCTCAGGTGGTATTGAAGTCCAAGCTTGCAATCGGACCTCTTTAGACGCATTTATGGAGTTGTATGGGCGCGTGTAAACTCTACTCGCTAGTTTTTCCCACAGATGCTCAATGACGTTTAATTCCGGGGACTGAGGTGGAATCTGAAAAAGTTTGGGACAGCTGTGGATCAACCAAAGCTTCGCAACTCCTGAAGTGTGTTTGGGATCGTTGTCCTGGTAGAATGCGAAGTTGTCTAGAATGCCTAATTTCTCTGCGCTCTGTTTGACATTCTTCTTCAGAATGCTGAGATAGACAAACCTGTCCATTTTGCCATCTATAAAGTGCAGATTGCCTACCCCAGCACTCGAAATACAGCCCAAACCATTACAGAACCACCACCGTGCTTAACTGTAGCACGCGTGTTTCTTGGTTCGAATTCGGCAATTGTTTGACGACACACATGCGGCTTTCCGTCCGATCCGTGCAGGTTAAATTTTCTCTCATCTGTATAAAGAACCTTTAAAATAAAGCAAACAATTAGAGTAATATCATTATTGATCGTTTGTTTTGAGCAAATATTCTTTAGCAAATTTGATGCGAAGTTGTTTATTTTTAGAGCTAACTAGCTGAACCCGGTGTGCTTCGCTACTCCCCTCGTTATAAAATAAAATTAAAAGTATTTATATATTTTTCACGCCATGGAATTTTTGAAAGAAGTCCACCCCAGCGCCACCTACCGTGTCCATTTATACACAAATTATTTTCTTATGATCAAACAAACATACATTCTGAATTTCAGTTAAATTGGTCCATAAATTCAAATTTTCGATATAAGTCTACCCCAGCGCCACCTATCGGGTCTATGTTACCCACGGTACCAAGATGAACATTACCTGAAAATTTCATCAAAATCGGCCCAGCCGTTTTGGAGTCCATACGTTACATACATGGTCCATACGTTACATGGTTTTTTACTCGCGATTCTTCCGTAAAAGTTGTGTATGTGCAAGCAATTGCGAATCGTTTTCACGCAAAAATCTTTTCCGGTGGATTCTTTTCAAGAAATTTGTAACTCTTTTGCACTTTTAAATGGATCTTTTTTTATTGCCACTAATAAACCCCTTTCTCTCTTTCATTGCTGTTTTGTTTTCACCCGTTCATAATTTCAAAATTTCATATCGATTTTTTCTCATCTATTATGTACTGATCGATTCACTGTGCAACGTCTGATTAAACGCATTAATGCCACCGCATAGTTTGCCACATTTCTGAAATTCAGCGATGCGAAAGAGTTAAATCCGCTGTACAGCTGCTGCTGCTACCTTAAAAAAATGATGATGAGACGACCAGCATTATGAATGGCCACGGGTCAGAAAGGGTTACCGCTGGCATTAACTGACATCATGTTGTCTTGCATATGCATGATTGTGTTTCTGTTGTTGCTAGTAAGTATTGTTGTTGTTGTTGTTTTGGTTAAGATTAGCTCTTTTGGGTTTTGGCATTGCAAGTTAGCATATAAAGCAGCCTGCTTAGCTTTTGCCACAGATAGGTATCTATGTCAATATACACGCATACTTATATAGAAATATGTAGATATATTTATTTGTATGCATAACCGCAGATCGCAGTTTTTAAATTTGTTAAACAGCTGGAGCTTGGAGTACTCGCGAGTGGACCGAAATTCATGATTGGAATGTAGAACACCCAAAAAATATTTAGGATAAAATTACGAATAAAATCTTTGTAGAAATACAAACAGATTCTATTCGTAGAATGTACAAATGTTTTGTACATAGTACAAACGTTTGTAGTGTTGGCCGCATGAAAAATTTTTTGAATTCGTAACTTTGTACATTCTACAAACGCTAGTTTGTAAAAATCAATAATGTATAAATTTGTGAACTGAACGAACATTGTTTGATAAAATACAAAGCGGTGGCAGCAGCGTTCGTATATTTGTTCATATCTTTGTAGATGAAACGAATGCGTTTGTAAAATATACAAATATTTCTTTGTACAATGTACAAACGGTCATTTGTATTATTCACAAAGTCGTAGAACAAACAAACAGCTTTGTAGAATATAATAATTGTTTTGTACATAGTACGAAGCTTTTTTTTGGGTGAACAAACAAGCAAACACACGAAAAACAAAGAGATGAAGAAGAATTTCTTGATTTTCATATATACAAATTTTGGTAACTATAAATAATAAAACACATGATGAAAGGTTAAAGTGTGGGATAATTAGGCGCAAAGTAAGGGGGCGCACAGTGGATCGAAACAAGGAAAAAGCAGAACTAGGAATTTAAATTGCAATCATACTAAAAAACTGTTTATGTATTTTGGAGCTACTAAACTAGAGTTTGAAGTCAAAAAAGTATTTAATTGCACCCTTTTTAAAATACGGGGTGCTCAATAATTTTTTCCTACCTTAAGCTTGTAAGTGTAACAAGATTTAAATCCTTAATCGCACTACATAGGATAAATGTTTTAGTACAGTTTAAAAGATAAAGCAAATAAGTTTTTAAAAATGCATTAACGAACTATCAAAATTGATAAGTCTTCTCACAATATACACCCGAACTTAAAATTTCGGAACAGAAAATAGCAAATTTTCACTTCCAAGCTGTTTTTGTCAATATTTGATTTGCACACTAGAAAAAAAATCTGGTTCATTTTACCTAATTTTAAATAAATTTCAGATATAAATTTGCCAGCATGAATCGTCAGGTTCAGATTACCACACTTCTTGATGTCGTTGCAACGTTATCAAAAGAGCTTCTTAGTTTTGAAGATACGTTTTTACTTAAATATAAGAAATAAAGGTATGATAAAAGTTACATTTTCAAAAATTGTATACAAGCAGAAATAATTTGAAAAAAACAGTATTGATATCAAGTCCGCTTGCAACATTCTACAGCATGATTTCTTAAATTTCGTGAAATATAAGTTACAATATTTGAATATTTCATAGAAATACATGTAATTTTTTCTTTTTTTGTATACAACAAGTGATTTATTTTTCTTATATTTCTAGAAAAAATGCTTTAAAATTATTTACAAAGTGAACGATTCTTAATGAAGCAAATTAAGCGACGATTTTTTAACAACTGCGATGGCCGAATGGATAAGCCCATGCACTTACATTCAAGGTTCAAGTCTCCGGATAATAGTAATTTTTCAATTTAATTTAACGTTAATAATAATAATAATTGCAGTTTTTAGTCAGCATAAAAATCATAATTCTCACAGCATGCAGTTTAAAATCCTAGAAAAGGCGTTTTTTTTTTGCAAAAATTCCAAAATTTTTCAGGGATTTGATGAAAAATTTCTTATTTTTAGAGAAAATGTTTCTCGTAATTATAGCCGATGGTTAATAAACGGTAGAAAATTTCTTATTTTCAGAGAAAATGTTACTCGTAATTAAAGCCGATGGTTAATAAACGGTAGACAATTTCTTATTTTAAGAGAAAATGTTTCTCTTAGTTATAGCCGATGATAAATAAATGGTAGAAAAACTTACTAAAAAGTAATAAGATTTCAAGGCAATTGCGCTGAGTTTCTTCAATTTAGCGAAATAGTTCGTAAATAATTGGATAATTTTCTTAAAATATTTCCCACTTCTAGAGTTAATTTAACGAAAAATATATACTTAATTTTTAGAAAATCGGCCATGGCGCTAATTGAAGTCAGATTTTCTAACGATTGGGTGCTATTTTTCTAGATTTTCTGGAATTTTTTTCTGAGTGTACCATGTTATAAGCCTACGATGTTATAAGATATTTTCTACATGTATTTCTGTAGACCAGATCCGTCAGCTAAGAGTGACGTGGATCAGGTTAATACGATTTACTCTCCTAACAAAATTCGTCAGGTAAAAATAACTTGGATCAGGTAAGAGTGCTTTTCCCGGAGTGCAGTGATTCAATATTTTTTTATATGAAATATTATTAACCCTGCGGTCCATAACCACCTGGACGAACGAGAGTCCATAACCAGGATACCCGGGTACCCTAGTGAAGTTTTTTCGTTTATAGTCAAATAAAATAATATATATATGCACAGATTATTAGAAACGCTTAATTTTTACATCTCAACTGTACAAATTTCATGTTTGTAAGATAAAATTGATTTCTATGGGCATTTTCTACCTAAAAGGCACACAAAAGTAAACACAAACTGGTTTTATGTTTCTGTTTGTGTTTTTAGGTAGCAATGTTGTGTTTGTATTTTTGTGTTTTTTTGTTTGTGTTTTTAGGTAGCAAATATTCAGCTACGGTAGAAAAAGAATACATTTCAATGATTTCGTCAGTATAAGTTGAACAGTTGAACAATGAAGTTGAAGAAAAATGAACCCCAAAATAGAATATTTAACTGAAAGACAATATATGCGTTTGAGTGAAGAAGCCAGAAGCAGATATATTGAGTCTATACTTAATAATATGACTGTGGATGACGATGCTTTAGAGCCAATTGAGGAAGAAGGAGAGGTATTTACGGGAGAAGTGCAAGACTCAGAAAGTGAAGACAATGACAACGAAATTCCAGCCGCTATTGGCACGCCAATGCAAATTGAGCAAGATGTATTTGAAGATGAAAGTGACAGCGAAACTGATATGGTTGAAGAAAATGCACCAACATCAAGCACAACAGAAAGTATGATTGCACGTGATGGTACTCAATGGCAACCAACACCACCTGTTGGTCAACAAATAAGGAGTCACAACATCGTAAGAACTCGCAGTGGTCCATTACGAATGACGGAAAGTATGACTGGTATGCAATGCTTCAAGAGTTATTTTACAATAGAAATGGTCGATATAATCGTGCGTCGTACCAACAAAAAAGCCAATTCAACTCATGATGCCTACAATGCAGCAAACCCAACAAAGCATCAATTGAAGTGGAAGGATACGACAGTGGCAGAAATATACGCATTCATTGGAATGCTGATAATGGCAGGCTCAAATCATTCTAATGATGAAAATGCAAGGGACTTATGAACGCAATTGTCTCATCCTCTATTTTGTGCAACAATGGGATTAAACCGCTTCTGGGATCTTATTCGTTTTATACGTTTTGATGACGCGAGAGCAAGAAACGAGAGGCAGCGCACAGACAAAGCTGCTCCAATACGAGATATTTGGATAATGTTGAACGCCAATATCGCAAAATATTATGTGCCTACAGAAAATTTAACAATCGACGAACAATTGTATCCGTACCGCGGCAGAATAAAATTTACCCAGTATATTCCATCGAAGCCTGCGAAATACAGGATCAAGGTATGGTGGATATGCTATGCTAAAAATTCATATCCTCTTCATGGCCAAATATATACTGGCAAACAAGACAGTGGTCGCGAAATCGGTGTAGGCGAAAGAGTAGTCAGATATTTGGTTGGGCCATACCACAATAGCGGACGTAATATCAACATGGATAATTTTTTTACGACGCTGCTACTGGCAAAGCAGCTGATATCCGTCAAACTTAGCATTGTTGGAACACTGCGGCGAAACAAAGCCTATATACCAACAGAAATGAAAGATGATAAGGGTTGGGACAAGCAAATTTGGTTTCCACGAGAAGGTGACTATGGTTTCATACAAACAGAGGAAAACAAATTCCGTAATATTGTTGTCGACTCTGCATGATGATGCAACTGTAGAAGAAAACGGCAAACCAGAAATCATCAATTTTTATAACAAAACGAAAGGTGGCGTGGATGTTATGGACCAGACGCTTCGGGAGTATACCACACAGAGACACACAAAAAGGTGGCCTTTGTCGTTTTTGTACAATATGCTCGATGTTGGTGCTTTCGCGGCATACACTATATTTTATGATAATAACAGAGCTGTTCCATATCAAACAACGCGGAGAAAACGCTTTTTGCGTAAACTTGCTGGATATTTGTGTGCGCCAATAATAGAAGAAAGAGTAGCTAATCGCCAAGTAACGCGCCATTTTTCCACCAAATCAGCAATTGAGAGCTTTTTGGGAAGACCAGTGGAGACGGTAACCTATACCGAGCAACCATCTACTTCTACGGCTGCTTCTACTGATGGCAGGAAGCCAATATCAGGATGGTGCTGTTTGTGCGCTTCTTTGCCAGACAACAGGAGAAGAAAGACGAGAAAAGTCTGCAACGTTTGCAAGAAACCAATTTGCGATCAACATACTCAAACAATATCAAAATGTTTTCCCTGTTTCAACAATGACTCAACATAAGACATCAAATATTAGAAATAAGTTAAAATGAATAAAATATAAGTAATTTAACTAAAAAACAATTACAGTTCATTTTTTACACATCAATAAACATTTTGAAACAAAATAAAAATAAAACAAACGTTTTTCTTTGAAATATTAGGTAATTTGCACTAAGGTACCTCGGTACCCTGGTCATGGACCCCTGTATGCAAACACATTAAACTCATTTTTAGTTAATATATTTAACCAAATGTGATAAACTTTTTTCTAGTCTCTAAGTTTAGCCGAAATCTCTGATGATCCGGAGTTTCATGTTGATATCTTTAAAAATAAAGAAACAGCAGCACTTTAAATTTCAAAAAAGTACCCGGGTACCCGGTTATGGACGGTAGGGTTAATTGACCTTTAGATGGCATCACGAACAAAGATATTAGAAAGAAGAACAAGAAGATATTACGAGTTACTTTCATGAAATCTGACACAAAGACTCAGGCACATATGACTAAAAACCATTATTTCTAAGTTTGGTTTTAATAAATACATACAAAAATACTGGTCTTTGGGATGCAGAAAATGGGTGCAAAAGAATAGTGCATTTTTACTTATAATTGTGCTATTATTTATATGACACTTTTTGAGATATCGGTCTTGAAAGTTATATTATATAGCTTAAAACATATTTTAAAAGCTTTCCCTTTTTATCACTTTTACTTCTTATAACCATATAATACCCTTTCACAGCTCTAATATATTTTTTTAGAAATTAAAATAGAGTTTGTAATTTTTTTTGTGTTTGGATGAAATTAAAAAAACTTTTAAAAAAAATTAAAACTTAACGTAGTAATTTTTGCCGCGACAAGGCTAAAACGTACACAGCTCAAAAAGTTTGCATTCACCCCAGTCAAATACTTATATGTATTCAAATGCAATTATAATCCAACATAATTTCATTTGTTCTATTATTATTTTAACAAGATATTACTTATTTACAAATTTGTTATTGCAAAATTATTATGTATTTTAAACTTAATAGCAAATATTTATATACATAGTATGTGCATAACTTATTTCACTGGTCGGCATCAAAATAGGAGCAAAGCAATATACATATTGATACATTTCATATACATACATATCGAAGCGCTTAATCCAAATATGTAATCAGAATTTATCTAGCACGTCTAGTTTTGATGCTATAAGCATTTTTTGTTGTCAGTGCTCATCGCATGGACATCAACTGACTTATTTCTTTTCTCAACATGCATCAGTTCTAGCAGCATTCAAGTTACTATAATTTAGTTAGTAATTAACCTATTATATGAATTAATAAAAAAAATTTATTTTTAATTCAAAACGTATGAATAAATGTATGAAGAGGTACATGTAAAGATGGGTTTTAGGATCCGTTCATTTTCTAAACATATTCCAGAACCTTCCTGCAAGGCTTGATTCTGAAACCTGGATGTAATTTAAGCACGTGACGCGAAAAAATCCAGGAAATTCTCAAAATGGGTGAACGCCTGTTAAAAACCGTGAATTGAAAGAAGTATAAAATAAATGTTTCAAACCGAGTTTCCTATTTAAATTTCAGTCATAAAAAAATTTTGACAGTAAGATATTCTAATGTAAAAGCGTTTTCTTAACAAGAAATTCCCATCAGATTTTTTTAAAAATTAGTGCATGATTTAAAATTAGCCTACTTTATTCAGAATCTTCTAATTTTTTTCACTTTTGAATTAAAAGCTTTTTCCTCGCCTAAATAGCAGCATTTTTCTCGAATTTAAATGATGTAGGATTGTAAGCAATTTTATTAAGTTTACGAAAAATTAAAAAATTGTCCAAATTGGATCAAATTTATGACAGAAAAAAAATTTTTTAGCTGACTTTTGGGAAAAATTTAGTTTTTTAAGTTTATTTTACTTTGAATTCTTCTTGTGTTTAATGGCTTTAAAACATAAATTAGCTGATGGTCAAAGTTTATATCCGTTATTGAATTATAAGCCCCTTCCTATTTGTTGCTACGAAGAATGATCTTCGACCAATAAGGGATATCATTCCTTAACATTCGTCAATTTCTCTTAGGAAAAAGTTCCTAATTTCTTTCATTCGTAGGTTGACCGTACGCATTATTCGTAGAATGTAAAAAGTAAAAGTTGAGCTTAAAAAATTTCCGAACTCTTTTAGCCTGGTTTGTTGACCAATTAGCGAATATAAGGAAATGTATGGTTGCAAGGTAGCCGTAGTCTACTGAAAGAGTACGTGGCCCGTAAGCTAAAAAACCGTGGTTCAAACCCCAGCTCAGATAGATTTTTTTTTTTCGTTATAAGTAAATGCAACAAATGTATTCCTACAATATGCATTTGTTTTTGTACGAATACGAATAAAATATTTGTGATGTGTACTAAACTACGTCCAATCTATGAATCCTATTCGTGACTGAAAACTACGAAAAGATTCGTAGAATGAACGCAGTTTGGTACATCTTGCAAATATTTTATTCGAATTCGTACAAAAACCAATGTATATTGTACGAATACATGTGTTACATATCCTCGCTGCGCCTATAAAAACGGTTATGTAATTTTTGTCTCTTTTGGCTTAGTAAAAATGCTCTGAAAAAAATCAGTTTTTCTGCTCTCCTGAAAAGTTGCTGAAAAACATATAACCATTTCTGTAGGCGCAGCGACGATATACTAATAACGAAAAAAAAAAACATGAACTGGGGTTTGAACCACTGTTTTTTAGCTTACAGACCACGTACTCTTTTAGTAGACTACGGCCACCTTGCAATCATACATTTCCTTATATTCGGTAATTGTTCAGCAAACCAGGCTGAAGGATTTCGGTTGTAATACTACGAATGCAATGGAAGAAATTACGATGTTATTTTTACGAGAAATTGAGAAATGATATCTCTATTTGTCGAAGATCATTCTTCGGAGCAACAGATGGTAGGTAGAATTTAAGCCAATAACGCATATGAACTTGGACGATAAGCAAGTTTATGTTCTAAAATAATTAAACACAATAAGAAAACAAAGTAAAATAAATTTAAAAAACTAAATTTTTCCCAAAAGTCGGCTTAAAAAAAATCGTTTTTCTGTCATAAATTTGATCTAATTTGGATAATTTTTTAATATATCGTAAACTTAATAAAATTGCTAACAATCTTGCAGCATTTAAATTTGAGAAAACTGCAGCGATCTAGGCGAAGGCAAAGCTTCTGATTGAAAAGCGAAAAAAATTTAGGAAATTCTGAATAAAGTAGGCTAATTTTAGATCAAGCACTAATTTTTAAAAAAATCTGATGGCAAATTTTTGTTAAAAAAACGCTTTTACATTAGAATATGTTATGGTCAGAAGTTTTTTATGGCTAAAATATAAATAGGAAACTCGATTTGAAACATTTATTTTATACTTCTTCAAATTCAGGTTTTTTAACAGGCCTTTTTCGCGTTACGTGCTTATATTACATCTAGGCTTCAGAATCAAGAATTGCAGGAGGTTCTGGAACATGTTTGGAAAATAAATGGAGCCCAAAACCCATCTATACATGTACCTCTTTATATATTTATTCATACGTTTTGAATTAAAAAAAAAGAAATAATTAATTGCTCTAACGAATCTTTCCAAAGAAACAACAACAACGTTTTTTCAATATGAAAAGGAAAATATCACTAGCTGATTTTATTGCAGGCTTCATCAGAAATCTTTGTGATACGCCATGCAAGCGCGCAATAGCGCACTGCACCACAGAGGCGAAGCCTTCAGCATGGCCGAAATTGCAATAAAATCAGCTAGTGATTTTTTCCTTTTCATATCGAAAAACGTTGTTGTTGTTGTTGTTTCTTTGGAAGGATTCGTTAGAACAATTATTTGTTCTCACTTTGATCTAAAGCTCAATAAACGATTTTAAACTATCAAACAACTAAAATTTGTATTTAAAATCAAGTATGATTTAAACTATCAACATTTAGATTTTGTATTTAAATCATATAAAATCAACATAAAAAAAGAAATATTTTAAATAAGCCATACAATAGGTATGTTTTTAAGCTCGATTTTAGTAACTTGCATGCTGCTAGAACAAAGAAATAAGTCAGCGGGGAGCATTTCAAGAATAGCGACAACTCGAATTCATAATGTTTGCGGATTATATGGATTTTTACCTCTTAAATTCAAATCTGATAAATTTCTATAGCTCGCATTTGGTTTATAAGTTAAAGGCCTCCAAAACTTAAAGAAATGGTCAAAAAACCTTGCTGGTTTTATTCATTTTTCAAAAAAAAAAAAAATTTAGGAATTTTTTGTACTCTTATTTGAAAAAAAGGAAAACTTGAACGAAAAGTAATTAATGCGATTTAATTCAAGGATAAAGAAGACCTCATATTATTTAATTTACTAAATTACTACGAATATTTGTTGAGAAAATTTTTTTTCAAATTACATGAAAAAAAAATTAAATTTGAAAACGATGCAGGCAGGATACGAGAAAGATTTTTAACCTATCTTTGAAATTTATACAATTTTCTTATGTGTACAAGCGTGTGTCAACCGGCAAATCATGATAAAAAAATTAGTACCAAAAATATCAGGAAATAGAATTATATAGGCTACATTTTCTTTATGTGCATTTTAGACTCCTTTATGCCTTGCCCCTGCCCCCCTAGATCTAACCCTGCAGACGCTCTTGTTTCTGCATATGGCCTTTCTGAAAGCATACGTTGCCAAGATGTTGCAGATGGTACGGCGATTGATTCCATCAAGGCTCATTTATAAGGTTGTGGCACTTGAGAGCGAACTCGGTCGAACTGTCAGAGTAGATGAAAAGAAATGAAGAAAATGAATGCTTAGAACAAAGAAAAGCACAGTGACAGTTCGAGCAAAGGCGGGGAAAAGAGTGCATTTCTCTCAAGTGCCACAACCTTATAAATGAACCTTGGATTCCATCTTCAACAAAATGAGAAAACAATCTTCGCTTTTAATTAGTTTTTATGATCTATTGAATAATTACATGAATTAAGATTGCCAAGTAAGTTTTCAAGAAGACAACAACAACGCTGTATAGAGTCAATCACTTAGCTGACTAGACAGTCTGTTTCGGAAATCGCTACATTTTCCTCTTCAGTAGTCTTTGAGTGATTAAGCTGTGATCAACTCACTGTTTAAACTAGCATATGAATATGCAGATTTTGGAATTCATTCTTATGAATTGTATGGCTGCTAATCATATGACATTTCAAAGCAGTAGGCTATTTTTAGATCACCGCCCTCAACTCTATCAAGGGTTGCCATCTGTTCTAGTTGCTTCTTCATTTATTTCAATATTCATTGGTGTTCGATAGTTTGTCGAAATGCTCCATAGAAATGAAACGAGTTTTTGCTTCGCCAGAAGCTAGTTGTTCTAACTGAAAGGTGGCTATTTTCACAACCAAATGTTCAATTACACATGACTTTGACCGAAAAATCGATCGGGCGAAGCAAAAACTCGTTTCATTTCTATGGTGGATTTCGACAAACTATCGAACACCAATGAATATTGAAATAAATGAAGAAGCAACTAGAACAGATGGCAACCCTTGATAGAGTTGATGGCGGTGAATCTATAAATAGCCTACTGCTTTGAAATGTCATATGATTAGCAGCCATACAATTCATAAGAATGAATTTCAAAATCTGCACATTCATATGCTAGTTTAAACAGTGAGTTGATCACAGCTTAATCACTCAAAGACTACTGAAGAGGAAAATGTAGCAATTTCCGAAACAGACTGTCTAGTCAGCTAAGTGATTGACTCTATACAGAGTTGTTGTTGTTGCCTTCTTGAAAACTTACTGGATCTAAAGCTCACAATCTTAATTCATCTTCGCTTTTGTCTAATCAGAATGAGATTAAAAAAATTATAAATTCTTTCTCGACATTGCTTCTCTTTTTTCGACATTTTGAATACACCTTAGAAGTTAACAGCAAAAAATTTTAACAGCTTGTCAAGATCATATTTGTCTATCATATAGTTATCGATAAATACGCATCATTACAGTTATTGGTGTTTTTACACGGTTGAAAAAGTTGTGAAAATTTCTTTCACTGCCTCCATTTTCCCCCTCTGGATGACCATGTGCAGAAAAGCTGGCTCTGGTTAAAGATGCACATTGAATGATTCTGCGACAAGCTCTAAGCTAAGGCGAATAACTGATGGAAGAGTGGCAAAACCATACAGAGAGTTAGGGAAAAAATTTAATGTGATGGCAAAATAGTGAAGAAATATCTTATATCAATGTAAATCCAAAAAAGGTTGAGAGAGAGTAAGCCAATGGTGTCGGAAGCTCAAAAATGTGTCCAAAAAGTACGTTTGACAAATTTGGTCAAAAATATTTTTCGGTACCAAACGATGTAATGTGCATTATGGATGACGAATCATATTTCACATTAGATGATAATGAGTGGCAAGGACAGCTCTTCTTTGACGGCAACAAGCAAGTAGAAAACAATGTGAAATATTTGGAGCATTGTAGGTTTCAAAAAAAGTCTTATTGTGGCTCGCAATAAGTAATTTGGGTATGTCTGAACGGTATGTCAACTTCTGTTTGTCAAAATTAGCTGACTTTATTTCTTATAAACACAACAATAAAAATATAAGGGGTATTCACACTGACTTGGGTAGTTGCGTAGATTGGCAAATGCAGTACATTTTGTTTTCGTAAAGTGTCATTCTACCCAAGTACTCATCTACCAATCTACTCTAGCTGACCCAATGACTTGTTTGGGTAGATTGTTTTCTTGCCAAATTGAGTACTTTTTCCATGTGTTACTACCTTTTGCAAAAATATGCAATAATTGACCTAAGGGCATTAAATTCACAATATATGTTGTCAAGTCTGATATCTTGAATAATACACTAAACATATTGCCACAACCCCTATTTCCGCCCACAAGTTAATAAAAACGCTAGATTTTAGACGAACTCGGTTGTATTGGACTAAAATTTTGTAATATAGTTCGTAGAGCTACTATCGACAATTCAATAAAAAGTGGGTGTGGTCGAATTATAACTACACCTACTTTTCAGAAATTATTATTCCTGAGTTGTGCATATTTTTATAATGAAACTTGGTTTATATATGCTATGAGACCAAGTGGTGGTCACTAGTTATATAAATTTTGCCACTCCTACTTTTACCGCCCTTCTATTTATATAAAATCGTTCGTGCGGTATCTCTTAAGATCTCAGGAGGTAACACCTAAGGCAACCAAATTTTTAATATCTGTGAATATCTCGGTTAATAAAGTTAATATCTCGGTTAATAAAAAAAAGTCACAACCCCTTTTATCGCCCACAAATCAATAGAAATGCTATATTTCGGACGGTTTTGATCGTATTAGACTAAAATTTGGTAATTTAGGTTGTATGGTTACAGTCTGAAACTGTATTAAAAATGGGTGTCCACGCCTTCTTTTACAGCCCAGAATCCAATAAAAATACTTTATTTAAGACGATTTTGAACTAAAATTTGGTAAATTAGTGCATATAGTTACTTTCGGAAACTGAACCAAAAATGGGCGTAATCGTACTACAGTTATGCCAGTTCAGATATACAAAAAATTAATTTTTTTTTCTGATTGGCATGAAAATTCTTATGTGGCAGTAAGCCGGTCTGTGACAGAAAAAGTTTTCCCTGGATTATAAGTAAATGATAAGATGCTGCGAAGTTCACATTAAAAATTACTCGCATATAAAATAACTTTTTTTATGCCTAAATATTTTTTGCACATAAAATGACAATAAATGATGTGGTGGCAACCCTCTTCCAGCTGTCACTCATCTCTCGTCAGCTACATAAGCCGGGGAGATCAAACAAACATGCAGCCCTGCCCAAAACTAATCTAAAAAGTAATCAATTGCAATTTAGGGTGCTCGCAATAACCAAAAGTACTCAATCTACGCATACCCAACTACCCAAGTCAGTGTGAATACCCCTATAGTGTTTTGGCCTGACCTTGCATCAAGCCATTACTGTAAACAGAGCTTAGAAGGTATGGATAGGCTCTGAAAATCTTACACCCAGAAAAAAAATAAATTTGACACAAACATAATACCGAAGGATACTATTATGTTTAAAAACTTGTTTCTAGCAAACAAGTTAATTTTTACCAGAAATGAGTTTTTATTTTACGGTAAACATAAATAGACCAATTCGGAATGGGTTTTCCCGGGGAATTGGAAAAAGGAGTTTTCATTTTTTAGACAGCAAATAAAGATATCACATTTTTTTGTTTACAATCATAAATAGATACTGACGGTCAATAAACAACTTGGCATTAAAAATTTCCAAAATGTTTTTGAACTTTGTCTTAAAAATTAAAACTCCCTTTTCCGATTCTCCGGGAAAAATCATTCAGAAATGGGCTGAAAATGTTTTCCGCAAACAAATTATGTTCACTTTAATGTTCACTGTAAATAAGCTTATTTGTTGCAATAAATACATATATTTTATGTTTACTGAAGCATAAAATTATTTTTGGGGCAAGTTGCTATAAAAGCTTATTTATTGCTTATATAATGTGTATTTTAATACTTATTATTACTTAATTTGTTCTTTTTTAATTGTTGCTCTTTGAGGTTTGTCATTGTTTGCGGCTGAACAAAAATATTAATTCAAATGAAAAACTTTTTGAAAATCTTTCTGTCCGGACTGGGATTGAACCACGGCTCTTTCGCTTACGAGCCAAGCACACTACTAGTAGGCTACGGCCACTACCAATCGTCGTCTGACTTAAGCCACTGATAAGCATGGTATTACTTTCAGAAGCATAAAATATGAACATAGTGGACTTATTTTTCCGCAAAAATATTTTTTTGTCACATCAATCAAAATATGTTTACTTGGAAATGTAAACAAACATTGAAATGATTGTCACAAAAATAGAAATATATATGATGAACAAAATATGGTCAGAATTGCGAAATATATTTACGGTAAATAGAAATATGTTTGCTACAATCAAAGTCGATAATGTAATTTTTCTGAGTGTATGTACATATGGAGAATAACCCTCCCAACGTGCCGCAACTTCGTCTAATCGGAGCTTATCAATGGCAAAAGTGCCTCTAAATTGCCGCAAAGCCGCACGCATTGAGCCCAATTTTTTCTGCGTTAATCTTAAGTTTATAAGTTTCATTTAAAATAAAATTTACCTTATTACATACTTTAGTTTTTTTTTTTTAATACAGTTTTTTAATTTGTGCAAATTTCATTCCGCATACGTTAGTTTTAGTGCAGCTTGACTTCGAGGAAATTTCAAAGTAGACATTTTTCTGTATATTTAGTGTTAAACCAGCATTTCTACCAGCTTTTATGATTATTGTTCATATCTGATATATTTTTATTTATTGTATATTTTTGCATATAAATGGCACCTCTTGAAACATAGGGGATTTTCAATTGAAAACTGTTTTTAAAAAACAAAAAAAAAAATGATTAAAAAAGCGGTTACATCCGGCTGAAAAAATGCGTTCTCTCTTCAAAATCCTGTCAACCAGGTCAAAAAAATTATTTGGAGTAGTTTTGCTTTATTTTTGGAAGAGATAAGAAAAGTACTTTTTTTAAGTACTTATTTATGTACTAAAGATGTGTACAAAGTGTGATATGAATTCATTAAACCGATTTCTTTTTATACAATAAACAAAAAACATCTAAAATTCTGACGTTTCCACTGTTCATCCATAATTGACTTACATTCACTATTCCTGCCCCTAGTTTTTTAATCGAAGAAGTCGTAGTTATTAACTACACCTTTTAAAGTATTGCTTCAAAGTAGCTTGCTCACCTTCCAACGGACCTTAGAGTTACTTTGTCTTATATATTTTTTAATGTCAAAAAAATAAAATAATAAGAATAAGTGGAATCGTAAGCAAATCGTTCAACTAAGTGACTCTATCTTTCACTTCATCTCTCTCAACTTCCTTGTTAATAGCCGTATTCTTCTTAGGAGGTAGTTTTTTTGTCCTACCCGATTTATGATTTGACCAATATGACATTAATGTTTATATTGCTGAGTATACAATTTGTCAAAATTTTATATACCAAACAACGTTGTTTTTCGTTCAACTGCAGCATTAAACATATTTATTGATCCTAATAAATTTTTTACACCATTTATTTTAGTTCTTTTAGCTAATAAATAAATGTCAGCTCAACGTTATTTTGTACATAAATCGTTATGCAAAAAATATAACCATTCTTATCAAGACATAGCTATAACAAAAAATTATTGCACAAACGATAATTTTTATGAGTTCATAAATAATTTACAAACCAGTGGTTATAATTTTTCTGGCACAATAAATTTTTATTATTATTTCAAAGCAAAGCTAGCCACAAGACCTATTCTTGTCTTGTGGCTAGCTTTGCTTTGAAATAATAAACAAGGCAAGAAAAAAGAAAAAGATTTCAGTGGGTTAAAGCGACAGTCGCGCATGCGCCAGACGCCCTGGTCTCCCTTGAGGAAATACAACGCATTCCGCCCACCAGCGTTTACGACAACTAACCGCTCGCGGACTGTGCGTCTGCAACTAGCTGGAATGCACTTGTTTGTAACAGCGATTTGAAAGTCAACAGTTTTAATTATAATTTGTGCCTATTAATTAAAATGCAATTGTGGCCAGTTGATGTTGTGGCTTTTGCTGCCTGATTGCCAACAGCAACATTTTTTGTACGCCTGCCATGTTGTTGCCGGTGCTAATGCTGTTGTTGTTCTTGTTATTGTTGTCATTAGACTTGCGCGGCTGCAACTTGTGTTGGCTGTTGCATTCCGCGAATGCATCTAGCCACCTGATAAAAATTATTAATTTTATTGCTGCTCATTTAGGAATTTCTAGGTTTATTTGTTAAATTTTCTTATAAATTTTTTTCTTTTTCTTAACTTATTCATTGCTCAAAACCGCGTGAATTGTTGTTGATTTGATTTAGTGACAGCGAACAATGCTTTGGAATTTATTTTTGGCGTTAAGTCTTTAAAAACGCTCATGTGTGAGCGTTCGTGTGCCTTTTATGCCAAGAACTACATTTTGTGGTTAAATGCAAAAATGTTGGCGCAAAAGTTGTTGAATTAATATGACAAGTTGTTGTTTAATCAAAGACATTGAAAGAGTAAAGAAAAGAGCAAAATAGAATATTTTTTATTTATGGATATGCATGGTTGGTTGGTTTGGATGGTGATGCTACAAGGGCGTAGCCAGGTCCTCATATAGGTTGGGGCCAAAAATTTTTTTTATGAAAATAACAGCCTTCTTGGATTTGCTGAAAACTCCTCCAAAATTCTTTCCTACAGATCAGCCATTTTCTCTTTTACTAAGGCCCTATGGGTGCTTAGCATACACAATCGTGGAAAAATAAAATTAATGTAAACAGATGAAATTTTGTTTTTTATTTTATTACCATTTAAACGATTTTCTCCCATAGATGTTCTCAGCCACGTCTTAACTCTTCTAAGAGTATTGAAAAATCGTTCCACCGTTGCAGTTGTAGAGGGCATTGCTAACAAAATTTCCAATGCTTCTCTAATCTTCGGATAAAAATCTGTTTTGTTATAAGCAAATATCAAATCTATGTCGTTTTCTTTTTCTTCATTCCAATATATATGCCAAAGTTCAAGCTCATTTTCAATACCTTCCAAATTATAAAAAGAGCTTGCACGCAAAAGTTGATCCTGAAGTTGGTCTAGGCTTATGGTTTTAAGATGCATTGGACTTAGGACTGCGAGATCGAAAGCTGCATTCTTTCCTTTGGGAAATCGGTCACTTATGGATGTTATGAGTGAATCCAGATAGGGTATGACAATAGCACGGCGGTAGTATTCTTCTGTTGTCGTGAATGGAGGATTTGTTCTTCTAGTTTGCTTTTCAACAACTCTAGACACGCAAATATTGAATGAAGCATTCTCAGCCAACTTTTCACACTCTTTAAAAATCATTTCAAATTCAACTTCAGATGTTGCTCTATGTTTTTCAAAAACATTTAAAATATGATTTAGGTGTTCTCTGCATTTAATTATATTGTTGTTTTTGGCCTGCAATAAATTCACCACTGGTTGGAGAACACTGTAGTATTTTGCAATTATGCACATACAAATTGGAAAAACGCTTTGAGCAGCAGCACTGTGTAGCTGAAAGGCAACTTTTCTTGTGCCAGCATTACCTTCTGTGCACAACTTTTCCAATCCATCTATTATATCGCAATTAAAAGAATTTAAAATCGCTCATACTTTTGTACTTCTCGGACCAACGTGTTTGCATGCAAAACGAATGTACATTTGGAGCGTATTTTCTGTGAATGGGAGACTCTTTGAAAAAATTTATAATATCTTTAATGGTAGAAATGGTATTTCGGGGACCGAATTAAGATCATTGACAACCAAATTGGGACGATGACTGGCGCAATGGATAAAAACTTTTTTGAAATGTGCATTTTAATCTTTTTTGTACACCACTAGTCTTGCCTGCCATTGTAGCGCACCCGTCGAAGCTACTCTTTTCCAGCCGCATCTGCAGTCTCATCCGCCAAGATGCTATAGGCAGAAGCTTTCTTTACATCTGTGCAGATGTAATTTCGGATTATTTTCCCCGAAATGTCCAAAATTTCATTCTGGATTTGTGGACTCGTGTACGTGGCGTTTTTTTCCATCCACAAAATGTTTTTTTAGTGCTCCATCCCCAACTGATATTTTCATCATTAAAAGATCATGCAAAACACCTTTAAAATAGTGTAAAGATGAAAAATATTTTTTAAATTTTTTGTTAAATACATGTATTACCTTCATCATTTGATTTACCACGCAGAGGAAGGCCATGGGTTCCACAAAACAATACTGTGTTAATAATAGATTTTAAAATATTTCTGTTTTCTGCAATTATTTTGTTATGACCACTCTGCATTTGCAAATCAACAGGCGTTTGATTCGAGAATAACATTGCTGATTGTGTAGCCTCTTTGTGCGGATTGCTTGATGCATGAGCTTGGCAGTATTCATGCACGTTTTTGTATTGTGTAAAGGGACGCACAAGAAACGACAAAGTTTTGCCCGGCGTATTCAGAGGCTTAAATTGCACGCAATGTAAGCAAAATGCTCCTTTCAACCGGCGTGAGTATACCAACCACGGCTTATACAATTCCAGCCAGGGCCAATTAAATTTCTTTTTAATTGAGTCGCATCAGCTGCAAAATTATAATTTTGGTCGGGCTGCCAACAATTCTTTAAGAGCTCCTTTTTCTGCTCCGCTTTCATCGTGCTAACTACGGACACCCATTTGCCAATATCGTTTGCATGGCAATCATTCACCGTAATGTCTCCATCGCGGCTCTCTCCACTTCAGCTGCTGCTACTCGGGCTCAGTCTTCTTTTTAATTTCGCTACAATAAACACATACGTATTTAAAAATCTTATTAAAATAACTTTACGCATTACGTACCTATAGTGTTATTAAAAAAGTTTCTAATATCCATATAACTATTCCCAATCAAACTTATTCAAACTTATTCCCAATCTTCTTCTCTCAATAATGGTAAACAGCTGTTTAGCAAATATGATAGGGCTGGCAAAATATCAAAAGCTATTGATGGTGAAAAAACGATCGACAAATACTATTTCGCCGATAACCGATATTTTTGGCATGGTTTAGTTCATACTTAATATTAATAATATTATAAACAATATTTTTATTTAAATAAAATTTATTTAATTTTTTATGATAATGTACCAACGCATATCGCCGACAGTAGGTTAGGGCAGCTGCCCCATAAGTCCCCCCCGTGAATACGCCCTTGTGATGCTACATACTTGTGGGATCCAAGTAGCTCTGGTGAGCCGTTTTGATACTATAACCTAGTCCACCTGTTAATAGAGTGCGTATTGCTCTTTGAGTTTATAACCATCCAGTGTGCTTGATGAATATTAAAAGGTTGCTGATTTTTGCTGTTGAGAGCTGCTGGACCTGGTTAGGACAGGGCAGGCGAACAGGAAGTGTGTCAGTATTTCCTTTTCATTTGGGCCGTCACACATAGGGAAATTTATTTGAAAAAGCTGGAAAAAAATTACAAAAACGCGTGAGGTGATTCCACGAGATAAGGCAAGTAGAAAATAGTAATGGGGGGCTTGTCGCAAGCTGCCCCCTTGGGAGCTATAGGCGAAAAACTGAAAAATGAGGAAATCTTTCCTTTTAACGCTATAACTAAGACATGTCATAGCCGATTTTTAAAATAAATAACATTTTGAAAAGAAAATTAAATAGCCTTCCAGGTACTAGTAAAAATATTGGCATGGAGTTACAAAAAAATTTATGAGCGTCTTTATTCTAAAACGTAGAACCCAAGTTACTCGAAAAAACTAAAATTTTTTTAAATTTTGGGACTTTTTACATTTTACAATCTTACCTCAGAGCAGCTTTTTTACGCATAAAAGCTGTTTTACGATGCTAACTTTTTTCATAGTACATTGCACTTACAGTACACTTTGTCACAAGTAAAACAAGTTCATGCATACAAAAAAATGCATTTATAAGAATAAAATTTATTCGTAATAAAAAGACTCGCTAGACCAGAGATCATATTCTTCGACTACTAAACTGCCACTATAGCTATCCGGAAGTAAATGAGGTATCGATGAACTCATAAGAGGAAGTGCCTCATGTAAAAAGGGCATAGTTTTCTTGTACCGCAAAGGCAACTTGAAACTACTTAAAACACTCTTAATATTTCTTTCTTTCTTAATTGGACATTTACCGGTGTGAAGTTAGCCCAACATCTTCATCCCAAATTTTTTAACTCAGCCTAACTTTTGAATTCGCCGTAAAACTCGACCCAAACATTTTTATTCGCTAAATTCGCTTTTTATTCGTGGAAATTGCTAAATAATTTCTTTTAAAAGAAAAAAAATAAAGAAAATACGTATGTATAATAATGAAGTGAAAAAAATAAATTTTTTTGTAAGAAAGTCATAATTTAAAATTTTTTTTTAAACGAAAAAAAGTAAAGAAGTAGAAAGGTTCCATTCTACATTTTTGCTCGAAAATGTATTGTAATGTTACACATTAACTGGCACTGTGCTCAAGTCCCACTCTATCGTCCTTGGTACCTAAATTTGGGCTGAAGTGCAAAAAATCGAAATTTTTTTATGAAAGTAAGAATTCCGCACCCCAAAACTTGTCCCAAAACAGATAGTTCCATAATTCCAAAATAACTATCTATCATCCTTCATACCGTAGAATGGTTTTGAAGTAAAATAATCAGCTTAGAAAAAAAACATTTTTTTTAAAACAAAAAAAACTATAGAAGGGGAAGAGGTTCCACTCTACATTTCTGTACAAAAGTTTATTTTTTGTGGATAATCAAATGACACTATGATCAAGTCATGCTCTATCGTCCTTGGTATCTAAATTTGGGCTGAAGTGCAAAAAATCGTGATTTTTTATGAAAGTAAGAATTCCACACCACAAAACTTGTCCCAAACCAAATAGTTCCATTCTGTATTTCAGGTATATGATAGTTAATGAAAATCTTATGATTTTAGTCCTTAATCCCAAAATTGCTAACTATCGTTCTTTATACCGTAAAATGGTCTTGCAGTAAAATAATCAGTTCAGAAAAAATTTTTTTTTTAAAACTATAAAAAACTATAGTAGGCTACTTCCACTCTACATTTTTGTTCACAAATGTATTTTTGAGTGGATAATCGAATGACACTATGATCAAGTCACGCTCTATTACCCTTGGTTCCCAAAATAAGGGTAAATTAACATAAGCGTTAATAAATAAAAAGGTTTCTAAGCTCACATTTGGACACAAGCCACTAATATTGGACAGCATGTAAAAACATTTAACCTTTTATAAGGCTTGCATTAGATATGATAAATAATACGTTGTGAGAATATATTAATTAAAATGTACTGCTTATGTTGGTGGGAAAAATATTCTCTCTGACTTATAATGGATTAATTAGCTTACCCGATTTAGTCAGCTTTTATCGATTATTTATCAAAATTAGAACGGCACGTCAAATGTATAAATATATTTAGTAGTTTTTATTGTAATTTAAAAAAAATTAAAGTAACATAAAGGATTAGTTTTTAAAGTGATACGTTTTGCAGAAATTTCTTACTTTTAATATTGTATGTGAAATTATTTTTTTTTGTCATAAAAACCATTTGTTTATGTAGCCTATTATTCATGAATGCAACCTAGTCATGTGTTTTTAAAAAACAGTTAAATACCATTAAAGTGGATAATGATAATTTTAGCTGAAATAAGCAAAAGTATGTTTAACTCTTCTGACAAAATTAATCCAATGCCAAATTAATAAAACAGAATTGATTTGAATGAAAAATTTTTCATTCTTATTTTGATTTAGTAAAAATAATTCGTTTCCTTTATTTTATTTTATTTACAGTTCGATTTAAATCGTTTTACAGTTTTTGCGATTAAAATATTGCTTTATATATAAGCATTACATTATAATAACAATGAAAGCGTGTTATACACGGGAACTCATATAAATTGGCAAGTTTATGTTATGCGTAGTCAAATTGTGTTATTATGCAATTTGTATGAAAGTTCCCTTAAATTTTACTTTAAAATTCATTTTTTGATTTCAAAAACAAAAATTAATTTTAAATAAGTGGTTAATTATAATACAAATTGTGTTTATAAATAAATAGTTTCCATTTGATTCAAATTTAATGCATGGTTAATAAAAACATTGATCATTCAATTAAAATAATCAATCATTAAAAATCCTATGATGTATAAAGTTTAATAGGACTTATCTTTATATTTCTTTTAAAGGCTACCAGAAATTTATGTAATTCAATATGGTGTATTAAATACTGCATAAAATAAATTTAATTTGTTTGTGTTATTCGCCTGTCCTTCATCGAGCTGTCAACACCGGTCATCACAATGCAAGCATTGCAACAGGGAGAGACTGTTCACCTTTGACATGGTAAGGTAATGCTAATTTAAAAAAAAGAGATAACACAATGATACACTTAACACAAATTACTGATGACAAGAAACTACCCAGCGGACCATAAAAATCTGCAACTTCTGAAAAAGAAACCGACAAGAAGTAAGCAACCTACCTAGTGAACATAAGAGTTTAATACTTCTGATCATAATCGAACTAAAATTAAATTAAAGAATAAAGTCTTTTTATTTATTTTTTAACAATAAATAATTTATTCAATAAATATCGTCAACACGACGCATCATTTATTCTAAGTTTTGGAATGTGGAATTCTTACTTTTATCAAATATCATGATTTTCGCACTTTAGTCTAAATTAAGGTACCAAGGACGAGCGGGACTTGAGCATAATGCCATTCGATTTTGCACATCAAATTACATTTCTGCCAAAAAATGCAGGATGGAACCTTTTAATTTTCCATAATTTTATAGTTTTTAGAAAAAAAATATTTTACCTTAACTAAGATTTTTAGTTCGAAGCATATTTTTATAGTTTTTAGAAAAAAAAATTTTACCTTAACTAAGATTTTTAGTTCGAAGCCATAGATATGAAGACCGATCGATAGCAATTTGGAGAAGAGGTGACAAATTTATCAAATAAATCTACATTTTTGCTAAAAAATGTATGTTTAACTCAATTTCGTAACTGCGGCGAATTCAATATTTAGATATGATTTTCAGCGAATTCACGATTTCGGCAAAAACTTGGGCTGAAAAGTATGGACCATCTTCGCGGAAGTGACATTTTGTATTTTTTATGAGTTTTTCCTCAAACATAGAAAACTTTTCATCGATTTTCTTACATTAAAATCTTATAACATGTCGTACGTCTCTTCGAATAAGTAAAAATTTCTTTCAATGACGAATCTGCAAAAAGAATAAAAAATATTACTCCTTGAACAAATGAGCAGAACATAAATGAAAACAAATATTGGCGTCCACAGCGGGTGTAGAGGATGCTTCCCCCACCCATGTGCATTAAAAAAAGGAAGAAATTCTTATATGATTGTAAAAAATAAATTGAAAATACAAATAATGATTAGACCTTTGCCTTCCTGCTTTCCATTTTTGATAAATTTCATTATTCTGATAAAAAGCAGTAGTACTTAAAAAAGGAAACCAAGTTCAAAGGCAAAGTAGAAGTGCCAAAGTAAACAATTTTTTTTTGCGAAAATGTGTTTTTTTTTCTTTAGTTGCATACGAATGCCAATATACTGAGGTGAAAAATGATATTTAAATTATGCTTAATTCATAAACATAAACACTATTATATAATAAGATTTTGATAAAAATAAATGCTCAAGTAGGCCTCCATAAATTATTTATTTTCACCGCACAAAAACACACTAATTACACACAACGCACAGTGCAGAAAGTAGCGATAGCAGAGGGGATTTTCCGAAATGCTACTTGACGGGCAGGTTATTTTATTTGAAGAAAAACTACACCAAGGGAGTTTTTCGCAACTTCAGTCTTTTTACTTGTGTCCAGTTTTTTCATTCAATGTTCCCTATGTGCGGGTAGTCTTTTTTTCGGCGTGTACTCCGATGAACCAGTGACCCGTGATTATAGCGGTATTTATGGCTATATCATTTCGGGATCTTGAGAGTATCTCCTGAGTTCTGCCTAGGTTGTCAAGGTGCCATAACTTCCTTGATGCGTTGCAGGTTTGCATACCTCTCTCCACCTACGACCGGCTAAGGCCAAGTAGTAAGAGTGAATTCCTCCCTTAGTGGTGTTCAGGAGAACTGCAACTGGTTCCGCTCTTGAGGCGTTATGGGAGGAACCCCGCCTATCCAATTCATCCGCCTTTTCATTTCCATATATGTCCCTATGGCCGGGAACCCAGATTATGGTAATGTTAAATTGGTGACTTAGCCGGTCCAATTCATCCTTACACTGCCTCACTAGTTTGGAGGTGCTGTTGATCGCAGATAAAGCTTTAATTGTTGAGCAGTTGGTGCTGGCTCTGTTTTTTTTTTAGACTGAACCAACGTTCAGGAGATGCCCCCTATCAATGCGTAAGAATTGTGTTGATTCGGAAGATGGGTGATAGATGATGTTGCAGAACTTAACTTAAAGCGAGACAAGCTTTTCTTATTGCTAAAAGATCGTCCTAAAAGATGCTGGCTGAATTTAGTAGACGAAAAGCGTCCACCACATACAGTTTCTCAGAGTATATGCCAGCTACCACTCCACACTCCATCATCTTGGAGCCGTCAGTGTAGAAGGACACATCGAAGACTAAGTCAGGACCACCATTGAGCCACTCCACCATGGTGGGGAACTTGGTGGCAAAGGATTTCGTGAAGTTGAGCTTAGGGATGATAGAGTCCGTGTTATTAGGAATCAGGTTCAAAGGTAGCGGATTTAAGATGATGCTGTGTTCCGCCAGTGGTAGGACACTCTGAGTCTAACTGCACTGTTGGTTGCGGTAAGCTTTATGTGTACATATATCGAAAAAAGGTATACCAGGACGTTAAGTGCATCGATGGGGCATGTTGTATGCTTTGTTCAAAGCAGGCCACCAGTGTACCATATGAAAGGATAGGGCGTACTGCTGTTGTGTACAACCATATGAGTATTATTGGCTAAACTTGAATCTGGAGTTACTAAGAGGAAGGAAGAAGCTTGGCACTTTGGTTTTTGTGGTGAATAGCATCAGCTTCCTTTTGCGTGGGCTAGCTCCTATGCAGCACCTGAGTTTTTCCAAAGCTGCCTCTATAAGCTCACTGAGCGTAGAAGAAAACAGTGCTGACATCACATCATCCGCATAGGCCACTACTTTGACCCCGTTACAACCTAGAGTGTTAAGAACTTATTTCATGGCTATGAGCCAAAGCAGGGGGGAAATTACTCCTCCCTGTATATAACCCCTCGAATCCTGGTCGGTTCATGTAATGGTCCTACGTTTATACCTTTCTTGCTTCAAAAGAACTTTAAATCACAGCAATTTACGACGAAAAGTTGTAGTTGGTGGTTGTAGGAAAGCTTGTGGAGAGGAACGTGTGGTAACTTGATTTGACTGAGGACAAGGCATAACACTTGCTTCAAATTCAATATCACATGTTTCTACAGCTTTCTGCCACAATAAGAAAATTCCACACAAAACTTCACTTGATTGCTTCTTTTAGTTGTAGTGATAACCTCGTATAGGTTAGCATCTGTGGATTTACCCTTGAGGTACGCACGCTGGGCGTTTGATATGTTGGAATTACTCGTATCCAGAACATTCCTGAGATTAATGTCAAGTACACGTTCTAGGGTTTTTGGTACAAATGATGTGAGGCTTATTGGTCTGAAGTCCTTGATTGATTCATGACCTCTCCTCCCAGCTTTTAGCACAAAAATCACCTTTACTCTTTTCCAACTCCTAGGAATGCAGTTAAGGCGAGGGCAATTTTTGAAGATGGAGAGTAGGATTGGTGAAAATACTTCTTGTAGGTTCTGCAACATTATTGGTAGAATGCCATCGGTGCCTGAAGATTTGTATGAAGAGAAGCTCTTTATGGCCAAAATGATCCTATCCTTTGATTTAAACGAGCCATTAGGAATAGTGCCAAAGACCTCTGGTTATTCTGTACCTAAAGTTTCATCGTAACTTTTCCTGCAGCCGCGGAATTACGTGCTAAGTAGGTGTTCCAGTAACTCTATAGCAGACTCTGTCCACGTACCAACTTCCTTCCTGATAAAAGAGGGACTGGTGTTTTCTTTGGACAGAATTCGGCTTAGCCTAGCATACTTTTTGATTTTGTCGATTGTTTGGGAGTATTTCTGCCAATAGTGCGAACATTGCGGACTTTGAGGATGTTTTTATATGGTTGCCAATAATTCTGTCTATGGCACGAGTTGAAAATTCTTCTTACGCTTTCCTGAGTAGTGGCAGGAAAAGGATTTTTTCCTGCCACTACTCATAGGACATGCGACTCTAAAGGTAACGTGCATGGTTTGCCCTAGGGCCTCAACAGAAGAATTTAGTTCCTCCCCACTTGAGTTTTGATTGTAGGCTAAGGAATGGATTTTTGGGCGAGCCACCCTGGCAAATTTTGTCCAGTCAGTTCGCCTGAGATTACGAAAGGGGGTGGAGCCTCTGTGTTCAGACTCAAATTCAAGAGGATCAAGCTGTGATCCGAGAAGGAACTATTTCTAGAAACTCTCCAATTAACTACTTTTACTGACTCGTTTGCGGATATTAAGGTAATGTCCAGGACTTCATTCCAGCCTATGAAATGTATGGAAATGGAAATGTGAATAACCTACATTAAGTCGAATAAAAAATCACCTCTTTTGTTGATTTCAAAACTGCCCTATCTCGCATAAGCGTCACAGCCCTAGAGTGTTGTGGTGTTGGTATGGATCGCCGTGGCCACTAATCACTTCAACTCGTCTGGAGGAGCTATTCGGTCGTGACCCATGTAGGCTGAGGCTTTAAAGAGATAATTATTAGCGCCCTCTAATTTGACGACTGTCAGTTCGACAGAGCTAAGGTTAGGGAGTAGAAATAAGATTGTGTTTTTTGCTGCAATGCGGGTTCTTGGCTAACCTGTTGTTCTTTTGAAGAATATCCTATACTGGTTGCTTAGTAACCTCTTCACTGCTTAGTTCCCGACCTGCGTTTTAGGGCTTAGGGCTTCTGTAAAGTGCCCACGTCGATACCATCTTCCATCATAAGGATGGCTGAACTATCTGCTGCACAACTGGCGTGCTGCAGGTTGACCTGCACGATCGTGAGCATTACGTATCTGGTTGATGTTGGGTAAAAGGAGGCGTTGGGTTCTCGATTGTAAGAGAATCGAGGATTCCGTCGACGCCATCGCCTTTTTCCGCGGAAGGTTCTTTGAAGATTTTTAACTTGCCACGTCGTATGCCAAACCTCAGACATTCTCAAGAGCGTCCAGGCACTCGTCTGAACTAAGAAGCAAGCACGACATGCTGCTGCGCTGTGGGTCTTCACGCTTGATCACCAACCAGTCGCGTATGGGAATGTCAGGGCTTTGCAGTTGGAGAACTTCAATGGGTCTGCTGCTCTCAAGCTTCATCTTGGGCAACTAAATAAGAGCAAGAGATCTCCTCGGAATATCCTTGGCTGGGAAAATTGACGCTTAAATTTGACTTCAACTTTCTTATTAATCATTCTAAGAGATTTTACAAAAAAAAATATACAGTATAGCGTGTATACAGTAAAGAAGTGAAACTTCTTAAAATGAAGAATAATATAGATTTTTGTGAAAAAGGCAGGGAGAAAGAGTTTCTCAAAGGAAATACAATACAAAATTTGCATAAAAAATATTCTCTTTATTTAATATTTACTTTCCCTCAACATTTTTTTTAAACGCACCTTCACTTTATCTGCAACCCTTCTGGGGTCCCTACACAAAACATACAAAAATTAAAAAATATCATTGCTTGTGTACACAAAAACGTGACGAGACTCGAATTTTTTTTTTGCAAAAATCAGGGATGTTAATCTCACATTGTGAGAGACAGCAGAAATAATTTTTTACATTTTTTCTTTTACCGTGAGCTAGTAGTAATAAAATTAGTTTTATTTTAAGACTTATGAGTTAATGGTTTTCTCTTATGAAATCTGCCCAATAATTTTTTTTAGGTATTCAAACTTTCTTCTTTGATCACGATTTAAACGCCGAAGTTTTTTTTGAATTTATAAAAACCAGCAACTCGGTTGTTTTCTGCCATACACAATTATTTGTTAAAATCATCTTTCAACTTTTTTCCGCTTTCTGCTTATCTGAAAAAAATCTTAGTGACAGTTCTTTTAGCTGTCATCGTGGCTTTTCTCTCATTCGTTTAGCAAATTAAGTTCATTTCGTTTTTCTACCCGACAAAACAATCATCTAACTACTTCATCTTCAATTATATTATTTCTATTCTTGTGTACGCGCAATCGTTAATGAGCAATTAGTTGAACGAAGAAATATCCTGTTGAAGCATTCTACAAAAGGACGAGCTGCCAAATTGACTTAATTAAGTTAAGTGACTGATTTTATATTTTTTTTTTTAAATTTTCAGTAGATTTGCATTCAAATTGATTTATAATTAAAATTCTTTCTGCTCTTCATCAGTACAATTGAGTTCTATTGCAGCTGAAATCATGTTTATCGTTAACTATTACTTTAACTATTGCGACAGTCTTTATAATGCTTTGAACACAGGCATCAGCCTTTTCGATGTTGATGTTGTTGCGTCGAATTAATGGTTAATATATTTGTATCTTTTTTATTCTACATTCGTTTATCTCTTTGTCTTAAATGGTGACTTAATGCAATATATTATTTTTTATTAGATTATGCAATAGCTTCTTCAATGTGAATCGCATTGATTAAAAGTACCTCACTGGAGTCGTCGTCATCGAATAACTAGAAAAAAGTATGCTTTCGTTATTCGTGCCCACCTTTATTAATAGACACTCAGCTCCACCCAAACATAATACTATTAGAGCTTAAAGCTCATTTGCGTATGTGGCATGCAGTTAGCTGCTCATGCACGACCGCCCAACAACGCCTGTCCGTCTGCCACGCCTCTTTCGTTAATAGATGCAATTTTTTTACGCCAACCTTTAAGCTTGCTGAGGCAGCTAGTGCTGTGGGTTTCCACGTTTGTCATTTATTGCCCATAATTTAGCAATAACGTTCTCGGTTTAGTTGTTGCTGAAATTTTTGTATTGTGGTCTTGAGCGTTAGTTTTGCCTAGAAATAACTTGTTTCGCATGAATTGTGGAAACATGTTGACAGCATTGTCAGTCAAGAGTTGGAAATGACATCAGTTTAGGCCACCATTTGGCAACCCTAGCATGTAATATAATTGAATATTTAAAAAGCCTTCCATTTTTGTTTGTAATAAAGATTTTGTATCTTTCTATAGTTTTGAAGTGCTTATTAAATGTGACCACGTCTATTTCACTAAGTTTCAATACACAAAAACAAATTTAACTAACAAAAGTCTGGCAATTTAAAAGACTCAATGGCATTAAGAATATGCCCGTTTTTCTAATTTAGACATCTTTTTCGATGTGTCTTAAAAAACGAGTTAGCTATTTCAGGCCTTGAAAGGACTCTGACGTTTCTCTGAGCTTCTATTGAACAATTGTATTGTGATAATTCCATTAAAATTGTCTATATATGAGCTGTTATATTTGAAAGTGGAATGAATCCACTTTTAAAAAAAAATATATGTTAATACTTATTTCAGGTAGGTTTCTTATTTTATATTTTTAATCACACATTTAATGGAAACCGATTTCACCATATATTTAGGGTGCTCACAGTTTCGTTTTATCTGGTGTGGTATCTTTACCGACTGTTAACTTTAAAATATTTTGCCATCTGGTAATAATTTTTGTTTTTGTTTTGCATGCAAAATAAAGATAACACAAAATATTACAATTGGCATGCTTTGAAGCGTGTTTGTCTTTTGTGGTAATGTGGCAATGCTGACAGTTGATTTATTTTATTGTTCAGAAAATGGAAGCAGAAGATCCAATTGGAAAGGAAAGTGAAATAAATTTGAATTAATTAATGTTGAACTTTGAATTGATTGAACTTATCTTCTCAGGTGAAGCAGAAGCGTTTGCGCAAAGCTCCTTACAGGAAATGGAGTGAGCAGGAGCAGCGACAGTTGGTCAACTTTTTGAGCGACAATAGGCCTATTGAAAAGCCAACAGCGCAACTGTATTACAAGCGCTTTTTGCAACAAATTGAGAGCAAAGTAGAGTGGACACTTGTGCGATGCAAAGTTAATAATTTGCGCCATGGATACATGGCGTCAAAGCCAAGTCTTGGCAAAATTCAACGGGGGCTGGCACTTTGAACGATGGCGAAACAACAAGAGGTAGGTTTAAAATATGAAGCTTTCGAAGGTGACTACAACAAGAAATGCTTTCAGATGTGCTAAATAGAATGTGTCCGCTTTTCGCAGATTTGGAGGACATTTTTGGATACAGAGAGTTCACTTCAAACATTCTTTTATTGTACACTGAAGAAAGCTGCACATTTGACTCTTAATTGCCTTCTGCAGATGACATTGAATTTGCAAATATGTTCGATGTATCCATCTGCGAAGAATTTTTAGTTTGTCCCGAAACGACTGAAACGGTCCAAACGTCTGAAACCACCGAAACTCTACGACCTTCAACAAAGGCTATTCGCAAAGGTATTTACTCCCGTACAGGGCTCGCAGACGTTCTTGAAGTCCACTCCACTTTGGTTGAAGTTAGAAAAGAAAAGCTGTAAATGGACTTTAAAATAAAGGAGAAGGAATTGCTGCTGAAAGAAAAAGAATACGAGTTTAGTAGAGAAAAGCATGCACAAGAGCTAAACTGGAAAAAGACAAAAGTTGAAAACCAAGAAAAGCTGAAAATATTGGAGGTGGAAATGAAAGAAAGAATAGCCTTAGAGGAATTAGAAATGAAAAAAAAGATAGAGATGGCAAAATTAAAAATGTGTAAATAAATTTATTGATTAAAAAAAAAAACTGAATGAAACAGTGAAAATGCTATATTTCAAGCAGTTTTGGCCGTATGATACTTACATGTGATACCAAAGTTTGTTTGTTAACTTTCGGCAACTGTACTAAAAAAGGGCGTCATCGCTATATAGCCACACCCACTTTTTGAGAAATCATGAAAATTGACTACTGGGTCGATTCAGCTAAAATGTTGGCTTAGTTTGTACGGTTACTGTCAGCAACTGTACTAAAAGTTGGTTTCCACGCCCCCCTTTTACCGCCCACAAACCAATGAAAACGTTTTATTTCAACGGTTTGGGTCGTATTAGACAAAAATTTTGTAAATCAGTACATATGGTTACTTTCGGCAAGTGTACCAAAAATAGCCTTATATTTCACATGGTTTGATCGCATAGACTAAATTTGGTTATTTAGTGCATGGCTACTTTTGGCAGCTATACTGAAAATGGTGAATATATTTGGCATTTCTTGAAATGTTCGTATATGGCAGTAAGGCGGTCTGTGGCAGAACAACGTCTGCCGAGAAGAGTGAGTGTTCCTGTGAGGTTTGGTAACGTTTGGCCGGGGGGGCGTGGTACCTCCCATAAAAGCCAAATTTGCGCTATCGACCACAAACCAAATAAGGGATATATACCAGACGGGTTCAATCGTAAAAACTAGGATTTAATAATTTTGTTCAGATGGTTACTGTCAGTAACTGTACAAAAAATGGGCGTGGTCGCAATATATATACGCCCACTTTTTCGAAATTATGGCAATTTCAGAGTTCTACACATTTTTATAGTAAAACTTGCTGTGTAGGTGCTCCAAGAGGCAGTCAGGATACATAAATATTTTCACGCCCACTTTTACCGCCCACAAATCAATATCTGTCTATATAAAAATGAATCGTGATTTGTTCGGATGCTTAATACTTGAAACTGACTGGACCAAATTGGATACTTCCTTCTACGGGTTTGTTCGTAACTGCTACGCAAAGGTTAACGAAAAAAATAATGCCACACCCCTTTTATCACCCACAAATCAATAAAAATGGTATATTTAAGACGGTTTTGGTCGTATTAAATTACAATTTAGTAAATAAGTTCGTATGATAACTGTCAGTAACTTTAATAAAAACGGGCGTGGGTACTCTTATTCTACGCCTACTTTTAAGAAAATATCAAAAAATTCGAAACTATTGGTCCGCTTGAGCTGAATTTTTGTAAGTGGCTTTGCTTTGAGTACGAGATGGTTTAAGAAGAAATGCCACACCCCCTTTTACGTCCCACACATAAATAAAAAATTTGTGTTATCGAATAGCTTTATAGTTATGGGTCGCACAGCTTCGAAATTCGGTATTCGACCACAATCTAGACGTACCATTTCAGTGATGAAATTTTATGGGAGTTGGTCATGGGGGAGTTGGACCTCCCATACAACAAAATTTGTGTTATCGAATATCTTTGAAGTTACAGGAATTCAGCTTTGGAATTTAGTTTTTGGCCTCAATTTACACATACAGTTTCAATAATTTTATTTTATGGGCGTTGGACAGGGAGGCGTGACAATCTCCCATACAACCCAAATTTGCGATATCGAATTTCTTTGAAGTTATAGGTTGACAGCGTAAGAATTCCGTATTCGACCTAAATTTATACATGCACTTTCATTACTTACATTTTGTGGGTAGGGCAAAGGGGAGTGGCACTTCCCTTACAACCCAACTTTGTGCTTTCAAATAGCTTTAGAGTTATAAATCGCACAACGCCGGAATTCAGTATTCGACCTCAATGTACACATGCAGTTTCATTGATTTAATTTTATGTTCATTGGTAAGAGGGGCGTGGCACCTCCCATTTAACGTAAATTTGCGATATCGAATATCATTGAAGTTATAGGTCGCACAGTTTTTGAATTCAGTATTGGACCTCAATGTACACATGCAGTTTCATTGATTACATTTTATGAGCGTTGATCAAGGGGGAGTGGCACCTCCCATACAACGAAAAATTGTGATATCGAATAGCTATAGAGTGCAAAGTCGCACAGCGGCGGAGTTCAGTATTTGACCAAAATTTACGCATGAAGATTTACTAATAAAATTTTTTAGAGTTTGTCGGGGAGGGGGGGCGTGACACCTCCAACTTAATCCAAATTTGGGATATTAAATAGCTTTGGAGTTATAGGTAACTCAGCTTCGAAATTCAGTATTCGACCTCAATTTACACATACATTTTCATTGGTAAAATTTTACGGGCGTAGGAAAAAGGGGAGTGGCACCTCCCATACAACCCAAATTTGTGCTATAGAATAGTTTTGGAGTTATATGTCGCACAGTTTTGGAATTCGGCATTCGACCTCCATGTACACATCCAGTTTAATTGATTACATTCTATTAGCGGTGATGAAGAGGGCGTGGCACTCCTATATAACCCAATTTATGGGTAGGGCAAAGGGGAGTGGCACTTCCCTTACAACCCAATTTTGTGCTTTCATATAGCTTTAGAGTTATAGGTCGCACAACGCTGGAATTCAGTATTCGACCTCAATTTAGACAAGCTGTTTAACTGATAACATTTTATGGGTTTTTGACAAGGGAGAGTGGCAGCAACGCGCCGGGTTTTAGCTAGTTATTATAAATTATGATAGGAAACATTCCGTAGAATCTTCAAAATTTTCCAACTTTTCTAATTTATTCGCAAATAAGTCGTAAATATTTTATCCTACAGAAAAAATTGTTAGAGATAAATTGAAGAGCATAAAATACTGTATTGATTCAGAATCAGGAAAAACAATAACTTTAATAATAAAAGCAAAGTATCAAAAACCATAAAGCGAGACTATTGCTCAATTTTGTAATCAAAATGAACAGAGTTTATCTTTTACACAAACTATTTACAAAAACAACTTGAAATATATTAACTACAAAAAATTAAGTACTTTAACATTAAAATTTTGTTTTTTTTATACAAAAAAATTACTTTAGTATATTTTCATATTTTCAAATATACCAAAATGTGCATAAATATACCAAACGAATTATTTTTTATATAAAAATTTGATAGTGTTTTAAGGAAGAAAAAACAATATAAGTGTAAAAATAACCCAAAGTTTTTTCGCAAAATATTTCGTAAAATAAAAAAAAACTATTTTTGTTCAGTTTTTTAATAAACCGAAATTTAAAAATAAAAACATAAGTTTTAAAGACCTTTTTTTAATATAACCGCCGAGTTCTTAAGCAACCCGTGTGTCATAACTTTTAAAATTTCTTTTTAATTTCATCAGATACGCAAAACCAATCTAACAAAAATAATGTGTTACTCGTTCATCACGATTTTAATAATATTACGCAAAACAATGTTATCCCAGAGAGAACATTTTTTTAAGGTTTTAAATATGAAGAGCCCTTCTTTCCTAAAATTCACTTCAATACAAACCAAACAAAAATAATTTAAAACAAAATGTTGCTTCTTCTTTTTTCCTTTTATTTCCTTTCATTTATGATGTCTGCAAATGGTCAAAGTTTTATTCTTCAGGATTTTGTGATTAAAAACTTTTCTTTGCAATCGTGAAATAAAAAAAGACAAAAAAAAAAATTGAGAAGCCAAGAATTGCTTTCAATTAGAAGACAAACTCAAAAGAATTTAATGCCAAACTAAATAAGAATGAATAAAAAGCAGTAGAAGAAAGAGATGAAGCTGAATTATGAGCAGGTTTTCCAAACTTCTACTTTGGCTAGATTTTTAATTTATTTGCCAAGACAACCAAAATGCTTCAAGTCCTTTTATTATCAGAGGACTAACAGCAGCAATAATAAAAAATATTATAAAAAACAATCCCTAAATAATTCTAATTTTCAACATTTTTTTTATATCTTGTTTTTTGTTTTTTGTTCGCTCTGTAAAAGAAAATGTCGTAAATTTCCATCTTGTTACACAAAAATTAGTCACCCTCATTTTAATTTTATTTTCTAAAGACTTTACTACTTTTAGTTTTTGCTGTTTTTTTCTTTTTTTTTTTGGTTGGTTGGTGGTGCTCCATTTTGCGTCACCCTCAATTTGCTACCCTCGGGACTTTTTTCTTTGTTTTCTGCCTACTGCTTTTGTTCTTTAGGGATATTTTTTCAATGGACATTCAGGCACGTGCTGACTGGCTCTGATATGCAGTCAACTTCATTGAGTTAAACAAATTTCTACCAGAAATCTTGTCGTCGAACATGACATTTCTCTAAGCTGTTTATGTTTGGAGTTTGTAAGTAATATATAGATATACAATTTTTTAAATTTTTTTATTTGTGGGCTAATATTTTCATTAAATAAATTGTCAAAGGCTTATAATTCGATGGCTGTCTCTTAAGCTTTTACTTTTGACTGTTTCTTCATCGTATTCAGTCCATATTTTATAAGTTTGCCCCCATTTTTCAGATCTGATCGCATTCATTATTTGTGGTTTTGTAGCGTTTCCATTGATTTTTGTCCAAACAGCTACGCAACTTTATGTATATTTTTATGTATTTACAAAGTGAAAGTAAAGAGATAAATTCCCCTTATTTGGAACAATACCTTAACAAAATTCTATCGGTGCTCTAGGACTAGAAAAACTTTGAACGCAACCACCTTAGCGACCTCTTCCACCTGGAGTTTGTTGATTAACTGTTTGATTATGTTGCGGATTATAGGTTGGATAGTTGCCTTGAACAAAAGTTGGATAGTCGCCTCTACGAATTGGCGAACCTTGATAATACGTTTGATCATCAGGTGCATCAGTCTGAGAATTTGGTATGTACCGGGGATTGTCGGGACTTCTAGCACGAGGATAACCTTGATTATGGTCTCTTTCATCCATATCTCTGGCATCTAGAGAACCTTGTACGAAACTTGGTCCTCCGCATTTGTTAGTTTGGCTGAAGGTAACTCCAAGTCCTGAATCTGCTTGCGAAATGTTGTAGGATTGATAACCCACACCTTTAGGAATCTGAGTTGCAACGGCTTCATTATAAGTTACTGGCATATAAGGTGGTGTATCTTGTGTATTGTCCACAAATACTGCTTTTTGCTCAGGAAAACTTTTCAAAATTGATGACATCGTGGGAAAAGATCGAAATGATGTATCAACCGATTCGGACGAATCAACTGCTCCACCACTACTGCGTTGCTGCATACCTAAATTTTGCCTACCTGATCTTTGTCTAGATCTTAATCCACCCGCTTGACCATACATGGACTCTATCTCTACGGCAGCACTTGCGAGTATCTGCCAAACTGTACGACATTCATTACCACCCTTTAGGCGCTCCTTTTGTTGTTTCAGTAGAATATTTTTCATAGCGAGGAGTCGCTTCCAGCGCGCTCTTCGAGCCTCGTGCGCAATCTTTTCCTTCTCCTTCTCTTCGTAATCCCTTATAAACTTTTCCACGTTATTATCTTCGATTTCCTTGGACAGGTGCTGGGACAACAGGTGTTCAAGTTCCTGGTGGGACAGCGCAAAGAGCTCTGAAGGCGTTATATTTAAAGTTTTGGCCCAACGAACAATCTCGCTCCTTGTCAATTCTGAGAAATCGTCATCAAAGAGCGGACTCAACTTCATGTCCTCGTTGTCTGAACAGTTTTCCATTTGAGTTGCGTTAGTAAATTAAGTTAGAACGAAAATGGACCCTCTTAATTTGTGGTAATCTAAAATTTTAAAATTTTTCCCAATTCTATTTATGATTAACAACGAATTTTGAATGACTTTTTGTAATGTTTTTTGCTGCAGTAAGTTTAGAAAAAAAAAATATTAATATACAAATTTTAAAAAAAGAAAAATCTTTTAAAGTCAAATTTAAAAAAAAACAAGTGACACATTTAGCATGAGATTCTCTTTATTGTTGAATTCTATCAGTTCAGGCATTTTCACTCGACAGTAGAGCTAAAAAAGTTACAATGCATTCCATAATTCTTTCCGTTACACACTAGCTCTTGTAACAGTCTGAACTTTTTCAAGACAGTTTGCAGGACAAAAATAAAGTAATTCATCTTATGTATTAGACTGATAAGGGGTCGTTCATAAACTACGTTACCGATTTTATGCACCTTTTTATACTCCCCTTCCCCACCGTTACTTTTCGTAGTGCATTTCAAAACCCCTCCCCCCTCCATAAAGTAGCGTGACATATGAAATAAAAAGATTGTCTAGTCAGCCAAGTGATTGGCTCTATACAGAGTTGTTGTTGTTGTTGTTGCCTTCTTAAAAAAAACTTACTTGATCTAAAGCTCGCAATTAAAATTCATGTAATAATTTAACAGATCACAAATTAATTAACTAAAATTAATAGTTATTTTATGAATTTCATTAGTTGACCTTTTAAGTATTTCGTTGTTGTTAATTTTAAACGTTTTTCTCGGCCGTACGAGGGTCGAACAAGGGTCGTTTGCAGGACTTTTTAGCCAAACAGCAGCCGTACAACGGGCGATCAGCGGCCGTACAGAGGCCGTTTTTAAATAATCTGGGCTGTACAGCGACAGTACAGCGGCCGCACAAAGGCCGTTTTTATATGGGCATTTCCAGAAAAAAGTCAACCGTGACCAAAAAATTAAAACTTATTAAAAACTTTTTATTTTAAGATATTATTAAGAGAAACATTTTAATTTTATTAATTTAAGAAATTTCTATATGAATTCATTAACCATGATGATCAAATCGTCTGCACTGTTTCGCAAATGTAGTTTCCTTTTTCGTAAATGTTTAGTAAATGTTTCGTAAACTTTTTGTTTTAGTACAAATAGAAGGCATTGGCTAAAGATTATAGAAAAATGGTTGAGGCAAGAAAAGGACAAAATATTAAATTTGTTTGTTAATTACTGAATTACATAATTACTTTACTACCTAATTACTTAATCACCCAATTTAAATTTAAGGAAATTTTTTCGCGTGGGTTATGTCGCGTGAGTTAGGGCAAATATTTTTTGGAAACTCAGTATATTTTTAAATAAGCAAAGCCCATAGGTAAAGTGGGTTTATTATGAAACTTCACTGTTTCCCATTATTTAAAAAGTAAAAACAAAAACAAATTATGTGGAAAAATTCGCTGAGTTTTTACAATCTAAACTTGCTTGTAAAACACACTTACTTTTTTTGTCGCGGGAGTTACGCCCATATTTACCACTGCCATTCTTAATTAGTCACAGGAACGACAATTTTGGTAGATCGTACCATTACTATGTCTTGTAAGACATACGTACATAAGAAATGTTCTAACATTAATAACATAAACTTCCGAGAAAACGAAGCCTTAAGTCGGCCAAACAGCGACCGTACAAGGCTTAGTTTTAAATATTTTTCTCGGCCGTACAAGAATCGTACAAGGGTCGTTCGCAGGACTTTTTGGCCAAACATCGGTGTACAATGGCCGATCAGCGGCCGTACAGATGCCATTTTTAAATAATCTCGGCTGTACAACGGTCGTACAACGCCTTTTAGCGGACGTACAGAGGCAGTTTTTAAATGATCTCGGCTGCTTTTCAATTTGAACTTCATGCGGAAATAAATTAATGTAAACTAATTAAAAAAAATTTTTAAATAAATTTTTTGTATTTAATTAATTTTTTTCCATAACCATTAATTGTAATCAGTTAAAAAATTATACTCTTTCAATTGAAAATTTAATCGGTCATTGTATTCAAACATCTAACTTTATACACAAAAAATGTTTTGAGTCACACACAAGTGCCGATTATTAACATTGTCGAGTGAAGCTTGCTTTAACTGTTTAAATTAAAAGGTTTGTTGAATAACAGCTTTGAAAAATTTGGTGGCATACTGCTTCCGTACTGCGGCTGTACAGTTGTTGTTGGGCCGCTGTTCGTCCACTCATATTTCAACTCAGAACGTGAAAATTTCTGGATATATTTTCCTTAAACTTGACATTTGGGTTCCTTACGTCTCTGGTCGGGACATAAGTTACTTCTTATCACAGAACACTTTTTAAAAAATAGCAGCTCTTTCAGCTTAAAAAAAATATGGAAAATGAAAACAATAAAGTAGTGGAAGAGAATAAAGTGAAGTTCTCCTGGATCTTACCCTAAGTAGCAACCTTGTACAGAATTCTCATATACGACCTAATAAATTAAAAAATAAGCTCACTCTTGACACCAAGTTTTTCATATATATGTCTATTAGGGCGGGTCAAATTTATAATCACACGTAATCTATAGGTCTAAAATCAATCCCAATATCGCGCATCGTGGTCAAATTTGTATATTGATTTAAAAAAAAACTTTAGTTTTTTTATAAAAATACTGTTGAATAGTTCAAAAATTGCAGCGTATATTATTTATTTTGATTTATTTTGATTTAATTTTAAAAATATTTTTCTTTTAAACCAAGTTTCACCAACGTGATAACTATTTAAATATTTTCAAAAACAAAACGCTTTAAATTAATTTTTAAGTCTTGTTTGCTCTCAATGCGGGGTGTTTTGGTTCGATTTTTTGTAGCTATTGCCTTAGCATAGTCTCGATTTTTTTCAACTACGCGTCGCGAAACACGTGAAAGTAACTGGAAAAATCGCTCAGTTCCCTCAATATGCGCAGGAATTTGTGGGATCTTCAAACTCTAGAATTAGGATGTGCTCATATGGAATGTTTACGTTGAATGGAGGGTCGGATAAAATGCTGTCATCATCTAGGTTTATCAAATAAACATAGTCTGGCATTCAAAATTAATACTATAATTTTTCTAAGTCCTTAGTACTGTTGGATCATAAAGCTTATCTCGATAATACAAAATCTTCTTGATTGCTCTTTCGTGAACCGGTTTTCAAGTTTTTCTAACTTCCCCAACGAAACAAATTCCAACCAAATTGTCAAGAGAAACCTTATTTGTATGAAAGAACTCGTGTAGTTGTTTTTTCTTTGTACCAGAGTTCTCAGCGTCAAGTGTGTCCCAACAAATGTGTATTTGGCTCTTGAACAACTACTAGGTGCAATTATTTAACCAAATTTCTACTAATATGTAATTTTCCATTTATTTCCACTCTCGACAAGGCCTAATTTTTTTGCCGTCTAAACAAAAAGCAATTACATTTGTATCGCCACGGTATTTGTGACACACTGCATCTCTACATATCTTTTTTTCCCCAACCCACTTTGGCTTTATCTATTATAACAGAATTAGGCTTGGGTAGGTCATGAAAAACTAGTTCAATTGAACTATTCGCACTCATGAACTATGTGAACTAGTTCGTTGATTCTCGATCTGTTAGTTTTTTTAGTTCAATCGATTTTGCAGCGAGTGAGATCGAATTTAACGAGAAAAATTTATTCAACAATAGTTTAAGTCAGTTTAATAGTTTTTCACTAATAAACGGTAAAAAAATTTTTTTGGAAACAAAATTTTTGTAGCAAATATTGTGTGGAATGCCCTATATGTAGTATTCTTATGTAAATTTCTTCTATGTCCACAGTTAATGATTGATTCGTTCATATAGTTCGTTTCATTTTATAGACCTGATAATGAACGAGTAAACAAAGCGAACTAAAAGACCTATTGAACTAAAAGATATAACGAGCTAATATACCTAACGATCTAAAACACCAAACGAACTATAAGACCTAACAGACTAGCAACATGAACGAGCAACACGAACGAACTAAATGAACTAAAAGAACTATATGAACGAACTAGTTCATTAAACTGAACTAAAAAGAGTGATCTTTTTAGTGGACTAAAATGCCCAAGCCTAAGCATTATCGCCATGGTTATCTCTGAAGCCAATGTCTTTGAAAATAGCCATAGCCAAGCAAGATGTGACTCTATCCGATACGCCAATTCTATCGCACATCATGGCAAAATTTACGGCGTTATACCTTTTGGTATACGGTCCCCTCTTCAATGTGACATGGTGTGTGGCTGTTGGTATTTCAAATGTAAATTCAGAGTCAAGATCCATATTCGGTAAGTCAATGTCATATGTTGGATCATAAAAGGTCACACACTCTAAATAATTGTTACAGTTTGACAGCAACTGCAACAACCTAGTACGCTTTCACGACCCAAGTTAAGTTGAAATTAAATTTTAATCTGAACTTGAACCTCTTGCTTAAATCAAATTTTTAATAGTAAAAAAACGAGTCAACTAAAAATCATTATTTTGGGCATAAAAATGAAAGAAAATCGACACGTCATAATTAGTGCCAAAAATCGTCAAGATTACGATAAATCGTCAATGTTCACATCACTGAACAGAGGAATCAATAGACATTGTACAAAATTCCATAATTATTCACTTTCAAAACTTAATCACGCGGAGAATTCTGACAACACGTGGTTTTATTTATGAATGCGATCGATCAACTATAGACTTAAAAAAGGCAATACCTTACTATTCACTATAAATTTTTATTTATGAGTATTTTAGTAAGAATGTGGTCAGTTTTGCAATACAGTGGTTCAATCCAATTTTGTTTACTTTTTAAATACTAAAATGTAAAGATAGACTAGTAATAATGAAAAATTCAACTGTAAAAAAAATGATCAGATCGTTTTTACGGTGGTTTTTATATATTAGTGCAATTTTTAGATATCAGGTTAGCAAAATTTGGTTTAAAAGCCAAAATATTTTTAAAATGAAATCATATGCAAACATTCTTTTTCAACAAGCCCAAAATCAATGATATACGCTGCCATTTTTTAACTACTCAACAGTATTTTTATATAAAACTATACAGTTTTTTTTAAAATCCATAATCAAATTTTGACATGCGCGATATTGGGATTGATTTTAGAACTATGGTTTCTTGGAAAAATTTTCTCAGAATTCATCATAGATTACGTTTCTTCTATACGCATTCTTCAATCAAAATACATCGGAGATGAAAAAATTAAAAAGTATGCAAAATAAATGCATGATAATTAAATTTTAATCATTTTGTTTCTCATTTACACGCTTCATAGTGTTTTAATTATTATTCTCCTAGTTTTCTTTGAATTCACTTTTAATTTAATGTACTGATGTAGGTTAAGTCATTTAGATCATCTAAGTATTTTTAAAAAATTGTGTAATTGAACTGTGATTATGAAACATAACCTTATGATACTGCGCTTGCCATACAATAATACACATCTCAATCAACATACTCACGCCGATGGCACTAGAAACAAAAATAACTTAGTTGTGGCGAGATGCAGTCGATAGGTCACAAAACAACGCTATTTATGTGCAGGTCCTAGGGCCTATAATAATTTACCAGAACTAATTAAAAATGATAATAAAGTTAGAAATCGTCCGTTTGTTTGACACCAAAAACATTCTCACATCTTGAAAACTATAGAAAGTCCTTGCACAATAAATTTTTAATCTTATTTAAAAAAAAAGGCCCAAATAATTTCTGTTACTTTCAAAAACGGTGCAAAAGTTGTTTTTGTTGCAAAACAATAATAAATGAAAATTGCATTTTGTATACCTTTTCATATGACATATCATTTAAAAAAAACTGTTTCCGTTTGACACAAAATTTGATGCTTTATTAAGAAAAATGTAATGGTACCCCCATTGATTTTTGTAACGATTTGAATTTTTTTACATGTTGTTTTTATAAGTATTAAAAAATGCTTAGCCTTCAAGCATATTTCTGGATTTTTTTGTATGCAGAAACAGATCTGCGGGGAACAAATCAAAACTATTATAAACTTTAACTACTGAAATCATAAAAATACATTTGTCTTAAAAGACATATTTTCCTCATTCAATAACACATTCTTGAAAATCCTGCCTATTTTTAAAGAAAATTCAAATAACCGCAAAAATAAAAATTTAAAAAAATATTAGTGCGATTCATGACACTTCGTAAGTTTTTGTAAACCGTGTAACGTCATGTTCGTAACTTTTTTTTACATGAGGGCACTTATAAGAATTTTCGTAACTTTATTCGTAAACACTATTTTGACGGCAATGATACACAAAACAAGACGGAGATTATCAAAGTCAAGTGAAAAATCTATTTATGCTATTCACTTGTCCATTTTTTTATTTGCTAGAAACACGCTTGAAAAATTAGAAACACAAAACAGCTGACATTTTCAGTTCGACAGCGTGCAGGTTACGCAGGCTTATTTACGACATACGAGATAAATTCAGTGCTTAAAATGTTACGAATTTCGTATATTAATGTTCATGTAAGAAAAAAGTGATGTTTCGTAAGTTTTTACGAAATACGAGCTTACGAAGCAGTTACGAATTGACATGAATGGCACTATTAACATTAAAGAGTAACAATGGGTTAATATCAGCTAGTCTTAAATAATATTAAATTTAATTTTTTTGAGATTTTTTAAAATTTTTGGTCACGTTACAATATCTGAAACCCCTCCCTCCTACCGTTACTTATCATAGTGCTTTTCAAAACTCCTCCCCTCCCTCAAATTGGTAACGTAGTTTATGAACGACCCCTAAGACGGTGAAGACTTATAAGTTGTTAAAAATTATTGAAAATCAAGCGCTTAAGCAAAAGAGGTTGGTAAGACACATAATAAGTCAGTGGAAAAGTTGACAACAACAAACAAATCTTTCTCAACTTTTAATGTTTGATTGTTATAAAACGATTTTAAACCATTTTACTTTAGAATATCCTATGATCAATTTCCTTTCGTTCCAATTTTATGAGACGTTGAAAATTCGTTAAAATCATATATTAATTATTTGAATTAAAAAATACTCGACTTTTTTGAGTGAGCTAGTTTCCGATTTTTTGTAGCTCTTGCTTGAGAGCCTGAGTAACTTTTTGTTTTTCTGCATCACTTTCGCTTGCGACCCGGAGCCTAAACAAATTTTCTAAACCGCTTCCGCACGCAAGGCCGAGCCAGAATATCGCTCTCTCTTGCGAGCCGGAACCGAACAAAATTTTTTGAATTGCTCCCGCTCCTGCTCGCGCTAAATTAACACTTCTAAAATGTTAGAATAAGTCTAAAAACCAATCTGGCTGTAAGATATTTATATCCACAGTTTTAGTTATAGAATCAGTATTACAATTTGATAGAAAATATCAAGTTGAATAAAATTTGTTTGTGTTGAAATAAATTTGTCTTTTTTGCTGTGTCAAATGGGCAATGAAATTTTGACAATTTCAAATTTTGACAATTACAAATTTCACGTTTCACATTTCGGTCGTGTTTTAGCGCAAATATTTTATTTAATTTGCATTCTATTCAATTTGCTTCATATTAAATTCGAGTGCTTGTACTTGCAACTTATTTCGTAAACTTGTAATATTGTAAACTTAAATAATAGCAATATAATAATAATAAAAAAACGAAAGTGCTTGAGCTTGTGTGTGTGTGTGTGTGAGAGCCAACGATCTCCCGGTGCATCAGCAAGTGCAGCAAAGTTAAATTGGCTTTCTTTGCAGACGAACGTCCTCCAAGTGCCACCACCAGAATCACAAGCAAGTGCAGTGCAAAATTTCTTGCTAGCCAACATGCTCCAAGTGCCATCACCAGCATCACAAGCAACTGAAGCGCAAATTTCCTGATTCTTGTGCTTGCCAACGTTCTCCGAGAGTCGCCACGAGCAGCACCAGCAAGTGCAGCACAATTAAATTGACTGGTCAACTCTCCAATATTTCAGAAGCACCATTTCAGCATGTCTCAAGCGCAGAGGCAAATTTCTGCCATTATACTCCGGCGTGAATTAAATAAACTGAAAGCGGAGAATTTGCGCTTCATTTGCTTGTGCTGCTGGTGATGGCACTTGGAGGATGTTGGCTAGCAAGAAATTTGCGCTGCACTTGCTTGTGCTGCTGCTGGTGGCACTTGGAGGAGGTTGGCCAGCAACAAATTTTGCACTGCACTTGCATGTGCTGCTGGTGGTGGCACTTCACCAGCAAAGAAAGCCAATTTAACTTTCCTGCACTTGCTGATGTACCCTCAGATCGTTGGCCCACATACACGCAAACACAAACTCAAGCACTTTAGTTTTTTTAATTTTTATTATTTTGTTATTTTTTAGGTTTTTTATGTTTATAATATTACAACTTTACGAAATAAGTTGCAAGTACAAGCACTCGAATTAAATACGTCACGGAAATTGATGTGTTGTTTTTTTTTCTTTATTTTTGAGTGTGTCAAAAATTTGCTTTCGATTGTCAAAATTTGTAGTAGCCCCTGGGGCTAACATAAATTTTGACAATTATATTCACCTCACAAATGCCAAAAATTGCTCTATCAACTGTCAAAATTTGATCATCCGACTGAAAAGTTTCCGATTGACACACAGCCTTAAGAGAACTTAACCTCCTAAAATTGTTTGTGGTAGCTTGTGGTACGAAAAATATGATATTTAATTTTCACACAAGATATTGGGTATGTTTAATGCAAAAACAATATCAATACAAAATACTCCCAATGTTGTGAAAAATAATCCAAAAGCCAATTCTAAATCAAAAGAAATTTTTCATAGCTAGTTTTACCTAGTAGGACGATTACATTTCCGCTAAAAAAATGATACAAAATTTGTTTATATTTCGTTGGGCAACACTATGCGATAATTCAAGGGTCATGGAATCTAATGAAAAAGCGACCAACACAGATCGATGGTACTGATCTAGACCAACACATCTCTAAAAGGGTTTTGCAAAGTTAGCTCGCTTTTAAAAGATATAGGCATTGAAAGTTTGCCTCTTGCAGAGTATTTTTTAAAAATGAAGTGCTCATAAGGGCGTATCGAATTAAAAGTTATTTTTTTAATTTCTCATTATAAGAGGTCTCCAAAGTTCTATAGAGTGGTCTCCCAAAAAAAAAGGATGTCTCCCTCTGCCGCAAGGACAAAGTTTTTGAGATAAACTGTAAAAATTAACGATTTATAAATGCCTAGATTTTTGTAAGAAAAACTAAATGTGTCTTAAAGCAAAAGTAAATATAGCTTTAACTAAAAATATCTCGCCAAATAAGACGCCACTCTTGATTTTTACTCATAGTGTCCTGTGTGAAGGTTATTCGAATCTTGAGGTACACTACAAATAGCACAGAACTTTTGATTGTTATCTGATTGTGTTCATTTTATTAAAGTGTTTACGTTTTCCTTATATTTGGTGTATTTAAAATTTGCACATTTTTTGCCTATGCATTTAGTGTTTTTTGAAAAAAGCATACTTGAATGCAATTTTTCAACTTTTTCTGAAAAATTAATATATCTCAGGCATCAGAAGTGGTAAAATAATTTTCGCTTTTTGAATTCTTGAGATATCTCCTTTAAGATTATTATTTTTTTTTAAAACATATCTAAAAAGAAATTGTTAAATCAATTGAGACTCATCGAATGGCAGACTCAGAAACTCAAAATTTTAGTTTAATATTTTGGTAAATAATGAGCTGAGGTGTATAATAATAATAAATTTCATGTTAAGCAGAAAATTTTTTTATACAATCGAAACACAAAAAATAATCGTGGTCTTAACCTGGTGTTTTCAAAAAATACTTTCAGACAGTGTTTCGTTCAAAAATATTTAAGAATCTAAATTTACAAAATTATCTTCGGTACCACTTCTGATGCCAAAAATATATAAAACCTTATTCAAAATACATTTCTCGGAAGAAAAGGAAATAGCAAATATTTAATTCGCCAAATTTAAAGAAAACGTAAACACTTCAATCAATAACACCAACATTTAGACAATCAGATAACAATCATTGGCGTCGGAAGCGGGGGGGCAAGGTGGGCAGTTGCCCCCCACTTTTTTAGCTAGATAAACAATTTAAAAGGAAAAGTTATTCAAAATATCAGTTTTTTTACAACGATAATATTTTTGTATTATATATTTTCCTCTTCTTTTTCTCTTCTTCATGTTTCATGTGAAGAAATTTTGGTGAACTTTTTTTGCACCACCATTTGTACTGCCCCCCCATTTGTACTGCCCCCCCAGATGAAATTCGCTTCCGACGCGATTGATAACAATTAAAAGTTCTTTGCTATTTCGAGTGTACCTTTGGATTCGAGTATTTCTCACACAGGACAATGAGGGTAGAAATCGAGAGTTGCATTTTGTTTGGCGAGATATTCTTACTTAAAGACTGTATTTAATTTTGCTTTTGTTGAACCCTTTAAAGAATACACTTTTTCAGTTCAGTAGTTAATTTTAGACTGTTTATTTAATAATGATTTCTGTTGAACGAAAGGTAAGGAAAATATATAATCATGAATCACTAGTTCATTTCAAGCGCAACTTGAGATAGGTGACTAAACGCTGGTAACTCAAGTGCCTTGGAATGTTGTAAGTATGCTTAATCAGCTTGACAATTTGGTAATATCAAAATGTCAAGTGATGCATGTTTAGGTTATTGACTCGTTTAGGTTATTGACTGTATTTTCCCTAGGCATATGTAGTTTTTTTTACAAAAATCAAAGCATTAATAGACTGTTATTTTTTACTATTTTTCTCAAAAAACAACTTTGTCCTTGTGTAAGAGGAAGACATCCTTTTGTTCTTTCTTAATTTTTTTTTGTAGATCTTTACCACCATGTAACTTTTGAGACCTCTTAGAATGTGAAATTCGAAAAAATTGTAATTCGATACGCCTTAATGAGCACTTTATTTTTAAAAAATATACTCTACAAGAGGCAAACTTTTAATGCCTATATCTTTTTAAAGCGAGCTAAATTTGCAAATTCCCTTAAGAGTTTTCTTACTATACACTAGTACTATCATTCTGTGCTATCCGCTTTTCCATTAGAAAAATATGTTGCACAGTGTAATCTGAACATTTTAGCTTCGCTGCAGCGCATAACACGACAATGGTTGATATATTGATGGAAAAGTTGATATTTATTCAAAAATTACATGACATAACCGGTGTTACTCGAGAAGTTATGTATAAATATAAAAAAAACCTTCGGAATCATAACAAAATGCTCTCAATTTATCACTCAATTATTTGCAAATTTTGTGCTTTTCTATATACAAAAAATCCAAAACAATTTGGACATTTCAGTCCTTGAAAGGAAATTAACAGAGCTTCTTATGAGCTATTTTGCTTCGCGCTTTATTAACTTCTGTACACAATGGATAAAAAACTGGACCTACTTGTTTTATACCGGCTGTGAACGGCTAAACTGCATGTTCTCAAGAAGATTTTCATGGAATTTATAATTCTCTGGCGTGTTCCATTGTCTGCAGAGGAATTTTAAACAAAGGTACTTCGGCGCCAAAGCCGCACTTACACTTTGTGCCTCGGCCGCCACGTTTTTATATTTAACCATTTATTCACAAATATATGACCTTTTTTGTCATCGCCAAACATACTAAGGTCCTTAGATTCATCAAACACCTTAAATGTTCAAGATAGATAATCTGCCATGCAAGAATTTTCAAAATTATATTATTGCAATTTGGTAATTGCATACCTTTGTGGTAAGTAACATTCTTGGTTTAGATGTCTTTTATTAGAAAAATTTCTTTTTCTGTAGGAACATGCAAGTTGCTCCAAATTTCCAAGAAATTGACACCACCTAAACTTTCGTACCTGAAACACACAAAAAGTTCTTAGTACTAATTTTATTTTTTGGTGAAATAGATGCTGGATTTGAAAGTGAATAACTCCGTCACTTTACAAAGGATTGCATTCAATTTTTTTCTGTTTGAAATTTTGATTAATTTTTTTGTTGTTCAATATTCAAAACCAAAAATGGCTTTTTTAATTCTTTCATATGGTATGCAGAAATGTAGGGTTGATTTAAAGCTTTTATCGTAAAAATTTAAAAACGTTTTATACGATCAAAAAATCAAATCAAAATAAAAAGTAAAGATTTCTTCATTTATTTTTAGTCATTTTGTATTTTTGTAATTTAATTTGCATAAAAATTAATGGTGTAGTCAAAGAATCATGACAATTTCTAAATTCGTTTCAGAGTTATATTCTCAAACACCTCTTTAAATACTGGGTACTAGGTACTTGCCAAAAACGTAAATCACAGACACGGACACTGAGTACAGACTTGGAACCAGTGGTGAAAGAACATGTAGGAATGATAATCAGTTAACCGGATCCGAATTTTGTAGACTAGCATTATTTATCCAAACATGTTTGAATATAAAAGCAGAATATAAAAAAAACGACTCGGACACAAGCACAAACTTCAGGTTATTCAAAATATTCTCGGGCTTCCAATAAAAAGCTTCAGAAAGCAATAGTTGCAGCTTTCAAGCCAAGAATCAGGAGACATTAAAATAAACCTGCGGGCGAGAGAGTATTTTTGCTGTCTGAAATTTTCTCTCTTGACGTCAAAATTCAGATCGATTTTTGAAGTGAAACTTCTTGGGCGGCGTTTCAATATTGAGGGTGAAATTTGAAGGTCTCGTCACGCGTCATAAAGGAAAAAGGGAAGGAGATATAGATTGTATATTGCTAAGGTACAGAGTAAAGGCACATGTTGAATTCAAAAGTTGCTTGAATTCGCTGTTGCAGTTGCAAACTGTTATGTATTAAAAATCAAAAATCGATGCAAAGCTGCCATATATAAAGTGAGTAAATTTAAAATTTCTGTCAGTTTAATGTAAAACGAGCCGTGTTAACAGTCAGCCGTATTATTAGTCAGAGTTTGTCAAAGGTTTGATTAACAGTTAAAGCGAGGATAAAATCCCTATGATTCTCAGAGGAGACTTTAACGTAAATTTTGCATCAAATGATTCTTTACCGCTAACAAAAATATTTGGTCTGCACATAAATATCAATCCTAATAAATCAACAACAAAATCAGGAACTACAATAGATGCAATTTTGTAACGTTTTCTCGAAAATATCGAACACGGGCATATATCTTACATTTAATGGCATTTTCGTTTCTCGAAAAATGAAACAATTTTTGTGCCTTTTTGGAAATTCTGCCCAAAGATGGCAGAAAGAGGGCAGAAAAATGAAATTTTTTCGAGAAACGAAAACGCCATTAGTTATCACGAACCATTAATGGCACTATTACTAACCAATGACAGTGCAATCGTCCAGCTAGCCTTGCATGGCATAGCAGCGAATGCAACGCAGATAAGCGGCTAGCACACAGAAAAATAAATGGTGGTTATGCAAAACATAGTAACATAGTCAAAATAAAACAATAAAAATAAGAATAAAACAATTTTACTTTATTAAATTAACCGCACTTGGTCAAACAATTTTACAACTGCTATACATCGGTTTTGACAAAACGTGAAAAATCAAAATAAAATAGATCTTGTATGTTTATCTATGTCAAGTGTCGATGTGACACTTGCTAAGTCATGCACTGCTCTGCCATGCGAGGCTTACTGGAACATAAATATTAAATAAAAACAATACTTTTGATGCAAATTTTGTATTGTATATATTTTGAGATGCTCTCTCTCTCTCTTTCTCTCTGTCTCTTACACTTAAATTTATGTTCTTTTTTTTTTTTTTTTTTAAGAAGTTTCACTTCTAAACTTTATACACACTATATTGTAATTATTTTATATATATATTTTCATATCTTTAGGGTTCTAACTTAATAACTGAATTTAAAGTTAAATTCTATTCATAACACATCCATATTTTATTTATTTTTTTTTGTTTTTTGCTTGTATTTTTTTGAAAACCGTGTTGATGAATGACGCACCCCATACTTATTTCCTAAGATCTTTTCACTTACAAAAGTAAATCAAACATACTTTTGTTAACTCGAATCCAGTAAAATAAAAATGTTGCTTATCAAAATCGAAGCGATTAAGACAAATGACAGGGAGTATGAATAATAGTAATAATTTTCTATTAATTTATTTTTAATATCTAAAAAAATGTAATTGTTTTAGCACAAGTGAGTTGTATTGAAAATGAAAAAGCTTAAGCATATCGATGTATTTTTTAAAAATCACGTCAGGATTAATTAAATCCTAGAAAAGCTGTTTTAAATCTCTTTAGTTTATTTTAATTAAAATGAATTGCAATATTTTTATGTATTCTCCAATACTCGTAAGACTTCAATCAGTCGTAGCAAATACACGATGCTGTTTCAATAAAAGCAGGTGGTGAGTGGCTATTAAAAAATAAGTTGTTCTTGTACTGAAAAAAATAAATTTTAAACAAACAATAAAGTGAACTACAAGTACGTAATTAAAAATTGTTGAGACTTTTTCGTGGATATCCGACATGAATTCCATCCGCTTCGCAGGTTAATTAAGTTGGCTAGTTACACCAAACAACGTAAACTGGTCGGCCAAACAAAGTATGCAATAAATTAATGCACTACACAGAGAGAAATAGGAGAAAATGTTGAAAGTGATATAGTTTAATTAATAAGTATTAGTGTTAGTATAAGTATTGGTATTAGTATTAGTATAAGTATAAGTATAAGTATAAGTATAAGTATAAGTATAAGTATAAGTATAAGTATAAGTATAAGTATAAGTATAAGTATAAGTATAAGTATAAGTATAAGTATAAGTATAAGTATAAGTATAAGTATAAGTATAAGTATAAGTATAAGTATAAGTATAAGTATAAGTATAAGTATAAGTATAAGTATAAGTATAAGTATAAGTATAAGTATAAGTATAAGTATAAGTATAAGTATAAGTATAAGTATAAGTATAAGTATAAGTATAAGTATAAGTATAAGTATAAGTATAAGTATAAGTATAAGTATAAGTATAAGTATAAGTATAAGTATAAGTATAAGTATAAGTATAAGTATAAGTATAAGTATAAGTATAAGTATAAGTATAAGTATAAGTATAAGTATAAGTATAAGTATAAGTATAAGTATAAGTATAAGTATAAGTATAAGTATAAGTATAAGTATAAGTATAAGTATAAGTATAAGTATAAGTATAAGTATAAGTATAAGTATAAGTATAAGTATAAGTATAAGTATAAGTATAAGTATAAGTATAAGTATAAGTATAAGTATAAGTATAAGTATAAGTATAAGTATAAGTATAAGTATAAGTATAAGTATAAGTATAAGTATAAGTATAAGTATAAGTATAAGTATAAGTATAAGTATAAGTATAAGTATAAGTATAAGTATAAGTATAAGTATAAGTATAAGTATAAGTATAAGTATAAGTATAAGTATAAGTATAAGTATAAGTATAAGTATAAGTATAAGTATAAGTATAAGTATAAGTATAAGTATAAGTATAAGTATAAGTATAAGTATAAGTATAAGTATAAGTATAAGTATAAGTATAAGTATAAGTATAAGTATAAGTATAAGTATAAGTATAAGTATAAGTATAAGTATAAGTATAAGTATAAGTATAAGTATAAGTATAAGTATAAGTATAAGTATAAGTATAAGTATAAGTATAAGTATAAGTATAAGTATAAGTATAAGTATAAGTATAAGTATAAGTATAAGTATAAGTATAAGTATAAGTATAAGTATAAGTATAAGTATAAGTATAAGTATAAGTATAAGTATAAGTATAAGTATAAGTATAAGTATAAGTATAAGTATAAGTATAAGTATAAGTATAAGTATAAGTATAAGTATAAGTATAAGTATAAGTATAAGTATAAGTATAAGTATAAGTATAAGTATAAGTATAAGTATAAGTATAAGTATAAGTATAAGTATAAGTATAAGTATAAGTATAAGTATAAGTATAAGTATAAGTATAAGTATAAGTATAAGTATAAGTATAAGTATAAGTATAAGTATAAGTATAAGTATAAGTATAAGTATAAGTATAAGTATAAGTATAAGTATAAGTATAAGTATAAGTATAAGTATAAGTATAAGTATAAGTATAAGTATAAGTATAAGTATAAGTATAAGTATAAGTATAAGTATAAGTATAAGTATAAGTATAAGTATAAGTATAAGTATAAGTATAAGTATAAGTATAAGTATAAGTATAAGTATAAGTATAAGTATAAGTATAAGTATAAGTATAAGTATAAGTATAAGTATAAGTATAAGTATAAGTATAAGTATAAGTATAAGTATAAGTATAAGTATAAGTATAAGTATAAGTATAAGTATAAGTATAAGTATAAGTATAAGTATAAGTATAAGTATAAGTATAAGTATAAGTATAAGTATAAGTATAAGTATAAGTATAAGTATAAGTATAAGTATAAGTATAAGTATAAGTATAAGTATAAGTATAAGTATAAGTATAAGTATAAGTATAAGTATAAGTATAAGTATAAGTATAAGTATAAGTATAAGTATAAGTATAAGTATAAGTATAAGTATAAGTATAAGTATAAGTATAAGTATAAGTATAAGTATAAGTATAAGTATAAGTATAAGTATAAGTATAAGTATAAGTATAAGTATAAGTATAAGTATAAGTATAAGTATAAGTATAAGTATAAGTATAAGTATAAGTATAAGTATAAGTATAAGTATAAGTATAAGTATAAGTATAAGTATAAGTATAAGTATAAGTATAAGTATAAGTATAAGTATAAGTATAAGTATAAGTATAAGTATAAGTATAAGTATAAGTATAAGTATAAGTATAAGTATAAGTATAAGTATAAGTATAAGTATAAGTATAAGTATAAGTATAAGTATAAGTATAAGTATAAGTATAAGTATAAGTATAAGTATAAGTATAAGTATAAGTATAAGTATAAGTATAAGTATAAGTATAAGTATAAGTATAAGTATAAGTATAAGTATAAGTATAAGTATAAGTATAAGTATAAGTATAAGTATAAGTATAAGTATAAGTATAAGTATAAGTATAAGTATAAGTATAAGTATAAGTATAAGTATAAGTATAAGTATAAGTATAAGTATAAGTATAAGTATAAGTATAATTATACATTAGAAGTATAAGTTTAAGTATAAGTTTTTGTATTAGTATTAGTAATTAGTATTAGTACTAATGCTAATAGTGTTCGGGAATGGTTCTTTTCACTTTCTTTGTTCTTTCCTACATTTAAGAATAATGGAAAACTAAAAAAATGTGGAATTAAAGGATAGAAACAATTAAGGGCTAGAAATGCTTGCCGAGGTTAAGGCATAACACTAGTCTCGGTTAAAAGCAATTCAAAACTGTTTTTCATGGTTGTTTCGCCTAATCAATAATTCACATATGGTTCCAATTAATTCCTCTTAATAAATCTATCCCTTTCCTTTCAGGTCAAAGACCAAACCTTGTTTGTATAAGGCGCATGCCTTGGTTCTTTTATCTTAAAAAAAAGTATTAGCATTAGTATTAGTACTAGTAATTTTATTAGTATTAGTTTTAGTATTAGTATTAGTATTAGTATTAGTATTAGTATTAGTATTAGTATTAGTATTAGTATTAGTATTAGTATTAGTATTAGTATTAGTATTAGTATTAGTATTAGTATTAGTATTAGTATTAGTATAATTATTAGTATTAGTATTATTATTATTATTAGTATAATTATTAATATTTGTTTTAGTATAATAATTAGTATTAATATTACTATTAGTATTATTATTAGTATTAGTACTAGTATTAGTTTTAGTACTAGTACTAGTACTAGTACTAGTATTAGTATTAGCGTTAGTATTAGTATTAGCATTAGAATTAGTATTTGTATTTGTACTGGTATTAGTACTAGTATTAGTATTATAATTATTATTAGTATTAGCATTAGTATTAGTATTAGCATTACTATTAGTATTATAATTATGTTTAGTATTAGCATTAGTATTAGTTATAGCAGTACTATTAGTATTAATATTAGTATTAGCATTAGTATTAGCATTGGTAATAGTATTAGTTTTAGTATTAGTATTAGTATTAGTATTTGTATTAGTATTAGTATTAGTATTAGTATTAGTATTAGTACTAGTATTAGTATTAGTTCTAGTATTAGTATTAGTATTTGTATTAGTATTAGTATTTGTATTAGTATTAGTATTAGTATTAGTATTAGTATTAGTATTAGTATTAGTATTAGTATTAGTATTAGTATTAGTATTAGTATTAGTATTAGTATTAGTATTAGTATTAGTATTAGTATTAGTATTAGTATTAGTATTAGTATTAGTATTAGTATTAGTATTAGTATTAGTATTAGTATTAGTATTAGTATTAGTATTAGTATTAGTATTAGTATTAGTATTAGTATTAGTATTAGTATTAGTATTAGTATTAGTATTAGTATTAGTATTAGTATTAGTATTAGTATTAGTATTAGTATTAGTATTAGTATTAGTATTAGTATTAGTATTAGTATTAGTATTAGTATTAGTATTAGTATTAGTATTAGTATTAGTATTAGTATTAGTATTAGTATTAGTATTAGTATTAGTATTAGTATTAGTATTAGTATTAGTATTAGTATTAGTATTAGTATTAGTATTGGTGTTAGTATTGGTATTAGTATTAGTATTAATATTAGTATTAGTATTAGTATTAGTATTAGTATTAGTATTAGTATTAGTATTAGTATTAGTATTAGTATTAGTATTAGTATTAGTATTAGTATTAGTATTAGTATTAGTATTAGTATTAGTATTAGTATTAGTATTAGTATTAGTATTAGTATTAGTATTAGTATTAGTATTAGTATTAGTATTAGTATTAGTATTAGTATTAGTATTAGTATTAGTATTAGTATTAGTATTAGTATTAGTATTAGTATTAGTATTAGTATTAGTATTAGTATTAGTATTAGTATTAGTATTAGTATTAGTATTAGTATTAGTATTAGTATTAGTATTAGTATTAGTATTAGTATTAGTATTAGTATTAGTATTAGTATTAGTATTAGTATTAGTATTAGTATTAGTATTAGTATTAGTATTAGTATTAGTATTAGTATTAGTATTAGTATTAGTATTAGTATTAGTATTAGTATTAGTATTAGTATTAGTATTAGTATTAGTATTAGTATTAGTATTAGTATTAGTATTAGTATTAGTATTAGTATTAGTATTAGTATTAGTATTAGTATAAGTATAAGTATCAGTTTTAGTATTTGTATTAGTGCTGGTATTAGTATTATAATTATTATTAGTATAAGCATTAGTATTGGGAGTAGTACTAGTATAAGCATTGCTATTAGTATTAGTATTAGGATTAGTATTAGTATAAGTATTAGTAAGTTATTTAGACTTTTCTTCGGTGTAGCTTCTATTTTCACTCAAAGTTCTCGTTATTGTAGTTATTTTTGTTGTTTTTGTTTAAGTATTCATAGAATATCGCCCTGAACATGCCAACAAATGGCAGAATATTTTCCCACTCATAAGTTTTTCGTTGCCGGCGAAAGGTTTTTTAATATTCACCTTTTTAATTTTTATTTTGTTTTTTTTTTCTATGGTCTTACTTCCTGATGGTTTGTGTGAAAATAAAAAGCGCGCGAATGAATAATCGCAATAATTAAGAAATATTATGGAAAATGCGCACAAATTGAGGAAATGAGATTTTACTGTAGAATGCGTTTTTTCCCAATGTTTTTTTAGTGATTTTATTTTGTGCTCATAAGTTTTTTTAACTTATTTTTACTTTCAGTTTTGCAACGTAGGGTAAATTTTTTTGCATTTATTTGGCTTTTGCCCTGCTTCGGCCGCAAGCATGCCAACTAAAGCAACATGGCTGACAGCCGCAGCAATGGCGGACGGTGGCGGCATTTCGAACTTCCGGTTCGTTTAGTAAAACGCAGTGGCGTGGCACATGAAAGCTCGGTGCAGCTCAGTACCGTTGCAGGTGGTGTTCGAGTGGCTGGTGAGTGGGTAATTAGGAGGGCGCGATGTTGGCAGGGGCGCTCATTGAGATGGATGTGGCCTTGTGGCTTACGGCTGGCTTAGGAGGCGAATTACGAAATAATAGTCATTATTTGCAGTTGGTTGCGGCAAGGCCGATGCAGCAATGGAAAATTGAAAATGTTAATAAAGAAAACAAATTCGCAAAATTGAAAAAAAAAAATATAAAAATTCAAAAGCAGCTTGAGAAACCGGCTAGGAATAGAGCCCAAGGAGCCATGAATTTGCTAGGTACTGTATTAAGTGAAATTTCAGGATTTCGTTTCATGAATGTCCTTTTATTTTCTTTCTTTTTTTTAAGTCCTCTATTTTTTGGCCTGAAAGAATGCTGCTTTTGTTTTTGTGCCATTCAAAGGCGAGACATGGTTGAATGAATGGCGAAGACTTTTGTTAATGAGGCTTCAACAGGCAAAGCCTGCTTGCCTTGGAAAAATAAAAATTTAAAAATAATATAAAGCAAAAAAAAAAAAATTTTTTGGTTTGGTACTTGAGCAAATTCTGACGTTAATATAGCCGTAACTGTAGCTTGGACTTGGCTTGGGATCGAGGAGCCTGCATCCCCGGGGTGCTATCAGATTCGTGTCTCTTATTGTTTAACCGAAACTTTGGTATTTTCAACTTTCAACTCATAGCATGAGAAGTTATCCAATTTTTCCATTTCAATTTTTTACACTGACAAGCTACACGAATAAAAAAAAATGCGGAGAAAAAAGCGAATGTGTTCTGCAGTAGAAATTATAAAAAGCGGAAAACTGCCGGGACATGCCGGGCAGCCAGGGTGAGTGTTGCGTGTTGTGCCAACCTATTTGGCGCACTATCCGGAGCTGAGCTTTGGTTGGCAAATAAAACGCACAAAGCTTATCACAGCCAACATACCTTTCGGCCATATTGTATTTACGGAAAACTCATTTTCCTTTGTTAATGGCGAAAATATGCGGGAAATGCAGTTGTTCGACCAAGAATCGTCGAGCCAGAGTGGGCAGCATTTGCGTTGAAGTAGCAATAAAGTTGAGTTGAGGAAAAATTGTTCATTTCATTTGCGGTTTCAATGAATTCTTTCGATATTTAGCAGTAGCCGCTATATAATTATTTTTAATAAAATTTAAAGTTTTGAGTTTTATGTTTTGAGATTTAAGTTTTAAGTGTTATGTTTGTAGAGTTGTGTTTTAATTTGACAGTTTCTTCTCAACCTGTTTGTTCATCACGACTTGCGCTATCAGTCATGGGAATGTTGTTTGTATTTATAGAATGTCTGATAAAATTTTTCCAAAATTAAAAAATGTTGCACAACCTACAATTTCAGTCTAAAATATTACAAAAAACTGTCTCTGAAATGTTCTTTCTTTAATTATTAAAGCTAAAAAATGATAATCTACGCTTTTATGTTAGTTCTGTTTTTATGTTTCTTTTTTGTTTTATCTCTTAAAATGATATATTCAAGGTCACGCGAATTCATAGAATTGATACCAAGTATTTGTCTTTTAATTGTCGTGTCAATTAAACTTCTTTTTTTTGCTAAAACTTTTTTTTTGGCTTGGGGGAAAGCATTGTACATGAATTCTCTTGTAATAACTTTTTAATTAATGTTTCATATGTCTTAAGTGGTAGTTTTATCTCTTTGGTAAGATACGAAAACTATCTTCCAAATTGATTTGAAAAAAAGCCAAAAACTTTCTTGCTTAGAAATATTGATTAAATTGGTAGTGTTTCGTAAGTATTGTACGTTGATGAAGTTGAACTATTATTTCTTGTTTTAACTAATCTTTGTTTTTAAGTTAGCTCGCTTTTTTGATGGTATATAAGACCGCTGAAAATCCATGAAACATCATATATTACTTTTCATACTGTCAAGAAGTACCCATCTGAGATTTCCACATGTTGCTGTTTAATATATTGCTTTTGGTCTTCGGATGTATCCAATCTATTCAAGCTGGAAAAGTTGGTCGAATTGTTGGTGGCAACAATATACCCATATCCAAAGTTCCTCATCTGATGCAAGTCTTTCGCGATGGAAAATTCCATTGTGGTGGTTCTTTGATTGCTCCAAAAGTTGTTCTGACTGCTGCCCATTGCGTGGATAGTATTTACAAAAGAAAATTTTCTGTTATGGGTGGAAGTTCTTTTAGGACTTTTGGCAAGCGGATTGAAGTCGTCGAGACTTTTATGGCACCACAATACAATAATGAAACAAAGGATTGGGATGTTGCACTTTTAATATTGGAGTCCGAGATGAAGGGCGATGATATTCAAACCATTGAACTGTGCGATGTGACTGTTCCATTAGGCGCTGAGGTTCAAGTTTCTGGCTGGGGCAAAATAAGTGAATCAGAGATGGAACCCAGTATTAACTTACGAACTATTAAAGTTCACACTGTAGACCATGCAACTTGTGCCGCTTCTTATGCGCCAGAGATCATAGTGACAGAAAATATGATTTGTGCCAATGCAAAAGGTAAAGATTCATGTACAGGCGATTCCGGTGGCGCTATGGTATACTCTGGTAAAATCTGTGGTATTGTTTCTTCTGGCTATGGCTGTGGTCGTTCCAAGTATCCAGGACTCTATGCCGATGTCAAGAAATTTTTACCTTTCATACATCATATTATGGAGTCATATGGAATATAATATGGAAAAAAGGTGGTAAAAATAAAGAATAGAGCTAAAAAGAAAAAATGTGTGTTGTTTTATTGATTTTTGTGAGTTTTATTTAAAAAAAGTCGAATAAGGTTAGTTTAAGAGATGCAACGGATAGTGATTTCGCCGGATATCCGGCGAGCTGCAAGGACGAATGGCCGAATATCAGCCGGCCGGATGGTAGGTCCATTGCCTAGTTGTCACCAAATTAAATATATTTCTTATTCTACACGCTACAATATACGGCTTATAGTGGTTTACGAAAACAAGCAAAATCGTCTATTGTCTTCGAACGCTCTTCTTAATTTTGATTATTAATTTTAATCATTTTACTAATTGAACGTTTTATAAGTTTTTAGTGAATAATTTTATCATTGTGAATACTACACTGAGAAAAAAAACAAACTTTAAAATTAAACAAAAAATTTTAAAATAGAAATTGAACTCATTTGCGTTCTTACAAAACAAAATTACAGGGTGACAAAAAATAAGTGTATACAAACTTCTTTGCCCTGTGTAGAACGCATTATTATATTTACAACGGTTTATTTGTTGTTGTTGCTATTCGACATATTTCGGAAACCGTTACATTTATTTTCAACGCTCTAGCTTCACTTTAATAGTTTATTTCACAATGTCTACTCATCGCGCAACCATTATAGCGTTGTACCAGTTAGGTAAACGAAATTGCGAAATCGCTCGGAGTATTGGAATTGCCCGTTCACTGGTTGCTCGTGCAATTAAACGGTTTAAGGAGCTTGGCTATGAAGGTGATAGACCAGGTAGAGGAAGAAAACGATCCGTGAACACTTCTAACAACCGAAAAATCATCAAAAAACGGGTTGAACGAAATGCAGGAGTTTCAATGAGAAAAATGACTCGTGAGGTGGGTATTAACCGTGAATCATTGCGACTTATGGCAAAAGAACATCTTGGACTTAAAGCCTACAAACACCAAAGAGGACAGTTGTTAACGGATAAGAACAAGAAAGTTCGGCTCCAAAGATGTCGTCTGCTTTTGCGTCGGGCCGCAGGTATGGGATGGGAAAAAATTGTGTTCACAGATGAGAAATTATTCACTGTTGAGCAAAAGCACAATAGGCAAAACGATCGAATCTGGTCAAGAGAAGCTCCTGGGCCATCCTCTATCATCGAACATCGCCAAAATCCGCAATCCGTCATGGTTTGGGGAGGAATTTGTGCCAGCGGCAAGACACCCTTGGTTTTTGTGGACCAAGGAGTAAAAATTAAGCAAGAAGTATACCGTCGCGACATTTTGGAAGCCGTAGTTCTTCCTTGGGCTCGACTGCACTTTCGCGAAGAAAGATGGACTTTCCAGCAAGACTCAGCGCCAGCCCACAGAGCAAGAATTACACAAGAGTGGTGTAGAGTCAATTTTCCCATAGCCCAAAATTTTGAAAAGCGTTTGAAGATATGTATTCGCGCTGGAGGAGGTCACTTCGAATCTTATTACTTATGGATTAAATTTTGAGTTTTTTATGTTCTTTCCCTATTTTTATTAAAAATAAAGATTTTTCATTGAAAAATGTTGTATACACTTATTTTTTGTCACCCTGTAAAAACAAGTGTGTTTAATTTTCAACTATAAACTCATTTCTGTTTTTTGTATAATTTTCTCTTGCAATGTTATGTGCAATAGAATCATTAAAAATTATTGCCAGACAACTGAGATAACGATTTTACATTTGATTGTTTGAAAATATTTTTGAATTAGTCTTACAAATATTAAACATAAGATGAAATAAAAACTAATTAATTATTTTGATATTTAAAATATTTCAAGCCGCAATAAAACGCAAAATTCATCAAATGAAGCCAAACAATTTGTTATTCGGTGGTACCAGGCCGCTGATCACGAATCTGACTTTGAAAACTCGAAAAAGTTTTTGTTTTTAATATAAACCCAATATTTTTAAATGATGTTTTAGAATATTTGTTTTAAATATTAAAGGTTTTGCATTAAATTTTGCGTTGAAATAAATATGTTTCAACTTAATGAAAGTATATTTAATTAAATTTAAGTAAACATTGTATATTTTTACAATGAAAGTATATTTAACAGTATATTTGTTAAAAAAACTTTTTTTAAAATAAACTCTAAAAATATTTGTGTTTAACTGAAATGAAATTGTTTCAAGGTCTATTTCAAAAACAAATTCGTTTAATATGAACACAATTTTATTTAACTTTAACACATATTTCTCTCAGTGTAAGAATGTAATCTAAGTGTTTTGAAAAATGCTTTGTAAAGTTTTTGTTACTTTTTTCATATTTAAATAAAAGCCGCCATAATTAGTACCTATTTAATTGTTATTTAGTTAACAATGATTTATTTAAATAAAATAATTTTTAGAAACAATCCGGCTGGCCAGATACCGTATACTGAGTTATTAAGTAAATTTAGGTCGGATCTAGTAGGTACCTTTATAGTTTTTAAAAAAATTATAACTCAAATATAATGTATAAAATGTATTTTTAATAATTTTGTCCGTTTTTCTAGTATCTTTGGTTACCCTGGTATAGGCGTATGCAACGCCGTAGATAAGGGGGTTGGAATCAAAGCCCCTTAGCAAACCAGAATATATTTAAATATAATCTATATACTACTAGCTTAAACCCGGCGCGTTGCTGCCGCTGCCCAGTTGCCAAATGCGAATAAAATGTTATCAGTGAAACTGTATATGTAAATTGTGGTCGAATACTGAATTCCATGGCTGTGCGACCTTTAACTCAAAAGCTGTTGAATTTCTCAAATTTAGATTGTATGGGAGGTACCACGCTCCCTTCTCTAACGCCTTACAAACTTATCAGTAAAACTTCATGTGCAAATTGACTCCGAGACTGTGCGGCCTTTAACTCAAAAGCTATTCGATATCGCAAATTTGGGTTATATGGGAGGTGCCACGCTTCTTTGTCCAACTCCCATAAAATGTTATAATCGAAGCGGCACGTGTTAATTGTGGTCGAATACCGAATTCCGAAGCTAAGCGGCTTATAACTCAAAAGATATTCGATATCGCAAATTTGGGTTGTATGGGAGGTGCCACGCCCACTGGGGGTAGGAGGGTGAAATATACTTAACGATCTATTCTCATACCAACCAAATATACATACAAAATTTCATGAAAATCGGTAGAGCCGTTTTGGAGGAGTTCTGTAACAAACACCTTGACACGAGATTTTTATACAGGTCCGCCATCTAACTTTTTTTTTCAACTACTACTTATTTCGTGAATGGTAACACTTAGCTCATGTCTGGTTTGACAGATAATTAGTTTCATCTTTCCGCTTAACGAATATGGTTGTGTATACGCTTGAACTACGCTGGGAAATATTGCGACATTACTTTGAAAATCATGGTAATGTTGCAGAATGTGTGCGAAAATTGCGTACGGATTTTGGAAGAAGAGAAGCACCGTCAGCTCCGTATGTTCGTTATGAAAAAAGTGAAAGAAACTGGCATCCTCATCGATAAACCAAAGCGTGAAAAGCCAAAAGCAGTGCGTACACCCGAGAATATTGCTGCTGTGGCAGAAAGTGTGCGTGAAGCGCCATCAACATCAGTTCACCGTCGTTCTCAACAATTGAACATTTCGGAGACATCATTGAGACGAATTTTGCATAAAGACCTTGGTATGACGCCATACAAAGTCCAATTGGTTCAGGAGTTGAAGCCAATGCGCTTTCGCTTCGCTAAGTGGGCCTGCGATCGACTTGCAGAAGATGCCGGTTTTGCCAAAAAAATCATCTTTTCAGATGAAGCTCATTTTGATCTCGGCGGGTATGTAAACAAGCAAAATTGTCGCATTTGGGGCACAGAAAACCCGTACGCATACATTGAAAAGCCACTGCACCCAAAACGAGTCACTGTTTGGTGCGGATTTTGGTTCAGAGGCATAATTGTGCCATTTTTCTTCGAAAATGAGCAAGGAGTGGCCGTTACAGTCAATGGCGATCGTTATCCGGCCATGTTGAACGAATTTTTGTTCACAAAAGTTGAAGAGGAGGATATTGGCAACATTTGGTTTCAACAGGACGGCGCTACGTGCCACACAGCCGAAGCTACATTCGATGTTTTGCGCCCTGTTTTTGAAGATGGCATTATCAGCCGCAGAGCTGATGTCGTTTGGCCACCTCGGAGCTGCGATTTGACACCGTTGGACTATTATTTGTGGAGTGCCCTCAAAGATAAGTGTTACGCCGACAAGCCAGAGACAATTGACGCTTTAAAGGACAATATTCGTTAAGCCATTGATGAAATCAGCTGCACACAATCGATAATGTGCTTAAAAATTGGACCGATCGTGTATGCTACTGCATGGCCAGCAGAGGCAGCCATTTGAATGAAATTATTTTCCATTATTAACCGGAAGGATTGTACTTTCAAATAAAAAAAGAAATTTCAGAAAATATCCAGTAGTTTTTTTTATAGAATTTAAAAAAAGAAGTTATTTGGCGCACCCTGTATATTAAATTATATAAAAATTAAACTTTTAAAAATTTAGCATTTTGTGGCTGCCGATAAACTCAAGAACCGCCGAACGGATTTATGTGAAATTTTTACTATTCGAATCATTTTTGATTATAGATGGTACATGCGTACTTAAAATGTTGATATATTTGATTAACTGAGAAATTGGCTTTAATTTTAATTTTTGGTAAAATTTGGCGCTTTTTACACTGAAAAAAATCTGCTTCCCTTAAATTAAGAAACTGTTGCTTCAATTCGTAGGCATGGGTTTTTCTATATTCTATAAATGTTTCTCCTTAATGTAGTGACTTTTTACATGATTTAACGATCTTACGTCTGGATGTCGTTGCAACGTTATCAAAACAGCTTATTAGTTTTGAAGACAAGTTTTTACTTAAATATAAGAAATGAAGCTATGATAAAAGTTAAATTTCCAAAAATTGTATACAAGCAGAAATAATTTGGAATAAAAACTGTATTGATATCAAGTCCGCTTCCAACATTCTACAGCATGATTTCTTAAATTTCGAGAAATATAAGTTACAATACCTGAATATTTCATAGAAATACATGTAATTTTTTCTTTTTTTGTGCACAACAAGTGATTTATTTTTCTTATATTTCTAGAAAAAATGCTTTAAAATTATTTACAAAGCGAACAATTCTTAATGAAGCAAATTAAGCGACAATTGTTTAACAACTGCGATGGCCGAATAGATAAGCCCATGCACTTACATTCAAGGTTCAAGTCTCCGGATAATAGTAATTTTTCAATTTAATTTAACGTTAATAATAATAATGTTTGCAGTTTTTTGTCTGCATAAAAATCATAATTCTCACGGAATGCAGTTTAAAATCCTAGAAAAGGTGTTTTTTTTTTGCAAAAATTCCAAAATTTTTCAGGGATTTGATGAAAAATTTCTCATTTTTAGAGAAAATGTTTCTCGTAATTATAGCCGATGGTTAAACGGTAGAAAATTTCTTATTTTCAGAGAAAATATTACTCGCAATTAAAGCCGATGGTTAATAAACGCTAGACAATTTCTTATTTTAAGAGAAAATGTTTCTCTTATTTATAGCCGATGATAAATAAACGGTAGAAAAACTTACTAAAATGTAATACGATTTTAACACAATTGCGCTAAGTTTTTTCAATGATTGGATAATTTGCCTAAAATATTTCCCACTTCTGGTGTCAATTTAACGAAAAATATATACTTAATATTCAGAAAATCGGTCATGTTTCTAAATGAAGCCCGATTTTCTAACGATTGGGTGCTATTTTTCTAGATTTTTTGGAAATTTTTTTATGAGTGCAAACACTAAATTACATCTGAAAATGACTTATGAATATGAAAGATCTTCCCGATTCCAATAAAAAGTCCACGATGGCATGCACCAACGATCAATTACTTTGTCGTAAAAATGGTATTTTAATAAAAAATTAAATCATTTTCTTGCAATCAGTTCGTTTGTTGATTGACTTTTATGCAATCACTGCTTGCAGCTCTTGTTTTGTTGTTGCTGCATGTTTCTTTGTAGCTACAACAGCTGTGCGTTGGAATGAAAAGAGAGCACTGCAGTTTTTATAGCATTAACTTAACAAACCACGAAAAAAAAGCAATTATTGAGCAAATAAAATAATAATAAGTGATACATTTTCATTGTAATATTTTGTTTGGCAAACACATTAAGACTTTTTAGAGTTTTTGCTATTCATTAGTGTGGCTTAAGATTTCTTATCTGTTAATACGTTCAAAAATACTTTTGCTGAAGGTGATATTTATTAAATGAACAAACCTGATACTGGCAACGTAGTGTAGATTAAGTGCTGTTTTAGCTATATGATTGTTTGTACGAATACTTTATACGCCCTACTTTAGTATATACACCAATACTTATACCAAAAAGTTGTGAAAATGAACCTATTTTGGCAATCTTATTGTATTATCTTTGTGTATTGCCAGTGAAACATTTCAATTTCCATACAAATTTCATATTAAAATCTTAAAATATTTTTACCTTTTAAAAGTTGAACTTATTAAATTCGTTTTTTGCATAACGAAAAAGTTGGATTATTGGCATAAGGCTGGATGACTAGAAGAAGGGAGTTTAATAACTTCAAAAATCATAGAAAAATTTACCAAGTTAAAAACAAAATATTTAAAATGTGTCTTGATGGACTTTGACCGACCCTCAAGTTTTAAGCCGACTCTAAGGCTAATATCTACCTTTTTAGAAGATTTATTCAGAGAAAAGAAAAGGTTTACTAAGCTTTACTTTTTAAATAATAAAAAATTACTGAAATACACAAACGATAAAAGATATTATAGAAAAAAAAAATCATGTCAAGTATTTTAGTTTTATATGTTTTTAGTTTTTTTCCATATACTCCAAAAATTAAAATAGTTTTTGAATCCGAGTCAACGCGAACATTTACCTGCCATTAAACTGTTTTCCGATCGTTGTGATCCTAAGGATTTAAGAGCCACGCGTTACTAAGGTGTGAGTTGGATCTTCACTCTTGTTTTGATATTCGTTGTGTACTACATTCATGAGAGACCCGAGCTATGGTCTCTCCTTAGCCAACTCAAGTTTAATAAAATCTTCACAATTTTCCACACTATACGATTAATTTTGCCTTATTTTAATTTTTATCAAGAAAAATAATCAAAATCCTAGGTATCCTGCCTACGAATAGCACTACCGAGGTCTTCTAGATAAGGTTTTAAGTTGTCGGATTAAATATTATTTCAATCTATATCATCAGTCTTATTAAATTTGGAAATCAGTTATATATTGTTTAATCTAGGATTGTCTTTTCTTTTAACACTTCCAAAATTATAACATTTATGTAATGCTTTTTATCATAATTTTTTCATATATTTAGAACAGTATAGTATAGTATAGTATAGTATAGTATAGTATAGTATAGTATAGTATAGTATAGTATAGTATAGTATAGTATAGTATAGTATAGTATAGTATAGTATAGTATAGTATAGTATAGTATAGTATAGTATAGTATAGTATAGTATAGTATAGTATAGTATAGTATAGTATAGTATAGTATAGTATAGTATAGTATAGTATAGTATAGTATAGTATAGTATAGTATAGTATAGTATAGTATAGTATAGTATAGTATAGTATAGTATAGTATAGTATAGTATAGTATAGTATAGTATAGTATAGTATAGTATAGTATAGTATAGTATAGTATAGTATAGTATAGTATAGTATAGTATAGTATAGTATAGTATAGTATAGTATAGTATAGTATAGTATAGTATAGTATAGTATAGTATAGTATAGTATAGTATAGTATAGTATAGTATAGTATAGTATAGTATAGTATAGTATAGTATAGTATAGTATAGTATAGTATAGTATAGTATAGTATAGTATAGTATAGTATAGTATAGTATAGTATAGTATAGTATAGTATAGTATAGTATAGTATAGTATAGTATAGTATAGTATAGTATAGTATAGTATAGTATAGTATAGTATAGTATAGTATAGTATAGTATAGTATAGTATAGTATAGTATAGTATAGTATAGTATAGTATAGTATAGTATAGTATAGTATAGTATAGTATAGTATAGTATAGTATAGTATAGTATAGTATAGTATAGTATAGTATAGTATAGTATAGTATAGTATAGTATAGTATAGTATAGTATAGTATAGTATAGTATAGTATAGTATAGTATAGTATAGTATAGTATAGTATAGTATAGTATAGTATAGTATAGTATAGTATAGTATAGTATAGTATAGTATAGTATAGTATAGTATAGTATAGTATAGTATAGTATAGTATAGTATAGTATAGTATAGTATAGTATAGTATAGTATAGTATAGTATAGTATAGTATAGTATAGTATAGTATAATATAGTATATCCGCAAGGGTATCCTCAGAATAGGATAACGGGAGTAACGACCCCGCGGACCCTAGTTGTGGCAGGTATGGAGGGCGTACTAAAGTGGTGCATGTGCCCAAAGAAGCCCTGTGACAGGGCGAGTGGATACCGCCCTTAACTAGGTATCCAGCCACAAGGGTACCTTCGAGAGAAGTGTAATTAGGAGAGTGACGTCTCTGTGGTTTCCCTAGGCAATACCCGCCGAAAGGCATTAGGATCAAGCCCAGTACGGTTCTAATTATGGCATTGCTGGATACTGTTTTGGATTTGAAGCACCCTGGGCTGACAACTGTGGCAGTCTATGACCTCAGTAAGTGGAAGTGAAATTCCAACGAAATGGCTTATAGGTTAATGTCACAGTTGCCCTCCGTCTCGTTAAAACGTAGCGAGTCTCGGAGTACGTTCAATGTTTGTCACCATTGAGTTGGTGGTGTAGGTTCAGATGGATATTTCCTGATTAGTACGGATTCGGCACTGGCATAATACCCCATAAGGATCTTATGTCAACCCTCGCATGGCCTCACTGCTTGCATAGATAACCATGGGATCAAAACGTAACTACACTTCAAACGGCGATAGCGGCTTCGAGTTGAGACCCAATTGAAATGGAGAGTTACAACAACAAACAACAACAAGAAAAAACAAAACTAACCTACAACAAGGAAAACGGAGATGAAGACTTGTACACGAGGAACGGTGATGAAAATGTCTTAAAAAATCCCTTTGTGAAAAGCTCGGTGATAGTAAGATCACCGCAAGCAAAGGGGTCAGAAAAACCACCTGGTAAAAATGTGTGTACCATAAGAGATTACACGAGCACACCTGTGAATACTCGTAAAGCAGATAGCTTAGAAGGCGAAAAAAGACATCAAAGTCAGCTCAGAATTTCAGAAGAAAAAGCGTTTATTGAGTTAGGCAATAAACTTAGCGCAGCAAATGGCATTGTCTCCGGCGCAGAGAATATACACAAGACGTTACGCGATAATCTTAACTGTGCTTTCGCACTGTACCAGCAACTAAAAGAGTACAGGGAAGCGATAGGTAGTAACCCAGTTTTGTCATGCGACGAGCGTAAGCAAGTGCTATCTAAAGTCACTCAAGTTGACCCTATTTCTCCTGCCCAAGAGAGGAAACGAAAAGTGCCGAAAACACCTGCAACAAAGCACTGCAGACCCAGGCTGAAATAAATATTCCAGAGACTCCGGCTGTGGCAAATGATTGGGAGCTAGTGAGCCACCGAAAAGCAAGGAAGAAAAAAGATAATCAAAGTAACAAACGCCGTGAAATGCGAATCCAAGGAGAGGCAATAACAATTAAATCCAACACGTCTGAGTCATACGCAGATGTTATAAAAAAGATGAAGCAACAAGTAAATCCCACTGATATCGGTGTGGAGATAAGGGGTATCAGAAGGACAAAAGCTGGAGACTTACTCGTTCAACTAAAAAAAGGCGAAGGCCAAGCCGAAAAGCTCAGAAACGCTATAGGTAACACGCTTGGTGAAGATGTCATGATTAGAGCGGTTACCAAAAATCATATTCTTGATATCAGAGACATGGATGAGTCAACAGATAAAGATGAACTTGTTAATGCTCTTATGAAGGCAACAAAAGTAGAAGAACCCACAACGTTCAAAATATTAAATCTTAGAACATCGTTTGGAGGAACCAAACAGGCGCTCGTTCAACTACCTGAGCACTTAGCAGCTCCACTACTCCGTACGAGGCAAGTCAGAGTAGGATGGGTTATGTGTAGGCTGAGGAGTAAGATTAGAGTTCAGAAATGTTTCAGGTGCCTAGAACAGGGTCATATTTCGAGCCAGTGTAAAGGTACAGATAGAAGCAATCTATGCAGAAAATGCTGTAATCCGGGACACAAAGCTAAAGAATGCAAAGCGGAAACGAGATGCATACTATGCCATGAAAGTGGCTCAATAAATTCTCAGCATTATATTGGTAGTACAGCGTGTGCAATCAACATAAGAAATAAAGCAAGAAAATGATCACGAAATTTCTACAGATCAATCTAGGACGGGGTAGAGAAGCGCAAGACCTGATGATACAGAAGGCGACAGAGATTAATGCAGACATACTTTTAATAAGCGAACCGTACAGAAACCCACCATCTCAAGTTTGGTACGAAGACAAAAACCATTGCGCAGCCATCATGGTAAGAAACAGAAGATTAATAATAAGCGAAGTTGATGAAAGCAACGCTGGCTTCGTATATGTCACAGTGGGCAAAATTAGGGTATATAGTTGCTACTTTTCACCAAATATAGACTTTAATTTGTTTGCAGAAGCCCTTAACATACTTGATGTTTCTATCAGGTCCTCAAAATATAAAGTGATCATTGGAGGAGACTTCAATAGTAAATCTACAGAATGGAACTCCAAAAAAATGGATAAAAAGGGTACTACAGTGTGTGAAATGGTTGCTAGTCTTGGTCTTACGATATTTAATATCGGAGACAAACTTACCTTTCGGAGAGGTACAGGTGGTAGTATTATCGACATCACCTTTGGAACGACAAACCTCTACAATGAAAACATGAATTGGATAGTGCTGGAAGATCTCACCTTAAGTGACCACCAGTATATCTCATTTAATATAGATGAACGTCCAAATATGAGTGTAGAAGATGCAAATTTCCCAAGATGGAACGTCAGAAAACTTGATGACAAAAAATTGTCCGATTATATTACTCGGGCTAAGGATAGAAATATGGAAAACCAATCCGAAAATATAAATGTAGAAAATGCCGCAGAGTCGCTGACGAAGATACTCACAAAAGCGTGTAATGTCGCAATGCCAAGAGCTCAAAAATACAATAACAAGCGCCCAGTATACTGGTGGAATGCTAAAATACGTGAGTTGAGGGCGAAATGCCTTGCAGCACGTCGAGCGTCAATACGAAACTATGATAACCAGCTCTTAACGGTTGAGTATAAAACGGCACGTAAAACCTTAAGAACAGCCATAAAAGAGAGTAAGAAAAGATGCTGGACAGAGCTATGTAACGAAATAGATTCCGACCCATGGGGCAAACCGTACAAAATTGTGATGAAAAAGCTTGGTAGCATTAAACCTATACCCGGCATTAAAGAACCAGTGTGGGCAACAACAATAGTAGAAACACTATTTCCATTCGATGAAGATGGGCTAAAAAGAGAACCAAATTATCAAGTCGAAGGTTTCATCCCTCTGAACGTAGATGACATTACACATGCATGTAGTAAACTAAAAATAGGTAAGAGCCCAGGACCAGATGGTATACCAAATGAGGTCATAAAAGTAGTATGTGAGATATGGCCAGATCTTTTACTTGAAGTCTTCAATTCATGTCTAATAAACGGAATCTTTCCAGCTAAATGGAAAATACAAAAGTTAGTTTTGTTACGAAAGGGAAATAAACCATTAAATGAGCCTAGTTCCTATAGACCACTCTGTATGTTGGATTCACTAGGAAAATTATTAGAGTACGTAATGCTAAAACGTTTGGAAGAGCGCATAGATGACCTTGGCGGACTATCCCCTATGCAACATGGCTTCCGCAAAGGGAAGAGTACAGTTGATGCCATTAGCGCAGTATGCAATAAAGCTATACAGGCCAAAACAACAGGAGAATACTGCTCAATAATAACACTAGATGTTAAAAATGCTTTTAACACAGTAAAGTGGAAAGTAGTACTACAAGCTTTCAGAAACCGACGTTTAGATAACTATCTCTTTAACATAGTATCAGACTATCTGGATAACAGAATTTTAATCTATGAGACGGAAAATGGTATAAAAGAGCACCAAATAACAGCAGGTGTACCTCAGGGCTCAGTATTAGGACCATTCCTGTGGAATGTAATGTACGATGGTCTACTGAATTTGGAATTACAAGAAGGTGCAAAACTAATAGGTTACGCTGATGATATTGCTCTGGTAGTAAACCAGCGAACTGCCGAATTAATCGAGATAGTGGTAAACGATAGCTTATGTCGTTGTAACAGATGGCTGCGAAGAAACGGTTTGAAACTTGCAGTTCCAAAAACGGAAGCAATTCTAGTGACAGATCGTAGGGTCTTCAAAATACCGAAAATACGTCTACAAGATAGAGAGATACCCTTTAAACGAAGCTTATGCTATTTGGGTGTGCAATTAGATGACAAACTTAGCTTTGGACAGCACGTAGTAAATATTCGTGACAAAGCTTTGCGAACGGCAGCATCATTGGCCAGAATAATGCCAAACTGTGGTGGCCCAAGGCCGCAGATGAGAAAATTAATAAACAGCGTAGTACACTCCCAGCTTCTTTATGCTGCTCCAACCTTTGTCAGGGCACTGAATCTGAAGAATAATATGAGGGAACTACGGAAAGCACAGAGAGTTAGTGCTCTCCGTATTATATCAGCGTACCGTACAGTGTCCACAAGTGCGGCTTTAGTGCTTGCAGGTCTGCCACCAATAGACTTATTAATACTGGAAAGAGAAGAAATATATACCCAAACTAAACTTATAAGTTGGGCGAACACTAATACACAAGAGCGAAAGAAAAAAATTTCAGAAATAAAAATTAATGCCAGGGACAATGTAGTAACTAAATGGCAAGAACGTTGGAATCAAAACATGAACGGGAGCTGGACATATAGCCTTATCCCCAATATAAAAGTCTGGCTGGAAAGACGACATGGAAACATGGGATATTTTCTGACTCAGGCTATGACAAACCATGGTAGTTTTAACAAATACCTGCATAGATTTAAACTTAAAGAAATAAGCAGCTGTGATTCATGCGCAGCGCTAGAAGAAGATGCAAAGCACATACTTTTCGAATGTGAAAAGTAGTTGGAGGAGAGACGAGCTTTAAATGATATGCTAGGTGTTACATTAACTGAAGAGAATCTGTTGAACGAAATGCTAAAATCTGAACATGCATGGACTTGCATGGACTTTGTGTGAAAGACACATAAATAAAATATTAAAGGAGAGAAACTTCAGTAGTTCCGAACCTCCTTGCTTAAGGAGGACGTAGGAATCTTACGAAATCAAACCCCCGTCCTGATGAAATGCTGACGCGGTTCCGGGGTGGAGCTGGTGGAGTATCGTGGGGCCACTAGATGATAGCGCGCTATCACTACGTCCAACAAAAAAAAAAAAAAGTATAGTATAGTATAGTATAGTATAGTATAGTATAGTATAGTATAGTATAGTATAGTATAGTATAGTATAGTATAGTATAGTATAGTATAGTATAGTATAGTATAGTATAGTATAGTATAGTATAGTATAGTATAGTATAGTATAGTATAGTATAGTATAGTATAGTATAGTATAGTATAGTATAGTATAGTATAGTATAGTATAGTATAGTATAGTATAGTATAGTATAGTATAGTACAGTATAGTATAGTATAGTATAGTATAGTATAGTATAGTATAGTATAGTATAGTATAGTATAGTATAGTATAGTATAGTATAGTATAGTATAGTATAGTATAGTATAGTATAGTATAGTATAGTATAGTATAGTATAGTATAGTATAGTATAGTATAGTATAGTATAGTATAGTATAGTATAGTATAGTATAGTATAGTATAGTATAGTATAGTATAGTATAGTATAGTATAGTATAGTATAGTATAGTATAGTATAGTATAGTATAGTATAGTATAGTATAGTATAGTATAGTATAGTATAGTATAGTATAGTATAGTATAGTATAGTATAGTATAGTATAGTATAGTATAGTATAGTATAGTATAGTATAGTATAGTATAGTATAGTATAGTATAGTATAGTATAGTATAGTATAGTATAGTATAGTATAGTATAGTATAGTATAGTATAGTATAGTATAGTATAGTATAGTATAGTATAGTATAGTATAGTATAGTATAGTATAGTATAGTATAGTATAGTATAGTATAGTATAGTATAGTATAGTATAGTATAGTATAGTATAGTATAGTATAGTATAGTATATAGTATTTGCGTTACCCATTCCTACAACATATTTCAAAAATTTTTTTTACGTATCGCGGGAAAGCCGCGGAGGGTTGCTAGTACGATATGGATATTTTAGTTTATTTTTTTTTTAACATTTGTAGAAAGTATTTAAAATAACAATAATAATGAGCATTGCTTCCTTGTTCACTAAGTGGTTTACTTAAAGTAAAAGTGCATTTTATCGGCAGATTTGTCAATTTCACGACTTCTTGAGCTGTATGTGACTATAGTCAAGTGATTACAATACCTTTTTACCTCAAATTCTAGCTGTGATCAAATTCATATCAAGCAAACTAACTAATGTGAGCAGTTACGAATCCACAATATTTGGTTGCAGTCCATTTAATACATAAAATATTTTCATTTACGTCAAATCTGACAATCTGCGAACATATAAATACTGTATTCGAGACTTTGGAAAATGTTCGGAAGAACGATAAAGAAGCATTTAAAATATATCTTAAAATGAAACTGAGATATGCTTCTATTAACTTGGAAAGGAAATAAGTAAGCCTCTTTTATCAAGATGCAATGTAACTGCAGAAAAAGTAGAGGATTTTTTTGAATTAATCTTTTGATTCCTTGGGATGACACTGTTTTAAAACCGAAAAAGGCATGTTTTCATGATTTTTTTCTTAGAGACATGAATAATGTTGGTGTATTTATTTCATATACATGTTGTAGTTTGACTTCTTTAGTATATTTGGAAAAAAAAATTAAAAATTATCGCTAAATAAGTCCGCGGCAGCGATTCTCCGGAGGCGCCTCGAAAAAAGTTGTTTTGCGGTGAACACTATAGAGGTGAACACGGATCATCTGAAAAAAAATTTAAAACTAGTTTAAAAGGTAAAATGTTTCCCGAGGTAGTACCGAAGAGTTTTTGAAAATCTCTTTTTTTTTGGTAGCGTTTTGAAGTCGAAAACGCGATTTTCGCTGAAAAATTTAGGTTATTTTATAACAGAGCTGTAAAGTATTTACTATTTTCAGTATTTAAATACCTGTTAACTGCAAATAGAAAGTATTTTAAAAATAAGTATCAAGTACAAATACCTAATATTTCCTCAAATACTGTAAATACTTCAAAAACTTTCAAATACTGTAAATACTTTCAAATACTGTAAATACTTTCAAATTCCGTAAATACTTCAAATTCCGTAAATACTTTAAAAAAATTTTCTAAGGAATTTTTATCAAACATGTGTGAAAAAAACGCAGTCTTAAGATGATGCAATGGCACATGTAGCCAAAAATGTTATATTTTCTGTTGTTTATAACAAAATACAAGGAAATGACAAAAAATGTAACAGCAAGTTTTGCACTTTTCATGCACAAAGTACAACCGCTTTTGAACTTGCCAAATGGAAAAATATAAAGTTACCAATAACGATATATGCCACACACATAATTTTGTAAGTTCATGCATTTTTTAAAATTTTCAAAAAAATAATTATTCAAATTTTCTACTATTATGCTTAATGTCACTTTATGTAAATTCCTATATATATTAATCCAGTGTTCTTTGTTTTTGTTTTTGTTTTAGAAATTTAATAAAAAAATCCCTTGAAAATGTTGGAAAATAGACAACGAAACGTCGGAAAAAAATTAATTAAAACTGTGTTTTTAATTGCATATAAACCTATGATCAAAAAGCATATAAATAATATTAAAAATATTTTGAAAATTGAATTTGTGTCCTTATTTTGTAAAACGAGCTCAGTCACTTGCATAAGATTTTTGGATTTTTATTTTAAAGGAAAATTTCAGAGAGAGAGAGAGAGAGAGTTTGCTCTGATTCATATGGAAATGGTGTTTCCAGACAAAAAACCCCAGGTGAGGTGATTGCGTGCGTTCCATGAAATAAGGCCATTAATGTTTTTTTGGCCATTTTTTAATTAAATTGTTAATGGCATGAACCATAATTTATTTTATTTTATTTAAAGGAACAATGTCGACATGTAAGACAGAGTCTTATAAATGCACTAAGTATGACATGATAACAACAGTTTTTAATACCATGAATGAAAATTAAAGCTAACTTAACAATGTATTATAAATGAATAAAATGTAGACTTAGCTGCTAATTATATTTTATTTAGATTAAAAGTGATAGACAAGAGATTTAAGAAAAGAATTAGAGAATTTCATGCTTAAAGATATGTTTATTTCGAATTATTTTGATTCCATAAGGCAACGTATTCCACAATCTGATGGCGTTCACAAAAAATAATCTATTGGAATTCAAATAATTATAAACTGGTATTTTAAGGTTGAAATTTCTAATAGATCTGCAGAATTGGAGTTTCACAAATAGGTAATTAGGTGTTTGTGAATATATTAAATTGTGTAAAAAAATACAGTTTCTAGCATTTAAATAACTCAAAATATTACAGCCCAGAATTTTATTGCTCAAGTGACTGATGTGATCAAATTTTCTAAGGCCATAAACGTACCTCACAGCATTATTAAATGCCAGCTCCAGCTTCATCCTGGACCTAGAATCAATTTTACTGTACACGACATCTGAGTAGGAGATGATTGGCACTATGAGCTGTTGGACTAACTTCTTTCTAGTTACAAGAGGAACAAATGACGCAGTCCACCTCAAGTTCCGCAACTCATAGTAAACCTTACATACAACAGTATTGATATGGTTTTCGCAAGAGAGTGAAGAGTCAATGTGGTAACCAAGATTTTTTATCTTGTCAACAAAATTTAGTTGAACACTATTTAGATCAGTGATGGGCACACACATATTATCATATTCTTTGCTTGTGTGTGAAGCAGAGAAAAACGAAGAGCAAATTGGCGTTCGTCAGTTTTAAGCTGGAAGTTCATCAGTGCAGATGAGTTTTGCGTCCGTCTACTCGGTGGCGCAATTTTATTAAGTATGTTAAAGCTAATGCGAGTTTAATGCTTGTGAACGTCGCCATCGTTGTTTTCTATAAAAAAAATCATATTCCCATTCTTCAGGCATCATTTTTATCTGTGCATTTGCAAAATTGAGCAGCCAGACCCATGAACCAATAAGAGAAGATCACGCAAAGAGCAGTGCGAGAAAAAAGTAATTTTTCGTGCAACGTCATCGGTCACAAGCATGCTATGAAACTGTCAATTTGCATATGATTTGCATGCAAAACATGTGAAAACTCGGATAAAAGTGAAAAATTATAAAATTAATAAGTTTAATTCGCGAAAAAAGTGTTTGAATACTTTGTTTGTTTATATTTCCATGCAGTAACTAAATGTATTGAACGCTGTAAAAAGAAAAACTGCAAATAAATAGAATACAAAATTGGATGTTCACTTTGTTTTTATTATTGAACTGTTTTGTTCAATTTTCTTTTCCTCTGCATCGAATTGTTCACAATTTCTTTATTTAATAATCTTATTTTAAAAAACATTCGTGCGCGGAAAAACATTTTTTTATTTTGTTGTCACAAATAACATGCTCTGCACTTGTAATGTGCGTCTGCAAATAATTTTTGCTTATTAGCAGCCCGTCGCCATTTACGTCGTTGAACACTTTTTCCAACGTAGTCATATGCGCCATGAGCTCTTCCGTTGGCTTGGCGAACCGCCTTCGCTTAAAGGATCTACCTAACTAAGTGATGCTGCCGCTTCTTCTTCCAGCCTTATATGTATCACGCGAGGTTTTCCAAACCGCTGTTCACTCCAAGAAAAAGATAAAAAATATTGAATTCATAAAATTGTTAAATTTTACTTACACTTGCGAATATAGCTGCCGTATTTTCGATTGAAGTAACTGCTCTGAAGAGCGGTTAGAAATAGAAGCGTCCCTGTTTAGTTTTTCTATTTCCTCTACAGGAAAAACTTCTCCATGACCAACGACCCCTGAAGCAGAGCACTTACGATTTTTTTGTTTTCGCGCTTTAAAATTCGCTGACATCGTTCTGGGACCGAATTACAGCATCCGTGATCGACCAACATTACGAAGGGCACAACGAGACAAGTGCCTATCAATCTAGTACAATTTTGCTCGATCACGGATGCTGTAATTCGGCCCCTGCATTTCCTGGCTGCACCTCCTTGGTCATAACTGTTGGGACAGCGCCCGGCTTTAAGCGCATAGCTTTGCCAAAACCTATCGTAACATTTTTTAAAAGAATATTTACGTGGAAATGTAGAAGTACTTACCCACTTGAACTTGGACCCTTCTTTCGAAGTCTTCAGGCAGAAAATGATCTCCACAGATTCTTGCCATTGCAGTGTCGACATTTAGCCGACAAAAAATCTCCCATTGCTTACAAGCAATTTTTTCCTTGGGGAAACGGTAGAAACCAACGTATTTGTTTTTTTTTTTGCTGTAGCAATTAATGCATGTCGCTACAGCACACTTCGTTTTAATATAAAAACACATAACATTTATATGATAATTCTTTAAAATTTTAACAAATAACATTCAACATCCAGTCACTATTCGTAAACAAAAGATTTTGTGACCGATGACGTCAGACCTATCAGCTGTTTTTGTTTACAATATGGCGGCTCATTTCTTTGCATGATCTTTATTTCTTGGTTCATGAGCCAGACCTAACTACAACAAGTGCTCAACATAAACTGACTTGATTTGCTTAGCAAAAATCAAAACAAAGCAACAGCCGAACGCATACGATTGAAAGCCGCACAAAGAAGCTTATAGTGTACATGTGTCGACGTCGCTCAAGCAGCATTTTGTTTCCAAACACGTGTGTTTGGGAAATTAAAATGTGCCCGACACTGATTTAGATAAATGGCAGGTATATTATCGAACGAGACCTTAGATTTAAAAATCGGTGAGACATATGATTTCTGGGGGTTGAGCTTGAGCTTATTAGTTTGAGCCCATTCTGAAATTTTATTTAAGTCATCATTCCTTTTAATACATAAGTCATCAACAAGGTTAAGAGGTCTAGACAAGTACAGTTGCAGATCATCAGCATATGCATGCATTGTAACATGCCTGCATTTGTTAAAAATATCATTAATAAACATAGAGAATAAAAGCGGACCAAGTACAGAGCCTTGAGGAACCCCACAATTTAAATTACGAAAAGCGGACAGACTATTACCCACCCTCACTCTTTGAGTTCTTCCAACTAAGTAACTATATAACAGACGGACTGCCATGCTGGAAAACTTAAAATGATCTTCAAGTTTTTGGCACAATATAGAATGGTCAACAGAGTCAAAAGCCTTAGAAAAATCTAGCAGGCAAAGAAGATTAATGTGACCCAAATCATATGTAATTCTAATGTCATCGAGAATTTTTAGCATAGCTGTAGCGCAGCTGTGGCCTGGTCTAAAACCAGACTGAAGTGGAGTCATAAAGTCATATTTTTTTATGTGCTCCGAGATTTGTGCAGCCATGAGAGACTCAACTACTTTTGATAGAGGTGAAAGTAGACTTACAGGACGAAAATCAGATGGTTCATGAGCGTTGGATTTTTTAGCTATGGGAGCAATTTTTGCTGCTTTCCAAACATCAGGAAAGCAGGAGCTTGTGAAACAGTGATTTATAATGTGGGTTAATGAGCTTAATATATGAGGTAAGATAATTTTAATGAATTTAATGGATATTCCATCTTCACCCAAGGCATTCGACTTTATTCTATTAACGCAACTAGCAACATCACTCTCACCTACAGCAGCAAACTCCAAACTAAATAGATTTAGATTTACAGGACTTAAAGATCTTGATATACTAGGCAACAGAGTATCAGTGGACGCAGAGGAAGCAATAAAATAATCATTTAAGATATTAGGATCAATGTGACAATCGTCAGATTTAACATTGCATACTCCAGCCTGTCTTAAGTTGTTCCAGAGTTTTTTAGAAGGCTGTGTAGAGTTTAACTTGTTAATGAAAAAAGCACGTTTTGCTAATTTTACAGCCAGGTTAGCTTCATTTCTTGCTCTCTTGTAATTATCCCAGTTTAATGCTGTGGAATTTCTTTTAAAGCGATTGTACATTTTGTTACGAGTCTTAAGGGCTAGCATTACATTTCTTGAAAACCAAGGACAACTTTTGTTAGAGACGCGACGAGTTACTAATGGGACATGATAATCAAATAGTGCTTGTATTTCATTAATGAAAAAATTTACCTTCTCATTTACTGTACTGAGAAACCAGCATTGAGACCAATTTATAGCAGATAGGTCATTAAACAACGAATTATAATCAACGGAATCTAACCAAAATATTGCATATTGGATCATCATTAGATTTATCAATTAAAAGGTAACGAACATTTTCACTAAAAATGAAAAAAAAATTTTCAAACGCCGCCATTTTGTTATGTTTTTAATGAATATCATGAATTTAATGAATTTCGTAAAATTCATCTGAAACCAAAAATCAAAAAATTCTCCTATTTAGTAAGAGTGTGATTATGGAATAGATTACTTTTACAGCCCTATTCTGGTAAAGTAACAATTTTTACCTAGTATTTTTAATATTTCTATGTGTTTGTTGTCATTTTTTGATTTCAATACAAAATTTGAAGCTCAAAAATAATAAATTCTGAAAAAAGTTTCACCTGCTTCTTTGATAGTGACAATTTCATTAAAAATGTTTGTTTTTTTAGCTTCAAATCATAACTGTTAAATAATGTATACTAATCGTAATCATAAGTGATTAGATTTTTTTTTTATAAGGTGAAATAATTTATTTAGTACAATTCTTTTTTTTTGTAGTCATAATCTTATAATTATGATAACAAATAATCAAAAAATAATAAAGATTACTTCAAATTACAAAAATAATCAAAAAGAATCAAAACTAATCAAAAAAATATAATGCGAATACTTTTAGAAATTATTTTTGATTCTTTTTGATTATTTAAATAATTTGTAAAAGTAGGCACATTATTTTTTCCTGATTATTTTTGATTGTTTGTAATTATTTTCGTAATTTCAATTATTCGTCATTATTTGTGATTATTTTTAATCATTATCAACTACCAATCATGTACTTCTCCATCAAGGATTATATAATTCTTACCATTATTTTTAAAAAATAATATAATTGATTACTAATCGTAGTCGCAATTTAATAACAAAGCTTCTAATTTTATTTTGAAAACAAAAATTACAGCAATCACATAAAAATATCAAAAATACTGGGTTACAATTGTTACTTTGCCAGATTAGGGCTGTAATATATTCCATAATCACACTCTTACTAAATAGAATTTTTTGATTTTTGGTTTCAGATGAATTTTACGACCTGTGGATAGGTTGCCAGCTCGGTTCGTGTTTTGCGCACTGGACCACGTCGCCAATTGTCCTACCTTAGAATATTGATTAAATAATCTGAACATTTTATACATTCTTCTTCAAAGTACTATAAATATGCCTTGAAAGTTTTGAGTACCTATTTTTTTTACTTTTGCCAAAAAAATATTCATGAAAATTGCACATTTGTTTACTGGACCCACAAAATAAATAAAATTTCATTAACTTTTTTCATTTCGACGGTTAAGAAATTTTGAAAGATCTTAAGCCTTAAGAAATCCCTATGGGAAATACATATTTTTTTGCCCCCCTTATGAAATGCCTATCTACGGAGTTATTCGTATGGCAAATATATGGTTTGGTTTTTCAACTTTGCCTCTATCTTTGCATGAGCACTGTCCTACTCATATGAAATATAAAAAAATGTGATGTGGGTAGACAGTTTTGCATTCATAAATAAGTATCTTTGTAGATAAAAACATGATAAAATACAGGATATATAGTAGTAAAACTAGGTTTTTTCAGTTTAAATTTGTATAATAGATGTAGCTGGGATCAGTGATGAGTTTGGCTTGAAAAATTGTTAGTCAAAATGTAGATAAGACGTTTTGAATATAAGCCCTCGATATGCAATTGTATTGCGATAGCTCTAAATTACGGCAGCAATCGTGACGATAAGCAGACATACACGTGCAAATCGACTCAAAAGGTTGACTAAGCATATATATACTGTTCTATATAAGCCATATCTCTATATAGGCGTTACAAACATACTGACAAAGTTAAAATACCTACCCAGTAGTTCCAGTCTTGAAGAAAACTCAAATGAATCATGAACGATTTTTCCTGATCCTTAACGAAACATGCTCATTTCACTGCCGAAAATTTAATATAAATGTTTCAAATTCGTGCAAAAACGCAATGCTGAAACGTCAAGATATATCATGCAAGAACCTAATATCGAAATAATGAGGAAGTTTCGTTAACTAACAATAGGCAGAAGCTTGAGGAAATCTCGTTAGCGAATAGAAAATCGAAACGTTTAAGAAAATGCGTGAAGGAAACAATGCCGAAACGTTGAAGAAATTTCGCTAAAGTGGAAAAATGGACCGAAAATGTTATTTTTTTATATGAAAATGCCGCTCAGGAGAAAAATGTTTGTCATTTTTGGAATAAACACCTCAAGAAACATTAAATTATTTCGATGAGTGGATTAATAACAATGAAAAATCATTAAACCAGGAAATCTCGTAATTTTTTCTTAAAATTAAAAGTTTATTCAACCGATGGCAGATGTTAGCAAAAATTCTTTTATGGCTGTAAAGGTGATAATTCGAGGATTCATGTCTCTTATACCGTTGATTGTTCCTCTTAGTTCCTTACTTTTTTGGCTTTAAAGATCAAAAATTGTGAAAACAAGGATTGATTCCATGTAGTTTCTGTGGTCGAACAACAAACAATTTTATAACTATGGAACTATTGATGATTAGATCCTATAGATATCCCATTCGTATTTTGAAAAAACCGCAACCAAATGTCTCCAGCAGTTTATACACAGGATCATTTAAAAGTTGCTAAAAAATATACTGAATATAAAAACTTTGTGCAGAGAACAAATAAGTTCGAAATTTCGAACCCTATGTCTCGAAAAGTATTAAAGATACATAAAAAGGATAGCAAATTTGAAAGCCTTGAAAAATTTTCATTTAGAATTCAAAAAAGTTTAAAAAATTTGGATATTTGCATTTTATGGTTTTTAGCGCTCAAACGATCGTTCGAGCCACTGTGCGCCGCAAGATAGACGCACAAGACAAACATCTTTTTTGCTGCTTTGCATTATATTTTGTATGAAATTTTTTTAAGTCCAGCTCATGCAGAAATTTACTTTAAGAAATCGTCAATGATGCCACGCACTACTGGGTAAGTACGAATTTCGCGTGGGGGTATAAACCCTTACTCAATTTTTGACCCTGCAATAAATTTGTATACATTCTTTTCTTTATATTACATATTTCTTTCAACTCAGTTCACGCATCATACATCACATTAGCCCAAAAGTTAATAAGAGTAACCTAACTCAGCTCAGCTAATTCCCAAACAATACAAAGCAAACAAAAGTGATGGAAATCAATAAAATATTTATCGGTCTGATCCAAGCGATCAAAACATACTACAATAAAACAACAATAAACCAATAAATCGGCTCAATAATCACCAATCAATATATATAACAAACCGCAATTACAAAGGATAACAGCGATCGTTAAGAGTTCAGCGCGCTGAGGGTAGCGAAAATAGCTATGAATGGCACGTTTTTACAGTATCGCACTGTAAATAGATTTTGATTTTTTTTATATTGAACACTTAAGCAGAGGGGTGAATGCTACCACTCAGTCAGCCTAACAAATGGAAAAAAATCAGGGTCTCATCATTTATGCGTCAAATGTTTTGACATATAGTTGTTTGAGCGAACAAAAAAAAAAAAAAATGAAAAGAGAGGTTAATAGGCTTAACTTTGTTGCATTTTGCACTTCAGAATGTATTCTGCCAATTTTGTTCGACTTGTTGATTCTTAGCAATTTTTTTAATGGATTGCGACCGTTGTGCAGGGAATTTTAAATAGCATCGTAGTAAATTTCCGTACCTTTGTAGTTTATAAAAAATATAATTAAGTTGCAAAAAATAGTAACGAGGGGTGCGCTACAACTCCCAGTAAAAAAAATTTAAAACAAAATTTATATCTGCATATAGCTCTTTCTAGTTAATAAAGATTAAGTGACTTTTAAAGATTGAACAATATTTTTGTAAGTTTTTTTTAAAATTTTCATATATACGAGCAACACTTTTGTTTTATTAATGAAATCATTAGTATACTTTATTTTAATATCATTTTGAAGTTTGTGTTATAAATAAGTTTTAGTCCTTTTAAAAATAGCATCTAAACAAAAATGTGCCAAGATGGTATTACAGACAACTTAAAAAACATATTAAATAATTTTAATTCAAAAGAATTTTTGATTGAGCCTGTATGATACTTCATTGTTTTCTCCAATTTCAAAATCTGAAAACAAGTTGCGCGTGGGATAGACAGATATATATTGTTGGAAAACGACGAAAACATGCATCATGCCAATTTTTACCTCTCCGCAACGTTACTATTTTATCTCTCTGTTCATCTTGGCTGCGGAAGAAAGAGCTCAAGCTTGTTTTTGACACTTAATATTTGATCGAAACTTAACGACGAACGAATTGAGAGAAACGTTAAAAACAATGCATTGAAAATGCTGTCCGTCGCACATTTTTTTGTCCAATTTGTACTATATGCATATACACTCACTCTTCTTGAATTTTAGCTTAAGCTCTATTTCAACTGCTGTAGTTTCATTGCCAATGAATAAAAATTGGACAACACAATGAATCATACGGGCTTTAAGCCCGTATGATATTTCATTGTTTTGTCCAATTTCAAAATTTGAAAACAAGTGGCGCGTAGGCTAAACAGATATATATTGTAGAAAAGGATGAAAATATACATCGTGTCAATTTTTTACATCTCCGCAACGTTACTATCTTATCTCTCTTTTCTTATTGGCTACGTTGGAAAGAGCTCAAGCTTGCTTTTGACACTTACTATTTGATCGAAACTTAACGAGTCACGAATTGAGAGAAACGTCAAGAAAAATGCATTGAAAATGCTGTGCGTCGCACATTTTTTTGTCCAATTCGTACTATATGCGTATACACTCATACTTCTTGCATTTTAGCTTTAGCACTATTTCAACTGCTCTAGTTTCATTGTCAATGAATAAAAATTGGACAGAGCAATGAAGTATCATACGGGCTTTATTAGCATGAAATTTTATTAATAGTGGTAATGCGTATATATAGTAGAATGTCCCTTCTGAACAAACAAAATTATTTCCGAATTTCCAACGCAACTACCTATATAAAATTAGTTGTTTATTCCGAAAATCAACATCATTTTAAATTCGCTCTAGTAGTTTTCCAAAAATTCCGGAACCTCTCATTCGATTACCATGATAATTTATAGGTGGTGGTTTTGAGTATATAGGGCAGAATGCCCCATAAAGGACCGAATTACCTACATAAAATTGGTTGTTGATTCCGTAAATCAATATCACTTTAAATCCTATCTCGTAGTTTTTGATAAATCGACAAATGTGTTTTTGTCGAATTAAAAAATAATGTTTTTGCAAACGTTTTTGATAAACTGCAAATATCTTATGATAATCTAATCTGACGCGTTCTGTGTGTCTTGCGACCAGAGAGGATCGCAGATCGTAACGAATTTTGATTCTGTTCGGGCTCTGATTCGTTCCAAAGTTGCACCCTACCCACTACGCCACTGGCCTACTACACCACTGTGCCTACAAATCGAATATTTTATTTTGAGCAACAACTACACAAACACACAGCATGCATGAGACCAGCCAGCCAATATCTAACAACAACTACAACAAACCTAACGACTAAAATAAACAAAACAACTACATGTTAGTGACGAGCTAAACGAGCAAATTTAACATTCACGCTGGTGCACGATGTTATAATTCTCATAAAGTTTACATGTGAGGGTTAATAAGAGTGTGCAGTTTGTCAGACTTAAGGCTTGATTACCCAAGCGTAACGTGAGGTGGCGCAGCGGGATGTAGCGTAGTGCGACGTTGCCTCGAGGATAAGCGATTACCGAAATCGTAATCCAACGTAGTGCAGGCGGCGTAGTGCAGGGCACTCATTTTATTCTAGAAGGCTTATTTACTTCTCCTCGTCAATAAAAGATTGCATTCTTTCTTATATAGTATTAAAATTTACAAAAATGTGAAGTTAAACAAATTTTTTCGCTTGTAACACAGCTGTCGAACTACCAAAAATCGTAACGTTGCGTAGAAATCTATTTTCTACAGACTTCTACGCTGCGTCACGCCACGTTACGATTTCGGTAACGACTTGTACACATTTATCATTAAACAGATTTTAGCTTGACAATTGGCAACGTCGCGCTACGTTACCTTACGCTTGGCTAATCCAGCCTTTAGACTCGGCTTGAAAGCGTAGTGCTTTGCTCCGTCGTACTCTTGTTGAAAATAACAAGTCCGTTGTTTCAAAGCGAGCTATCGTAAGATGGCTTGTTCGAATACATTTAGCTATTAAGTATTTTAAGTAATAGTTATTTAGTGGTACCATCACGTCGGCTTCACATAAACGGAATATCACAATATAAAATGCTAAATAAAGCAGCGTGGTCGGGTCTTGCCTAAGTCGTTGTCACACCGACCATCACCGAACCTCACCGAATGCCATTTATCACCGAATTTTCCTGAGTCACCGCACGAGAACCAGCATACGAGAACTCCAAAGGCAGATTCACTTACGACTTATTGTTTCATATATCCATAATAATGTGTGCTGTAATAAGAAAGACTTACTCATAGAATTATACACTAAGAAAAAATATTTATATATATATACCTGAATACTGTATACACTGCTAAAATTACAACTTTAACAATAAAGCAGCAAATATAATCAGAGCATTAATTTCATTAAGTCTTCTTATTTATTGGCAAAAGTTTGAGGATCTTTTGTCTGACCCTGCAGCGGCTGAGCATACCTCAACCTTTTGATTAAAACCCGTAAACCTCAGGCTTTTGATTAAATAGTCCTCAACCAATTTAAAATAAAACACACTGATGCATTTTATTAATGCATTTAGGCACTCAGTCAAACTATTTAAGTCGATCCGTGAGCTTTTGTGCAATTCTGAAATATTACTATAATATTACTATAATAAGAAAATACTATTAACTAAGTTTTTGATAATTTGTTTAGGAACGAAGAGATCAAATTCATGAGATATATACAGCTTATTAAATAGTGTCAAAGCTCTAGTTGTTAACTCATTTAAGGCGTTATAATTTTACAATATTTTACATAGAACAATTTTGATTTTCTTTGATGTCTTATTGGAATATTGAAAGTAATAATAAGTTTATAGAGATGAACAGCCTATTTTTCCAGAAATTACATCAAGTACAAAAGTTAATGATGAAATCTTGCGTCTTGATTCGAGAGATTTAAGTCCCAAAAGCATTAACCGCGAATTATAAGGTGGTAATGGATCATGATATAACATTTTGAGGATAAATGAATCAGAACAACTGGTGCTGTTTCTTCGTATAAAAGCAAGTAAAGAGACGGCCTTGGCCGTTGACATAATGCATAAATGTAAATTTTGAATCGAAAATAACCCCAAGATCGCGAATTATGGAAACGGTTTGAATTTTAGAGTGTAACTGAATTAAGTGTTACATAAAGTATTTAAATAAAGTTTAGACAGGATGATATGAAAATATTGTGAATAGTGCAAATAGATTTTTCAATAGGAATTGCTGTAAAATTATTATCTTGTTATCTTTTAATTCGAATAAGAATACACATCTGGCGATATCTCGGAATCTACGTTACAGCATTAAAAAAAAAGTGTTGACTTTCGAAATCAGCAACCGACTTTTCATACAAATTGGATAGTGTCACCAGTGTACGAAGAGAACATAAGATATTTGTTAAATTTAGTAACTTTTCTAGATGTTCACCTTAGAAATACTACCATGTAAATAAAGCTATTAAGATGATGGGAAAATTTTTAGAAAAGTAATTATCTAAATGGTATAAAATGTTAAAAAACGTATGTTTGGGCGAAATTTTGCTTTAATCTAATTCTTATTCTATCAAATAAAACAAAATGTGCTCTTCGAGTTTTTTACACCCATACAAATGAATAAGATCTTCCGTCAGCAGAGTCCGTCAGCGCGGATTTTGCTCTTTAATGTTTCGGCGGCCCGTTTTGAATTCGTTTAAATCCGTCATAGCTTCCTTATATCATTAGCCTCGTGCTCCTTAAACTCTCTTTCAAATCTTAATTACTATTACTTATAATAGTAATAGTACTCCCTTAAGGGAGGCAAGACCCTGTAAAAATTTGTTTAACATATCTTCCATTCATTAATTTTACGAGTCAATGAAAATAGTTCAAAATGAATTAATGGTGTCTTGTATGTCTTGAATGTGTCTTGAATGTATTACCTGATGTTTTTATAAATAATCGACTCGGGAAAAAAATTTTCAACTTCTGTATATCAAACAAACGTAAGCCATGAGATTAAATAAAATTACATATTTTAAATTCTGGTTAAATTCATTTTAACATATGATATTGTTAAAAAATTTGGTTTAAAAAAAATTAAAAAAAATTCACAAAAACTCAGACTAAGGAAAATTCAACAAAATAATACAAAAAACTAAACAAAAAAAAATGATGTTGACAGTTTAAATCCTAATTGATTTTAAATACAAATTCTATTTGTTTGATAGTTTAAAATCGTTTATAGAGCTTTAGGTCAAAGTTAGAACAATTAATTCAATAAATTAATAAACAAAAACAACTAATAAACTACCAAACATTTAGAATTTGTATTTAAATAATATAAAATCAACACAATAAATAACAAGGTCATTTAGAAAAAAACTTTAAAAGAATTCATTTTTTATTTAAATATCAATCGGCGAGGATTTTCCGCAAAACGGTCAATAGTTTCGACTAGAATGTTTTCCTGATTTTCTGCCACAAATTTGCCAAAATTTTTCTAAATTATGTTATAAACTTGAAATAGATAAGAATATGTGCACCATTCAATCGGTCATCGCACATCGTTGACCGTAGCCATGTTTTCACTTTTATTAATGTGCTCAGCGAACGTTCTATTGCACATGTATTTATAAATTACTCTCAAAATTACAACCTTGTAGAATCATGAAAATGTCACAATTTAATTATAAATCTAAAAATGTTCATATTATCTACTTCATGTCAATATCTAAGTTTTAACTTTCCGTTTGGTTTGATATGCTTTTAACTTTTTCAGGTCTAGATCCAAAGAAAAAGGTAAAACTACACATTAAAAAAGGATAACATATAGAAACTATTAAAAAAGCCATCGATTAAAACAATCTCAGATTTAGGGGCAATTGCCTACGCCCTTGTTCACAAGTACCCTTATTGATATGCACTCTGATTTTTTTGCTTCTGTCAAACTAGGACCAAAATATCTTGACACCGTACAGTGCGCTTTTTTAATTATAGGATGACATTTGGGTTTTTTTTGTTGTTGTTGAATTTTATAAAAAAATATTTTTATTCGCCAGACTACAAAACATGTATTCTGAATGTGGTATTAAAAACTTGATGTATTGTATGGTTTTTGTTTATAAAATTCGTCAAAGTTGAAACTTTTTAACAAAAATAAGCTCAATAAAACCCAAAATATAAAGTCAAGTTTAAACAATAGTAACTTCGAGCACAAAGTTTGTTTCAAGTTTTTGTTTTTTGAACTTTTATATGTCTAAATCGTCATTGCATTTAATATAAAATAAAATGAAAAAAGTTAATAAATAAAAATAGAAAAATCGTTGAAATATGACTGCAAATTTTTCAAGGAATGAAAATTAAAGTAAAATTTAGTAGAAAATATCTAGCTTATTAAGCATTATTAAAGTCGAAGGTTATAACTATCATAAAATATCGTAATATCATAAAATGAAAAACCTTAGATACTAAAATTTTAAAAATCTAATTTTGCCCCAAAATGCACTGATTTCCAAGACAATTTGTAGGCTCTCTTAAATTTAAATAAAATAAAATAGAATTAATAATTTAAGAGCTTATTTTGTATCAGCAATCATTTTTTAATTTTTTTTTTAATTTCGTTAATTTGGTAATATTGTTTTATAGGAGATATATCTAAAAGTTATCGGAGTTGAAATATTTAATGACGTTTAAGTGAAGTTAAATAAACTAAATTTACTCTTTAAGAACTTAAATAAGCAATTATTCTAATTCCAATGTTTTTTGTGCTGTTACTTAATTTAGTCTAAAACTTATTTGTAAAAATTTCATGGCCTTAGCTTTTATAGTTTCTGAGATAATACAAATCCTAAAATCGAAAAAGCGCACTGTGTGCACCGCCTGAAAAGGACTACTTTTTTATGCCACCTAGCGGGAAGAAGACTCATTTAAAAGCAAACAAAAAATTTATTTTGGAATATTGTTTACAAAAAAAGTTCTGAGTCTCTATGTAACGGGTGTTTTTTATAGAGTGATACAAGTTTAAATCATACTTAAACATAGTAATATATTTTTAATATCAATAACGCGCTGCCACGGCTGGCTCGTACAGGGCAAAATCTGGAACACTAATTTTCACAAACTTTTAGCAGCATTTGCGGCCGTATCTCGCCGATAACTCTTCGAATGTTGATTTCCAGGTGTTCAATTGTTTGTGATTTATAGACGTAGAGAAGTGACTTTACAAAACCCCAAAGAAAATAATCCAATGGGGTTAAATCACACCATCTTGGGGGCCAATTAATTGGGCCATTTCGTGATATTATTTTATCGTCAAAAGTTTCCTTGAGTAAATCAATTGTAGCGCCCGCTGTGTGGCATGTGGCTCCGTCCTGTTGGAACCACATATCAGCAAGATTAATGCCAGCTAATTGAGGTACGAAAAAACTTCGAATCATGTTCCTATACCGTTTACCATTGACAGTAACATTCCGACCATCATCGTTTTTGAAGACATATGGGCCAATGATTCCGCCAGCCTATAAAGCGCACCATATAGTAATTTTCTGTGGATGTAATCGTGTTTCGACAAAAGCTTGTGGATTCTCCTCACTCCAAATACGACAATTCTGTTTATTTACGTACCCATTCAACCAAAAATGGGCTTCATCGGAAAATAAAATTTTCCATGGAAATTCAAAATCAATTCAATTTGTGCTTCAGCCCATTCGCCGAATTGGCGGCGCATACGATGGTCGTTCGGCTTTAATTCCAGCACAAGTTGAATTTTGAAAGGTTTTAATCCAAGATCTTTTCGTAAAATCTTCCAAAAAGTGGAAAGACACAATCCCAGTTGCTGAGTACAGCGACGAATTTATTGATTAGGATCATCTTCAAGGCTTTCCTGTTCAGCGGCTACAGATTCTTCAGTGCGCACTGTTCGGCGTTTCACGGGATGCACATTATCAGTAACAGTAAATGTGGTCCGAAAATGATCTATTGTTCTTCAAATTAGCAGCTCTGAAGGACGATTATGTACGCCATAAAATGGACAAAGTGCACGATAAGTTTGACGAACAGAACCAATATTTTGATTAAAAATTCCCAGAATAAAATGTCAAAGCAAATTAAACAAAAAACAATTATCAGCTGTTAAATGGGTGGTTAAATAAAGCAGTGATGCCAACTCAAAGTTGTATCACTCTATAAAATACATTCTTTATTATAGTCATTTCATAATAAATGTTTTAAATTAGGTCTTTTTATATTTTTTTTCCAATGTGCAATGTCATCTAAAGATCTTTGTCGTGACCACAAGCACACAACGGCTACCATCCCGAGAAACAATTTGTGTCCGTACGAAACTACTCAGGCACAAAAGTCCAGAGTATCGGACTCAATTTTATTTTTAAAAGCTACGAGTAGTAACGAGAAACTGCGAAGTTTATGGAAAAAAAATGTATCGCACATTGATATTAAGACGAATACAAACAAGCTTCAGCGAACAGGACCCTAGAAAAAAATTTATATATTGTGTCAATAAAGTAGCTGATATGTATCGAAACTGGCCTGAGTCTTAACTATAATGTACCCGAATCATACCCAACAAGTAACTTGAAATGTACCTGAAATAGTACCATAGTAAGTCTGTATTACGTCAATAAAGTGTTCAAAACAGAGTGACTATATTCGGACACAATAAACTGACGAGTGCCCGAATCGATCTTCGTTCGTACATTGTGCCTGCCCAAGGTGTTCCAGAACCAGCACTTCTTTCGGTGCAGAGGTCGGACATTTACCGACACGGGCACCGGACATATATCAAAAACTTTATTGACACAAAATATGAAATTGCTGAGAGTTGCTATCGGTGCTCGATGAAATTTGTCCATTTCGGGGGCGGGGGATGCTTGCCTTAAAAATCTCCTGCGTATGCGCCTGGCGAATGTACCCATTTTTCTCAATTTATACCTTCAGCTTGTCAAGTAATGTAATGGTTTTTAATGTTTGTATATAATCAATTAAGATAGTTCCATGACTATCACGAAAAAGGTCGCCAGCACTCTCCTAGCCGAAAAAACCGTTTTCTTTTAAGCCGATTCCCCCTTCGCAATCAACGGTTGTGACTGTATTTTTGTTTCGAGCGTATAATGGTTTATCCAAGTTTCATCTACAGTAATTAATTGGCGCCAAGACTCTAATACATTGCTGCAATCTTCACGTTAAGTTCGTAACCTTTTTAGACTACCCTCGAATACCCAAAATGTTTATTTTATTAAAATATTTCTATAGGTCTTTTACACAAAATTCACTTATAAACAAAATTTTAATTTCATATAAATACATTGTTTGAATAAATGGTTTGTACATTTTTTTAAACTGTTATTAAAAAGTTTTGATGTCGTGAAAACGTGCTGGAAAAGCTGGTAATGACATAATATTTAGCGTAGCAAAATTTTGGGAAACGCTTTTCAGAACTTTTGCATTAATTTTGCTGTTGATCTGTGTTACTTAAAAAAAGAATAACATTTTTAATTTTAGAACAGAGAAGTGTATAAAGTTTTGCATTTAAGGAAAAATGTTTTTCCATGGATTTTTGCTTTTTTATGAAAAAAGTTAGTTCATTGATTATGAAAAATTCAATTCATTGGCTTTAATGAAAATCAAAAAACTTTAATTCAGGAGTTATGTAGACAACATGGTGGTCTAAATGTTGTCCATTTTAATGCCCGAAGCTTAAATGCGGCTAAACTGGATTATATACGATATATTTTTGAAGAATCATCGGTTGACGTTATTTGCATTTCTGAAACGTGGTTGTCTGATAATATAAGCGATGCAACTTGTAGTATTAATGTTAATGTTAATGTTGTGTGGTGGAGATGCGTACTGCGACCTAAATGAGATCTATTGTACCTCCTTCTCAAAGCTCCGCTGGGTTTGCGGATTACAGAATTTCATCCAGCCCTATTTCTCTAATGAATTTGAGAATATTCTTAGGTTCAAGGGATGAAACCTGCTCTAGACTCAGCTCATAATTCCCCAGTGCTAGTTTACGCCTGCGAGCCACGGCGTCGCAGTTTGTAAGTAGGTGTATTGGAGTCTCCTCTGCTTGGACCACTTGTAGTATTAACAATTACAATGTTTTTAGAAATGACAGATCTTATAAGAAGGGAAGTTGCGGTTTATCGTAAATCTTATCTGAATTCCAAAATTTTAAGTAAATCAAGTGGCAATAGTATTGAATATATAAACATCTGTATTTCTGATAAAAGCACCAAAATCCTCTTGTCATGTGTATATAATCCCAATAAATGTCATGCTGTGGACCCATTGTTCTGTGAATTGTCAAACCACATTCTGAATAACGACACAATTTTAGTATGCGGCGACTTCAATATCAACCTCTTAAATAATGATCCTTTACAGCAATCAATGCATGATTAAATATCTTCAGTAGGTCTATCTGTAATAAATGTTACCGTACCCACTCGGTTTTCTAATAATACTGCTCCCAGTCTACTAGATTATTTCATTGTGTCGGACACTTCGCTTGTTTTTCTGATTGACCAAATATTCTTCATATCTGATCACGATTTAATCTTCTGCACGTTAAATGTAAATCTATCTCGTAATGTGACTTCAACGTCGTTTTTGTATCGTGATTTTAAAAATATTAATTATTCCTCCTTGCTTCTTGATGTGTCTATGTTCTCATTCAATGATTGCTGGCAACTCAGTACTGTGGATGACAAACTTAGTTCCCTTTTAAGCCCTGTCAAATTTTTGTTCGATAAGCATGTTCCTATCCGCACAATAACAGTGAAAAATTCATCTTGTCCACGGTTCTCGCAGGATGTTCTTAATGCCATAAACATAAGAAATAAACTGCACAAGCTTTGGAAAATCAACCCATCTTCAGCTAACTGGGAGATTTACAGAATGGCCCGAAATGCGGCTGTAAATCTTACCAGACTGTACAAGTCCCAATACTTCTCTTCCAAATTGAATCTTTCCCTTCCTAATAAAACTCTGTGAAATAATTTAAAAAGACTAGGAGTACGTAATAAGACATCCTTGGTATGTAAAATTGATCCAGACTTACTAAATAATTGTTTCTTAGATAACACCTCTAATTTTAGCAATAACACGATTTCCCTTACACAGCTTCATGTTCATAATCTCTTTGAATTTACACCTGTTAGTGAACTAGATATTGGAATATGTGTTAAGCAAAGAAAATCAAGTGCAATAGGAGAAGATGGCGTTCCGATTAAATTTATTAGAATAATCTTACCACATACAGCTGCGGTCAAAATAATAGCAGCGCCCTTATATTCATACATGTTTGGATAAATAATACTAGTCTACGAATTTCGGATCCGGTAAGTCCATTTTCTTTCCTATATGTACTTTCAACACTCGTTCCAACTCCGTACTCAATTTCCTCCTATATTGTAAAACTTTCAAGATACAGGGTGTTTTACGGTTTTGGTACGTGTTTAGTATTATTGATCTAGAATCTTAACTACTCACCATAAAATAAAAAATAATATTTTGTATTTTAGAAAAAATATCAGATTTTTCATAAGTATATCATTCGCTTTCGTGTCATGTGCTGTAGCGGAGAAAAAATTTGAGATTATCCAACAAAATATCGACAAATTTTCTATCTTTTGTTTTAGCGGAGCTGTTACTGTCCAAAGTTAGAATTTAAAAAAATACTGTTGATTAAGTGTATTTTTACATGAAAAAAAGACATTTTAAATTTGGACGGTTACAGTTCCGCTAAAACAAAAGATACAAAATTTGTTGATATTTCGTTGGATAATCTCAGAATTTTAGCTTCGCTACAGCACATGACACGAAAGTGGTTGATACATTGATGGAAAAGTTGATAAGTTTTCAAAAATACAAAATTATACTTTTTATTTTATGGTGAGTAGTTTAGATTCAAGATTAATAATACTAAACACTTGCCAAAAACGTGAAACACCCTGTATCTCGAAAATTTTACAATATAGGAGGAAACTGAGTACGGAGTTGGAACGAGTATTGAAAGTACATATAGGAATGAAAATGGACTTACCGGATCCGAAATTCGTAGACTAGTATTATTTATCCAAACATGTATGAATATAAGGGCACTGCTATTATTTTGACCGCAACTGTATAATTAGACCATTAACACATATTATTAATCACTGCCTTATATCTTCAACATTCCCAGCAACATGGAAATCTGCAACTGTGCTACCTGTGGAAAAAAGTCGAATCCATCTAGTCCAAATCATTTCAGGCCCATCAGTATACTGTCCCCGTTCTCCAAGGTCTGTGAGAAAATAATAAGCCTACAAATCAATAAATTCTTACATGAAAATAAGCTCTTGTCTCCATTTCAATCTGGCTTTCGGTTAGGGCACGGGTGTAATTCAGTAGAAGTTAAGGTTATAGATGATTTACGGCCTGCATACGACTCTGGTTCTATTTCGTTACTTTGCTTATTAGATTTCTCAAAAGCATTTGACAAGGTAAGCCACAAATATTTATGTCTGAAACTAAAGTCTTTCTTTGGGTTTAGTGATAGTGCGGTGAGTCTCATATCAAATTATTTGTCTAATAGATTGCAAAAAGTTCAAGTCGGACAAAAATTTTCCAGCTATAAAACGGTAATAAGTGGTGTTCCTCAAGGGTCGATCCTTGGTCCGCTCTTATTTTCTATCTTCTAAAATGATATTTTTGCTGTTTGTAATCATTCTTCTATACATGCTTATGCGAACGACATTCAGATCTAACACACAAGTAGTGTTGATCTCCTAGATACCCTCTGTTACAGAATTAACGAGGACCTAAGAAACATTTATCAGTGGGCAATTAGCAATGAACTCCAACTAAATGCTGCCAAATCTTATATTCTCCCTATCTGTAAAAATAAATCTTTCCTTAATAACATTCCTGACCTCTACATTGGCTCAAATAAGCTAAGTGTTGTGTCAAAAATTGTAAATCTGGGTTATTGTATGAATTCTTCTCTATCTTGTGCTGATCATGTTAATAGTGTTGTTTCTAAAGTTTATTATATCCTGCGAAATTTAAGAATGTCTGCTTGTCTTTGTACGCTTGATCTAAGGCGAATGCTAGTAAAGCAATTTGTCTTACCTGTTTTTACATATTCTGACGTGGTGTACAGTAAACTCGACTCATCTTCCCTGCTTAAACTTAGTATTGCATATAACTATGCCACGCGGTTTGTTTTCGGCTTAAAAAAGTTTGACTACCTCTCTCACTTCAGAAATGCATTACTTGGGTGCAGTTTGGTTGATTGTTTAAATGCTAGAAACTGTATCTACCTTCATAAAATAATACATAGTAAAACTCCTTATTACATATATGAAAAACTGCAGTTCAGTTTGTCTAGATGATGCAAGATACCTATAGTTCCAAGACATGGCTCTCTAACTTCTTCCAATAATTTTTTCATTAATGCCATAAGACTGTGGAATGCGTTACCACGTAACTTAAGAAAGAGAAATCGAACGGGCGGAAAATTTTAGGCAATATATTTTAACTCACTTCTCAACTTCTTAGCTTCTTCAACTTAATTTATTTTTCTATCCTTTCTCTTTTATCTTTACATATTCTTATTCTTCATTCATATTATTTTTCTAATATTTTTTGATGCAATATTTTTTATTTTGATTTTATTATTATTAATCTCTTAATCATTATCTAATGTAATTCATTATCTTATTTATAGTCACTGTTATTAGTTTGTTGTTATATCTAAACAATTTGTTTATTATCTTAACTTATTTATAGGTATTTTTACTTGTTGTACTGTAAAAGAACTTAGTTCTTATTTGTACTAATGTCTTATAAATAAATACAAATACAAAGTGGTTTAAGTTCATTTATATGTATTAAAAATATGGTATTTTATTAATAATGTGAATTAAGTTGACAAATTCTACATCCTTTGAAATTTAAATAAATTAATTTATATAATGTTTAAATTTAGCAAAACGTGATCCCTTAATTATCTCGATTCTAACATAAATAAACTTAGAGGTCTTATAAAATAAATTGTTTTACGAAAATTGTTTGCGTATTAACTAGTACTGAGCACCAAAATTGAATGGCATTACTCTGGAGTTGAGCAGTGGAGCTATTTATAGCGGAGTAATACTAGAATAAAAGCTAACTTGGGAGTCTAAAATAAAATATAGATTCAAAAAAATTCAAAACGCCTTCTTCTCGTGCAATAAAACTATCGGTACCGATAGCTTTTGTTGTACGTGCCGTACAAATATTGTAATATAATTATTCATAATATTTTTTATAATATATATAAAAAAACATAAATAAAAACTTTCGGTACTAAAAGGAAATAAGACCGAATGTCATCCGAAGGTCCATGGCTTTCATGACACATATTGACTTGTGGTTGGATAATATGGTGGAAGGCCACAGATAAGTTAAACCATCTCAATACGTTCTTTCAAGTAATGGCTTATCTAGGCGTTAAGGTTAGCTACCACTACTGTTAACATATTATAAAAAAAAATTTACCAGAACTTCCGAGTAAGTTACAGTTGGCCCACACATATAGGCCCTAGTTGGGCTAATTTCATTAGTCTGTTTTTATCAGCTTTATAGGGTATATAATTGCCAGACAAGTATATGTCCGTGCTTTGCAAAGCTGTGAAGACGAAATTTTTAAAAATGTCAAATTAAATTAGTATCAATTTTCTAGGCCATCTTTGACTGAAAATTGTTTAATCAACATTTTGATAAACGATTGGATAAATGATTTTTGAAGTATAAAAAAATCTATTAAAAAATTTTACCTAAGTAAATGCGTCATTTTAACACCTGAAAATTCTACCATTATTTTAAAAATTGCTAAAGTCTGCCATCAGTCTTCAAATTGCTAAAGTTGTTTACTTACTATTAAAAACTTAGCATAATAACGTACATAATAAAAAATATTCATGTTTGTGGAGTTTTGGATAAGCTTAAAGTTAGAAAAACCTGATAACGTTCTGAGAGGATCGAAAGTAATTAAAAAAACCACTGCAAATTTCATAAAGCAGAAGCTTGCTAACGTCATCATCTCCTGCATATATATTTGATGAATAAAATTTGAAAATCAAACTGGCAGATGACAAAATGCAGCTCATTATACTTGAAAAAACTTCTGATTATGACATTTTATTGTTTTCATGTCAAAATTTAAAAATATTTTTTTCCAACATACAATGAAATCATATCCAAGTTGACTTTATCTGGCGTACAAATCAAGTTTTTTAAATAAAAATTCATATATTTTCAAAACAAAAAAAAAAAACAATGTTATAAAAACCATAACTATGCAGTAACGGGATATAATGCAATTTTTTCACCACGTTGATGGTGATGATGATGAACTCGAGGGGTGGGCTCATATAATAGGCACACAAAAATGGTAGCCACCCCTGATGCCTGACTGTAGGAAGGCTTTTATTTTCTGATTAAAAAACCTGAGGAAAAAAAAACCAATTTTTTTGCGCATAAAATAATTCAATTGTTTAAAAAAATAACGAATTGTATGCCTTAAATAGAAGACAGCAAAAAAAAAGATGTGCTGACGGCTCGTTATGTTTCAGTATTTATTTGACGCGCTCATAATTTCCGGGTTAATTTTATTGAAACATTTGAAAGAAACGCATTTTTTGTCTGACACTGTGTTGTTTTTTTTAACAATTTCTCTGCCAACAGGATCTCATGCTGACGTATAGAACTATTGTTGCCTTGACTGCAAATGCTTAGTATTTTTTTTGACACTTAAAAAGGTTTCCCTGTACTACACAGTTTGTTTTTTTTGTTAATTTTTTGTACAAATTATATAGAAACGCATTAAAACTGTAACAGATTTTAATGAAATAAGCATGTAAGCAGTAGATTTCCGTTCGTTAACAATGCGTCGGACACATTCAATCTACGGCTTAGTATTTTTGACTTCATTGAATTCAAGAAGTGAGTGTGCGCCCGAAACAAACGAAATACCCAAAGTTATGGAACAAATATCTACACTTGAAAAAATAAATGCAAATTTACTGTAATTTACTGTAACTTTTATTTTCTCAATTTTTTTAAAATCACCATTCGCGGACTTTTATTTTTTCTGTTAGAAATAAAAATCCTCTTTGTGTAATTTCTAAAAACTACGAAGCTCTTAAACAACGTTTCGTAAGGCAGAAATATGTTTATGAATAACGTTTTGTTCTTTAAAGCATGCTCAAAGTTACGCAGCCGCTAAAATGTGTTTATGAATAAGGCTGTAAAAGTGTTTTAAAGTCAAGCTAATTATCGAAAAAAGAATTAAGTATAGTGAAGTCAAATACCGTATTTTTTTTATCTATTAGGTATGGAACTTTTATTATTGCACTATGAAGTAGAAATTCTTTTAACACGGTATATAAGATAAGAAAATACAACGAGAATAAACAGCTACCCAGCAAAATTTTTGACACAAATGTGACATGCATTCTTAGGGACACTGTTTCTAGAAGATATTCTATATATCCAATTCAGCTTCTTCTTTAGCCTTAGCAAGGGAAGTGATTTCAAGAGGCATTCTCATAAACTACTTCTGGAAGACATTCATATAGCAATTCAAAGCAATTACAGTAAAAATTGTATATATAATTGTAATAAATGTTTTAGATATTTTCCGTGGGATTTTTTAAACCCCCAACAAAACCTAACCACTTCCTACTTCCAACCAATGCCGTAGATAGGTGTTTCATAAGGGGGGGTTTAGGTTAGATTAAAGTGTCTGTCACTTTTCAGAGACACACTTAAGCCAATGAATGAGGCCCATTGTGATACCATAGGGTTAATTTCCCTACTCAATTTCTATTTGAACTAATGTGAGCTGTTTACAAAGCTGTAGATTCTGATGGAGGATGGGGGACGGGGAGGGTTGCTGAAGCAAAAAATATAAAAAATCGATTCAATCGCTTTATTTGGAGCAGGACAAGAAGCATTTATTTAAGTAATACAACGAAAACAGATATTTTAAAAATAAAAACATATATATACATTAAGGCACCTCACGAAAAACCTTGTTCGGGGCAGTTCCTCAAAATAATCCTTGGCTTATGTTATGATGATTCCCCAAATATTTCGACTCTAGCGATAGCCATTCTTGAGCTGCAATGGTTTGAAATATCCTCTAAAAGTGAAGTTTTTTGTAAAAATATTGGCTTGTGTGTTAATTAGAAAAAGTGAAATGATCTGAAATAATATTTTTGAAAAGTTCTCTTGCATTCGAATTAAAAATAATGATGTTTTTTATGTGCACTTTTATGATTTTTTTTAAAAGTTATTTTCACTAAAGTTCACTAAAGAAACTTAATTATTTCTAAAGATATACTCACTGGTCATAATTGTTGTCAGAATTGCTGTAACTGAAAAAAATTAAAACTATAATATTAATTATAAAATAAGCACCTACTGAAAAGCTATTGTAAGAAATTAAAAAAAAAGTTATGAAGTTATTTAAATTTTTAAAGTTTTTGTATGGAAATAAAATAAAAAATATCAAAAATTTTTTGATGCAGATTGGAAGAGATTTTTCCGGCCTATAATTTCTGACAGTTTGTTTTTTAAAACTTACGCCAGCCAATATTTTTACACTAAAATCGAGGTTATTTCAAACCATTCCAGCTCGCGGATGGCTATCTGTAGAGTTGAAATATTTGGGGAATCATCATAACATAAGCCCAGGTTTATTTTGAAGGAAAGACTCCATCAACTTTTTTCTTTTCTATGGAGCATTAGGTGCCTTAATATACATAGTTGTAGATACTTACATAGTTAGCTCATTATTTTTTTTTGGAACGCGAAGCCAATTTATCGACGACAGTTTCCTCGTTCATAGAATATCCTTATGAATATTTAATAGCGCTAAGCCACAACATCATTCTATTAGATTTTTTACAACAGTACAGTCAAATCTGACGTAAATTAATATATTTTATGTATTAAATGCAACGAAAAAATCTGGACTCGTAACTGCATGCATTAATTGGTGTTCTTGAGACGAAGTGTCACCGCTAGAATTTGAGAACATTTTTTTAAAACCACTTGGCGATAGTCACACACAACTTAAGAAATCGTGAAACTGACAAATGTACCAATGAAGTTCACTTTTACTTTCATTTAATAACACTGTAGGGACGTCAAAAAGACACACGAAGATGACTAGAACGTAAGCTTATTGTTTGGTCGTAGAATTTAGTGGCATACTAAGTTTTTCCCAATCAGAACAAAATCTCGAAATATTTGCGTTTGAAATTTAGTCACTTTTAAACATATTTTTAGTTATATTTTTTCTTATTTTTGGAGAACAAAAATTTTGACCACCTTCAATTTTGCTTAAACTTTCAGAATTTAATCTAACTATAAAAATACTAACTTGAGTAAAAAAATTTTAACAAATTTTTTTAAAGATTTTACGTTTAACATTCAAATTTGGTCAAAATGGAGAGAAACGCAAAAGTGCTTAACCTTTGAAAAATCATAGATTACACAATGCTAACTTGATTTTCAGGTTGGAGATATTTTCGAAAATACAATAAAAAGTAATTGTTTAAATACTATAAAAAAATTTTTACATGAAGGTCAAATGATGGTTAAATAACAAAAATCTGAATATCTCGAGAATTTGATCTGATCTGAAAAAACCGAATATGCCACTAAATTCTACTACCGAAAATTAAGTTTACGTGTCTCAGCGTTTTTTTGTGTCTTTTCAAAAGTTGAAAATTTACCTTCAGTGTTATTTAACGAACAATGAAGCATTGCTTATCATCATTTGAATTTCACAGACTGGCTTAGAATAATTTTGTTCAATTTATATGTATACGTTCTGCAAACGCTAGTATGTAAGCAACAATACATAGGAAAATAATTAAGAAAACCATTTATATTGTATAATATTTAACTTAATGTCTGCTAAACAAACTAAGCATGTATATTGAACAATTTTCAATTTATCTTTATGTTATGGTAATTAAATAATTTGGAATATCTGTGCTTTTATTTAATATATAATTGCAAAGGGGCGGCTCGAACCCCCTGAACCTCCCATATCTACGGCGTTGCTTCCAACACCAAAATGTTGTGAAAGTCGGGAAAAAGAATATTTTCGGTGGGATTTTTTAAACCCCCTTAACTACAAAAAACATTTCATTTCAGTGAATGCCTTCTTAAAGTTCTCCTGGAAAACACTAGAATCCTTACATTGAAGGGCACAAAGAAATCTTCCATTGAAAAAATTCTGAAAGCGCTTCTAAAGAAGACAAGGAAAGCATTCATTCCAATGACATCGGTATGTTAAAAGAATGCCTTCCAGGTATAAAAGTGGAAGTGATGGAATTCAAGACCTCTTTTCCATTTTATCTTCTTTGGAAAGCACTTTTTTGCTGGGTATTTTTAAGGCATTTTCTCACGGTGGTCTTCAAGCGAATTCTATTGACGTAGAAATGAATTTTTTTGGGTGATTTTCGTTTAGTATTTGGGTGATTCTTCATTTTTTTTGGGTGATTTTGCGATATTTGGTCGAAATTTATTGAAAAAAATAGTAAATACTAAAGAAAGTTGGCACATTTAAAATAGTTCCAAACAGCTGTATCATTCAACTTCTAATAGTTAACACTGACTTTCTTTTGTGAAAAGGTTATCATAACTCCTTTTTAATTTGTATTATACGTATTATTGGATAAACATATTTAAAAAAAAAATAAAAGTTACAGGTTTAGAAAGACGGATAAACATTTTTTTAGCTTGTTACGTGGTTTTATCAAAGGCGGAGGTACAACTCAGCCACTCCAGGGTCCTGCGAAAAGTTCCACTGACTCTCACAAATTATTTTTAAAATAAAAGACGCAGGGTTTTCAGTAATTCACAAAGTTACTTTATTGAATACGTTATCCTTATTATAACCTCTTAGTTATGCAGCTTCGGGTAGTCGCTAGCGGGTTTAATAATCAATTGGTAAACGCTTTAGTGATCGGTCATCAGTAAGTAATTGCTTTAAAAGCCGGTAATCAGTTGGTAATCGCTTCGGTAATCGGTTGGTAATCGCTTCGGCTATGGATAAACAGTTGGTTATCGCTTCGGTAATCGTTTCGGTAATTGGTAACGTAATCGGTTGGTAATCGCTTCGGTAATCCGTAGTCCATTGATACTCGCTTCGGTAATCGGTTGACAATCGCTAAAAAGGAATGCTCCGTCATTTCTAATACGACAACTGTAAACGCCGTGGTGGCGTAGCAGAGAGTGCCTGCGTCGCAGTCCCGGTGATAAACCTTGCGGTCAACCGAGGTTGCGACGTGGCTTTCGAAAACAAACAAAAAATAATAAAATAATAATAAATAAAGAAATAACTAACTTCACTTAAAGATAACAAAAAATTACCGTTCGCCACCCTCCCCGGACGATTGACCTGACGGTCAGTAGAGGCAGTAGCTACTTGGTTTGAGCTCACCCAAAAAGGAATGCTACCTTAGCTGGATTTGTCGTGTCTATTTATATGCTACCGGAAAGAACTACTACGTCGTCTATATATGGAGTATGAAAAGAATGTTTGGTGGCTGTTCTATGGCCACTAGACGGTGAGTCTAGTCATCATCATTGCTTTTTTTCCCGTATCTGTTTCAACTTACAATTAAAAATGCATTTTTGTTTTAAAAATTTACAATATCAAAATGAAAACGATAAATCAAAAATAAACATTTTTAAATTGAAAACGATCAGACTTGATTTTAAAATGCAATTTTTCGCTTAGTAAAATTTTCGTGTGTGATTTTCAACAAAGCTAATCAACAAAGCGAACTTTGCTTAAAAAAGTGCTTAACAGAGGTTGAGCTGTGCCAATCTTAGCTAAAATTAGGTTCAAATAAATAAAAAAAATATTCATTGCTCAACCGCTTTATTTAAATTTTGTAGTGTAGATACTGAAAGATCTTTTTTTCAAATAGTTTCCATAAAATGTTTAAAGGTGCGTTGGAACACCAACTTAGATTCAGTTACAGGCAGGGAAATACGTGCCCTTTTTGTCATGGCAAAATGTGGGGCTTCAACCCGAAAATGATATATTGGACGTTCACAACCATTGTTAGACCTTTGGTTACGTATGAGGCACTTGCATGGTGGCCCAAGGTCCAACAACGTGCAGCAGCTTACCAACTGACAAAGCTAAAAAGAATGGCGTGCACTAGTATCACTGGGGCAATAAGAACGTGCCCTTCTGAAGCTGTGTGTGTAATAATTGGGCTACCTCCTTTAACGATAATTATCGAAGAAGAGGCATGAAGGCAGATAATTTTACGGGTGACATGAAGACACTTAAAACCTTTGAAAATGACTTCTTTCAAAAAATACCAGACATGATGCTGCCGAAGGTAAACTTATCGAAACGCTACAGGATCGTTATACCCAATAGGTAACTGTGGAGGGGTGATAGCTTCACAGTTGATCCCGGCTCACAGATATGCTATAATGATGGGTCAAAGCTTGAAAAAGGAGTAACGGGAGCGGGGGGGCCAATTTCCAAAAAGCTCTTTCTTCCAACGGGGCACACGTGGCCTTAAAGGCCCTGCAAGCCTACTGGCTTAAATCAAGCTCAAATCATCAAATTGACATTAAGATTTTTATAAAACATTTTGCATAAAGTTACAATTCTACAAAATTCTACAAAAATTTTTAATTCAACTTTGATAATAACTATCTCGGATATTAAATACATTTTTGGTTATTTTTGTGATGTAATTTTTTTTATGATAAAGTTTTCTATTGACTACTTTTTCATTTTAAATAACCACACGTAAAACAGTTCGCTTTTAGTGTAGTAAGATTAGAAGACGGCTTTTGTATCATTGGTTTGAAGGTAATATAGTCTCTTTGTCAAGATGCTATCGAATTTGGAGATCGGTTAAGAGATACATAAAATATGGAGTAAAAAGTAATGCACCTATTTTTAAGTTTTTCCTCCCCAAAAGGGGGAGGAGGTCACCCTCATCATTGCATTTTCTTGTTCGCCTAATTAAGGAGAATCACCACCCAAGAATATTAATGCTATATCTGGTTCACTTTGTATATAAATCATGTAGCTTTAAATATAAAAATGCAGATGTCCCTTTTTTTTTGCACATCACTTTATATTGTCAATAAGTTTTTAAGTAGTAATTTTCAAAATTATTTTTGAAATTTGGAGTATAAAATATTTGTCACTCTCTAAAATGTCCACTGGGAAGTGTATAAGCCCAGTGGGCATTTTAGCGATAACAATAACACTGCTATTATTGGCGTAAACACACCTTCCATGATCACTGCATTGATGAGTACTTCTCTAAGGCCTACCTTTTGAAGGTTCTGATTCTTTTTATATTATTTTATATGAAAAAATTTACAAAAAAATTAAAAAAAATGTTAAATACTCAAAACAGTTTGTAAAAGAATGTAGACTTAAAAAAAAAACAACAACAAATTTTTTTTGTCCAAATTGGGTCTCGAACCCGGGCTCCCGAAAAGTAACACATTACATATTATATTATATGAAAATATTTATGTGGAATAACTCCAAGTCTTTTCTTATATTTTTGTATGAAGATGATATTTATATTGCTTTTCCTTCTGACTTGAATTTTCGAAAGAGCACTTCTGGCAGGTCTCTTTTGAGCAAGAAGAGCGGAAGGCCTAACAAATTTTCCCATTTCATACAAGCAATAAAACGGTGTTTGCAAGGAGTGTGGAAGGCCTTTTAAAACTTAACGCAGGCCTGCTAGAAGGCCTTTAAGTTTTGGGCATATAACTACACAAGGAAGTGTTAGGGCGGGATGTGTTCTCTTTGTGACCATAACTGTCAAACTCAGCCTTTTTGCTATTTTTACCAATTTGTGCTTTCTCATTGCATTCTCATTGGTTGTAGATTTTGTATAAGTTGTCAAATTTGTTTTGACAGTTTCGGTCACCCGCTCTTCGCCCTAACACAACCTTGCCTATTTTTACAATGGCTAACATGGAGTATTTACGTTAACAATGGAAAATTGTTGATTTATTATGCTTATGCTTATGTGACGCAGTTGAAATTCATTGAGTGTCCATAGTCAGCACGTTAATAATATTTTTGACTTAACTGTTTGGCTATTAAGTGAAGTACAGTGTTAAATAAATAAGTGTTAGCTGTGAAGTTTTATAAAGTGTAAAATGTTAGCCATCATAGAGATGGACTAGGAACTCCTAATATGTTCTTGGAATGGGGCTTATCTACCGTTGCTATTATCATTTTGCAAGACTGCTACATGAGATCAACTCTAATTGCTAAAACAAATGGGTATCCAGCCGATCGATCAGATTTTCAACAAGAAGTAGTTCCTCGGTGAGATTAAATACGCAAATTGTAGATTAGAAATTAGAATTGAACAACTAGTGTTTATTTCGTGAATGGTAACACTTAGCTCATGTCTGATTTGACAGATAGTTAGTTTTATCCTTCCACTGAACGAATATGGTTGTGTATACGCTTGAACAACGCTGGGAAATATTGCGACATTACTTTGAAAATTATGGTAATGTTGCAGAATGTGTGCGTAAATTGCGTACGGATTTTGGAAGAAGAGAAGCACCGTCAGGTCCGTATGTTCATTATCTTGTGAAAAAAGTGAAAGAAACTGGCATCCTCATTGATAAACCAAAGCGTGAAAAGCCAAAAGCAGTGCGTACACCCGAGAATATTGCTGCTGTGGCAGAAAGTGTGCGTGAAGCGCCATCAACATCAGTTCACCGTCGTTCTCAACAATTGAACATTTCGGAGACATCATTGAGACGAATTTTGCATAAAGACCTTGGTATGACGCCATACAAAGTCCAATGGGTTCAGGAGTTGAAGCCAACTGACCATCCAATGCGTTTTCGCTTCGCTACGTGGGCCTGCGATCGACTTACAGAAGATGCCGATTTTGCCAAAAAAATAATCTGTTCAGATGAAGCTCATTTTGATCTTGGCGGGTATGTAAACAAGCACAATTGTCGCATTTGGGGCACAGAAAATCCGCACGCATACATTGAAAAGCCGTTGCACCAAAAACGAGTCACTGTTTGGTGCGGATTTTGGACCAGAGGCATAATTGGGCCATTTTTCTTCGAAAATGAGCAAGGAGTGGCCGTTACAGTCAATGGCGATCGTTATCGGGCCATGTTGAACGAATTTTTGTTCACAAAAATTGAAGAGGAGGATATTGGCAACATTTGGTTTCAACAGGATGGCGCTACGTGCCACACAGCCGAAGCTACACTCGATGTTTTGCGCCCTGTTTTTGAAGATCGCATTATCAGCCGCAGATCTGATGTCGTTTGGCCACCTCGGAGCTGCGATTTGACACCGTTGGACTATTATTTGTGGGGTGCCCTCAAAGATAAGTGTTACGCCGACAAGCCAGAGACAATTGACGCTTTAAAGAACAATATTCGTGAAGCCATTGGTGAAATACAGCTGCACACAATCGATAATGTGCTTAAAAATTGGACCGATCGTGTAGGCTACTGCATGGCCAGCCGAGGCAGCCATTTGAATGAAATTATTTTTCATTATTAACCGGAAGGATTGTACTTTTAAATAAAAGAAGAAATTTGAGCAAATATCCAGTAGTTTTTTTTATAGAATTTTCAAAAAAAAAAAAAAGTTATTTGGCGGACCCTGTACTTTCGCCAATAACTTTTATCTGTAGGATGACATTTTTATCACTGTTGGCGCAACAATTTAAAGGTATGTTGAATCAAAAGCGAAAGTTGATGATAATTCAAATACTCTTGCGTTGTTGTAGCAAATGTGTTCCGTTCTTAGGAACAAAATGACCAATAAAAGTTGTTGACATTATGTACAAAAATGTTGGCATAATAGCGTTTTTTTTTGAGTACATATAGGCTTGGAAAATTGTTCAATTATATATGTAATGGCAGTCAAATACATAATTGGGAAGGGGTATTTTGCTGTCAGCGTGTATCTTAAATTTTAATATCGTTATATTCTATAATCTCTATATCTTTGTATCTATATCACTTTATGAAGTTCTTTTTATTTGTATTTTGCTTAAAAACTCAATACCAAAGTCCTGATTTTCGCAACAAATTTGAGCTTAAAGTGATACTTCTGCACACAACTGTCATATTATTGATTCATTAAATAAAAAAAAGTGCTGACAAACATTTGCTAATTATGCTGTCTGAGAGCCTCTGCGGACTCCCTTTTGTTACTGTTGCCAATCTGTACTGTAATGAGTCCAATGTTAAGCGTTATTTACATTAAAATAGAGCTCAAAGTAAGAGCCAGCATTTTGTTTTGGATGTGGGATAAAAAGTCAAGTTAGTATACTGCAAAAACTTTTAATAACTCGCAATTTGATCATTAATGTAACCAAAAACCAAGTAATTTCGATGAGTAAAATATCTAAACAAACAGCTTGGTTCAAAAGCAAGACTACAAACATTTTTGTTTTAGCACACTCTTTAATATTTGAAGATTTATAAGTCTTCACAGTAGTTATGATAAAATATTGCAACTTCACAGTTTCTGCAAACTCCGTTAAGAACTCATACTGTTTGCTTCATCAAAAAAATTAAAATACTTTTGTACCACTTTCGAAATGGGAAATCTATTTTACGCTCTGACAAAATGGCGGCAGACAGGCAGCAAGCACTTCGTAAAATTTTTCATTTCCTGTTGTTGTCCAGCACCAGTAGCAGCAGTAGCAGCAGCAGGAATAGCATCATTCTAAGGCTATACAACAATCTTTGCCAACTCAGTGACAGAAAGCAGACAGATAGACTAAATGGCAGCGCATTTATAATTCATTTTATGCCATTTATGAGACGCAATTAAAATTTTAAAAAAAAAAAAAATATAAATTAAATACACAGAAGGATGCTTGAAAATTTCCTATGGGGATAATATTGCAATCTTTTAATGAAGACAGGTAAAACGCTGCCAAGGCATTAGGATTTACTTGCCAAGGAAGTATGTGTGCTTGTTAAATATTTCATTAAGCTGTTGTTATTGCTACACTGAACTTAAATAAAAAGAAAAAAAAAACAATTGAAGGAATTTTTGTAGAACCATGATATGACAGATACAAGTTAAAAAAAAAAGTTGAAATAATAGACTTCAACAATTTTAACATATATGCATTAGTATATAAAAGCAATTACGTGGACAGAAATTTTTGTATGACTGGATATTTTTAGAAAATGAAGTATTCAATTCCTGAAAAATTACATATAATTCTTCTTCAGACTCATTAGAAATTTAAAGTATGATTCTTAAAACGTAAGTGGTTCTAATGTTACACTTGACCAATGCGGAAATATTCGCATCTGACAGCTCCCATTGCACATATAACATAGAAAGGTTTTCGTCCAAGTTTATATACTCCAGAGAGCAAAAGTACACAAATTCAAATTCAATACCTTCCAGGAAGGCATTCAAAGTTTCTATAAAATAATGAAAAATGTTCACAAAGTACAGTGTTGCGCAAAACAATAGCAACAAAATCAGTGCGCTGCTACAAAATCGTGTATCTTTTTTAATATTAGGGACACACAAAAATGATTATAGGAATCAAAGCATATATTTATACATCATATATAAAACAAATAATATTCAAATTAGATTTTATTTTTTTTTTATTAAATTTGAAATTTATGTGACTACATTGAATTTGTCTGAGAGCAAAGCAAAAGCAACAAAACTTGATGCTCATACAAATGTTAAAAGAGAACAGAAGTTCCAAGAATTATCGGTAAAAGTTCCGTTCTGTGTAAAGCACGTGTTGTTTGTGAGTCATAAACATTTAAGTTTGGTTTTGTTTTTGCGCTAGTTGTGACATTGTCTGTTCCATTTATAAAAGCACGTTATAAATACTGTGGAGCTCCAAAATTATAAAGTAATTACGAATATAAAAAGAGAAATTCGCAGATATCTAACGCAAAACAGTTTGATATTAATCGGTCAATAATTTGCAGATTAATGAAGAAAAGACGTAACAACGGTACATTAACAGTTTCTGCAAACTCCGTTAAGAACTCATACTGTTTGCTTCATCAAAAAAATTAAAATACAGACAAATTCAATGTAGTCACATAAATTTTAAATTTAATAAAAAAAAAAAAATAAAATCTAATTTGAATATGATTTGTTTTATATATGATGTATGAATATATGCTTTGATTCCTATAATCATTAAGGGTGGCCACGGAAGACATCACTGCTTGATGAAAGGAACATTTGTAGCGTGTTCAAATGAAATCCATTTGCCACATCCAAAGAGGTTGTTCGGACACTTGATTTAGATATCCATCACGACACTGTACGAAGACGAGCCGTTGAGAACGATTTAAGAAGTTAAAGATCGTCAAAGAAACCTTTGCTTACAGCTAGCATAAAAAACAAGGTGAGGTGTTATAATTTAAACAATTCTGTCTAAAATTGTGACAACGAGTTGCAATTTATTGTTTTTTAGACTCAGTCTTGCAAAAGAGCACCCAAATTGGACCGTTCAAAAATGGAACAGGGTTTCTTGGGATGAATCAAAGTTCAACTTGATTAATTCAGATGAGATGTGCACGGTACCGCGCCGCCCAGGTACACGACTTGAAGCCCGAAATTGCAAAATAAATGTTAAGCACGGAGGCGGTGGTATTATGGTCTGGACTTGTTTTTCCTATAATGAAGTTGAACCATTTCAAAAAATCAATGGAAATATGAATAATAAAGACATTTTAGAAAGCAAGATGCGCCCACATGCAGAGTGGAATATGTCGCTTCAGTCAACGTTTCAGCCCGACAACGACCGGAAGCACACTTCAAAGCTCATCAAAGATTACATAAGAGGCAATGGAATTCTAGTCCTTGATTGGCCGGCACAGTCACAATGACTTGAATTTCATTGAAAATCTTTTTGGGATTTTGAAGGTAAAAGTTTCTAGTCAAAGGTTTTCCAATAAGACTGCACTGTATGAAGCTCTAAAACTTAATTGGGAACAAATACCTTATACCAACATATCTAATTTAATAGAGTCGATGTCGTTCAGATGTGCAGCGGTTATCAAGAATAATGAATCTGACACCAAATATTAATTTTGTTGCTTATTTTTTGCTCTGAGATAAATTGAATGTAGTCACATTAATTTTAAATTTAATAAAAAAAAACAATACCAAATTTGAATATGATTTGTTTTTTATATGATGTACGAATATATGCTTTGGTTCCTAAAATAATTTTTGTGTGTCCGCAATATTTCAAAAGATACACGATTTTGTAGCAGTGCACAGATTTTGTTGCTATTATTTTGCGCAACACTGTATATCGGAGATGAAGTGAAAATGGCTTACTTGGGCTACACATTCCAACAACCAAAATAACTATAGACTTCGATCAATGGATTCTAAAAGAGAAGACAAAAAAGTTAATGGTGTATTCGCGTTTTATTAATGCAATATTGAACATAGATCTTAAGATATAGATAGATACATTTAGCAATTTACTAACATAAATAATAAGAAAACTTCTAAATATATGCGTTCGACATAGTTGTTTGTTCGCAGACTCATTATAGAATTTTGTAGAGTATTTTCGTAATATATTTTTACTCTCAAGATCGTTTTAATGGCATTGTTACCATTTGTGGGGTCCTTTTTACCCTCTTTCGTGAAAATGGTCACAAATAATCCATAAGAAAGGACGTCTGCGAACACAAAAACTATGTCAAACGCATATATTTAGAATTTTTCTCAATATTTATGTTAGCAAATTGCTAAATTGATCATATCTAAATCTTAAGAAATATATTCAATATTGCATTTGTAACGTGACGTTACAAATATTATATACTTCTATATACTACATAAACTATAATATTAGATTTATATGTATATATATTCATATTACATGTTATTACTTAAATATTTCGATTCTAGTTACCCATTAGAATTAAATATGATATAAATATTAAAGCAGCTACCGACCGACATACCTCACTTACTCCAGACAAACAGCGACAACACACAACCGTACTACGACACCAGACCATATATATCGCCCCGCAGGGGAGGTCCTGTGCCCCCCAGGACCTTCGGGCATAACGAAACCGCGGACCCCAGTTAGGAAATCCAGGCGCGTCTGACCCACATTGGGCGGCTTCCTGGTCTGCGTCTGTACCGTAGCGGTCGGCAGTATCTAAACCTGTCCGTAGGTATAAAAGGATTGGGGTATATATCCCTGAAAACAAAATCACTTACTTGGAATGTCGGAGAATAACAAAATTACTCCAGGTGGCAACCACAATAGTGGAAATCCACCCGTGGACACTACCACGGCAGGGGAACGGATTCTGGAGGCCCTAACCAACATTTCATCTTCTAACACTGATGCAACGGTGGCACACTCGGCCGATGCACCAGTTAAAGCTACGAGCAACAAAAAAGCTGAGAACCCTTTTACATTGAGTTAAAAGATCCAGCGTTCGCCTATTAAAGGCACTCCCGGAGGCACAAAGACCCTGATGCAACTGAAAGAGAGTAAAGATAAATCACCCTCGGAAGGAACACCAAGCCCCAGAGTTGACGATCCTGTCAGTTCTAGCATGGGCAAACTGAAGCTTTACATCGATGGCCTGGCAGAATATGTAAAGAGTAGAACAAACGTTCATCACGAGATAAAGAGGCTTATTAATCTCTCTAAACTCGCGTACTCTGATCTCGCGAGAGAAATAAAGGAAGTAGGATCTAAAGAGCTAAATGCTAACTCGGGGGATCCACAACCGCTCAGTCAGGCACCTTGCGTCGATAAGGATTGCCAAACAGATCCATTGTTCTCGAAGGCGTCGAAGGCAGCCTAAAAAAGGGCAAACGAGCAAAGCTCTCGAGCTACGCCACCAAAAAAGAAGAGAGTACAGCAGTTGGCGGTCCAAGTACACGCACCCAACCCCTCTTCTACTGAAGAAGCCCCCCACGCTGATCAACAATCATCGCAGTCGAAGCGTAATGATAAGCCCTGGACCAAGGTGATCAGCAAGGCAAGAAAACGGAAGAAAACGAAAAAAACCACCACCGAAGCTAGTAAGACCGGACGCAATCGTGGTGGCCAAAGTAGGCCAACTTTCATACAGTGACATCATCCTGAAGATGAAGCAGGAAAAGTCACTCGACGAGTTCAGAGAAAACGTCTCTAGAGTAAGACGAACAGAGAAGGGTGAGGTGTTGATCCAACTGAAGAGTTTAACCACACAGACGACCCAACAGTTGAAAGAGAAGTTCGACTCGGTGTTCGCCGGTCACACCGAAACAAAAGCGCTCACGGAACAGACTCTAATAGAGATAAAGGATCTCGACGAGGTGACGACATCCGAAGAGGTGCGAAGCGCAATCCAGAGGGTGCTTGGCGACACCATTGTGGCTAACGTTAAGCCACTTCGCAAAGCGTACGCCGGCACCCAAACAGCGGTCATAGGCCTACCAGCTCCACAGGCGAAAAAACTGATCAAAATCAGTGAAATCAAAGTTGGCTGGGTAATTTGCAGAGCCCGCGAGAAGGTACCTCCAATCAGGTGCTTCAGATGCCTTGACTTTGGGCACACCGCAAGAAGCTGCAAAAGTACAGACCGAAGTGGATGCTGTATGAAACGCGGTACAGAAGGCCATAAGGCCAAGGATTGCGAAGCAAAGGCGAGCTGCTTTCTTTGCAAAGCTAAAGAAGGCCAAGACTCCAACCACCGCACCGGAAGTCTGAAATGCCAGTCCGTTCAAGGAGCCAGCCAACGGAGACGCAGATGAGAATACTGCAGTTGAACCTCAACAACTGTGGCGCAGCACAGGACCTCCTCGGGCAAACCGTCAGAGACCAGGCCATCGACCTGGCTAAATTGAGTGAAACTTACGCCGAAAAAACCGTAGGAGCATGGGCCTCGGACATTACCGGGAAAGCCGCCCTATGGTCTTGTGGAAGGGGCTCCCTTCTATCTAAGGCTTCATACGCGTGCAAACTGTTTCGTCCGCGCGGAAGTAGATGGCATACATGTCGTGAGTTGCTACCTAGCGCCAAGTCTGTCGATCCAGGAATACACGGAGATTCTAGACACGATAGTCAGCGAAACGAGAGGCCTCAAATCACTCCTTATCGCTGGTGACTTTAAAGCGTGGGCAGTTGACTGGGGAAGTCAAAAAACAAACCAACGTCCAAAACAAACATTCTCCTTGAAGCGTTTGCTCTACTAGACGTGGTGCTGCTCAATAATGGATCCCAAGCAACATTCAGCCGTGCGGGCGGAAGTTCCATCATCGACCCGACTTTCGCCAGTAGCGAGTTAACTAGGCAAGCAGAGTGGCATGTTAGCAATCTGTACACGCACAGCGACCACCAAGCTATCATTTATAAGCTCAATGGTCGACCGCGTAGCCGACACAGCATAAATACGGGAAATAAATGTTCGTACAGAGTCGAAACACTAGACGAGGACATTTTGAAAGTAGTAATGGCCGATATGCATCTGTCTGGCACGCCAAATGATATGGCAAGGCAGACCCTGGACCAAACAAGAAGAGCTTGCGATGCAGCGATGATCTCGAGGCGGTTTAGCAAGCGCAAGCAAGACCCGGTCTACTGGTGGACGGCGGAAATTGCTGAAGCACGCAGGAAATGCCTCGAAGCAAGGAGGATGTACTACCACGCAAGAGGTTCATACAGCTTCAACGATCTCCGCGAAACCTATCGAATGCTCAAGAAAGGCCTGAAAATAGCAATCCGTACGAGTAAGCGCCAATGCTTCCTACAGCTATGTGATGAGGCAGAAACCAATCCATAGGGTGCTGCATACAGATTAGTAATGAAAAAAATGAAGTCGTTCAGGCGACCAGCACCTACGGACCCGCAGGTACTAAGTGCTATTGTTAGAACACTCTTTCCACAGCAGCCAGCGGCCCAGCTGGTCGAGGAACACATCGAGCTACGGACCATATTGGCTGTAACTATAGAGGAGATTGTTAACGTAGTAAAAAACTTAAAAAACGACAAGGCGCCAGGTCCTGATGGTATTCCGAACCGCGCACTGAAGATTGCGATTATGTCGCAGCCGCATCAGTTTGCCCAGCTTTTCAACGCGTGCCTTCTAGAAGAGGGCATTTTCCCAACGCAGTGGAAAACCCAGAAGTTAGTGCTCATACCGAAAGGCAGTGGCTCCACGGACGCCCCCTCAGACTACAGGCCGATTTGCCTACTCGACACAATAGGCAAAGTCTTTGAGCGTGTGGTGTGCAACCACCTGGAAAACGCGATCCAAGCCGGAGGAGGACTTTCGGCTCGACAATTTGGGTTTCGAAAGGCCCAATCAACGACGGACGCTATTAAGCTAGTAACAAGCACCGCGCAGGAAGCAATTGAGGGAGTGAGGGGAGCAAAGCAGTACTGTTTGGTGGCAACACTCGACGTAAAGAACGCTTTCAACTCAGCTAACTGGAGTCTGATTATGACAGCCCTCAGGAACTTTGGAGTACCACGATACCTCACGAAGATCGTGTCACACTATTTCAGTGAAAGAGTCCTGCTCTACGACACAGAAGAAGGCACGAAGACGTACAATGTCTCCGGTGGAGTCCCACAGGGGTCGGTTCTTGGCCCCCTGCTATGGAACGTCATGTACGATGGGGTTCTCAGGCTTGAAGTGCCAGCAGACGCCAAGATTGTTGGCTCAGAAGTGTAACTATCGCTATGATTTGCGATTGGATGCGAAGAGCGGGACTTAGTCTAACTGAACATAAGACTGAGATGGTACTTATTAGTAGTCGGAAAAAACTAGAAACCACTAGCATCAGTATTCGTGGAACAGTAATTGAATCGAAACCGTTCATTAAATATCTCGGTGTAATGATCGATTCCAGACTGTCATTTAAGCAACATATGCAGTACGCACACAGGAAAGCATCCGAAGTATGTCTGGCGCTATCTAGAATAATGCCGAACACAAGAGGCCCCAAACAAGCACGACGAACACTGCTCCTCAACGTAGTGCGATCTACTATGATGTATGGTGCGACTGTATGGTACACAGCGATGAAAACGAAATCCTACCGACACGGAGTAGAGTCAGTTTACAGACTTGGCGCACTCAGGGTCTGCTGCAGCTTCAGAACGGTATCCGGAGATGCAGCACTGGTTCTAGCTAGTGCGATTCCTATTGACCTTCTCGTGGAAGAAGCGCTTCTCACAGCTGGTAGTGAAAGCGCAACAGCTAATAAAAAACTCGCTAGAGAGAGAAGCTTGCAAAAATGGCAAGACCGCTGGGATAGTTCAGAGAAGGGTCGGTGGACGTACGAGCTCATCCCTAGCCTAACCGAGTGGTATGGCAGAAACCACGGCTCAGTGAACTTCTACCTTACACAGATACTGAGCGGACATGGTTGCTCCAGGGCATACCTTCACAAGTATAAACACGCGATCGATCCTTACTGCACTAATTGCACAGGAAACACGCTGCAAGACGCGGCGCACGTTCTTTTTGTGTGCCCCATGTTCCATAACGCCAGACTTGAGGCCTCGGCCTGTCTCGGCGAAACGTTAACACAGCAAAATATGGTTTCTCTTATGCTAAAGAGCGAAGAGAACTGGCCGATGGTTGGCACCCTGGCTAGAAAAATAACCGAAGAGCTGCGAAGAGTTGAGCGCGTGCAAGATAGATGAGGTAAAGGTTGTTGACCCGACGACCATCCCACAGTAGATCCCGGCAGCAGCCAAACAGTTTCCAGCCTAGTGCTGTTCCCAAGCCCCGCGAAGTTATGCCTTACGGCGGTCCCGCGGGGTCCCATAGGGTCGAAGATTCAATGAGGAGGTTATGATACCGCGAGGTATAATGTAGGTTTAGTGCGTAAAAATCGTACACTCCCACCTGCACGGTGGGGCCTTTTGAAGGTTCCCCCTTCGCGAATAAAATAAAAAAAAGACCATATATACCGGCATACGCTACATACCTACTCATGACTCCATAAAAATAAAACTAATTGACAACACACAACAGCACTACTGCATAAGCCATTAGTTAACATAAACATACACACACCACCTATCTATGCATAGCCAGGCAGGCCAAAGACAAAGAAAGCTAATAGCCGAACGTATAATTCCCAACTCGTTTTCACGCAATATCAAATAAAAGGGCGACACAAAACCAATCAAATTAGTCTTGCTTTAGATAAGCTCTACTCAATGACTCAATGGCGAACCAGCTTGCTGGTTCTTCCCTTTGAGTCTCTGCTTGAGATGTCGCACTTGCGGTAAGAACCAGTCCGTGGTTCGTCCAACGCAGTCTGCATAGTTGTTTAGTCTCTAGTTGTTTCTAAAAATATTAATAATGAGTCTTGCTTTAGGGGCCCTGGCAGGATTCACCGATTTACCGATCTACCGATTACTGAATACCGATCTTCGCTTTAGGGGCCCTGGCAGGATTCGCCGATTTACCGAATACCGATTACTGAATTACCGATTACCGATTTACCGATTTTGCCGCCAGTTGGACCTACTACCTCCGACCATTGGACCGCGTACATTCACTTTTACCCAAACTGCTGACGTTACGCTGCATTAAGTAATATTAAGGAACAAGTCTCAATAAAACTTGAAATTGTAATTTTAAAGCCAACACCGACTGCGTTCTCATTTGATGAAAGTTTGTGGATCTTTCACTCGATCCTGGCACGGCTGAGCTGACCTCAGCTATAAGATAAAACCACTGTTACACATTAATAAAACGCAAATACACGCTTTACTTTTTCTTTACTCTGTGTTCTCTATTAGAATCCGCTGATCAAAGTCTGTAGTTGTTTTGGTGGTTTGACTCTGTAATCCTAGTATAAGTTTCTATAAACACATTTCTTTCATTTGGAGAGTGTTCAAAATTGTCATATGTTATCACTATAATCTATAATATTTTTGTTTGTTTGTATGTATGTATGCATGTTATAAATAGACTCCTACACTGAACGGATTTTTTAAAACCTATATCAAACAATTCTTTATATTACTGCGCTGAACATAGGCTATATTAAGTTTGTCACGCCTCCTTTTACTGCCCACAAATCCATAAAATGATATATATCAAACGGTTTCGGCCGAATTGAAGTAAGATTTGGTACTTAGGATTGTATGCTAACTGTCGGCAACTGTACGAAAAATGGGTTGCCACACCCTCTTTTACTGCCCACAAAGCAATAAAAATCCTATATTTCAAACGGTTTTGGTCGTACTGGACTTAAATTTGGTAATTTACTTCGTATGCTGACTTTCAGCAATTATAATAAAAATGGGAGTGGTATCACTACAGCTACGTCCACTATTCCTAAATAATTATAATTCCTGAGACGTAAATGCTTTCATAATTATGTATGATATGTAGGTGCTAAGTAAAATGATGATATTCATTATGAAGGTGCAATGTATCAAAACAAAAAATTGGGAAAAGTTGGTGGAAAAACATGAGAGCTCACCTCTATTGAGACCAATTGTCTGGTCTTTTCGTAAACAACCTGTTGAAACTAGGGAGTTGAAAACTTAAAAAAGATGCGCAAGGTAAAGTCTATTTAAGTCCAATTTCTACAGTAGTTAAATCTGCAGAAGAGCTCCAACAAAAAGTTTTTCCGAATGTCGTAAACAATTACAAAAATCAAAGTTGGTTATGCGAGAGTTAAATTTTTTCGCCGAAAAACATCATGCACTGTCAATACAATCAACTTTCAACTTTAACGGCAGCTGCAGGGAGATATTTGCACTTATAAATAGGTAGATACCGTTTCTGATCAGAACGAGTCAGTTAATTACCCTGTCGAGATTTAAATTCGTTGGAGCCACCAGGAGTACCTCCTCATAGCCTCAGCCTAAAAGTTGGAGCACCTATAATGCTATTGAGAAATTTAGATTCACCACGACTTTGCAATGGCACCAGGCTCTCGGTTCAGAAATTATTGCCAAATGTTATTGAGGCTACTATTCTAACAGGGTGCGGAAAAGGAGATATCTTTCGCATCCCAGTCAAAAAATACCTAGTTATACCAACTAGGGAGTCCAATCCCGGAAGCTTTTCTCGGTTGAGATTTTCAATCCCGGGATCCCGGGATTAATTCGGGATCGAAAATTTTAAGAAGTAAATTATTCAAAACGTTCCCGGGATTAGTTCGGGAATGAACATTTTAAGAAGTAAATAATTTAAAACGTTTTTAATACAATTTTTTTTATTTATTACTTGATACTAAAAAATGTAAATTAATTTATTTATAAAGTAACAAAAACAAAACAAAACCAATTAAGGATATTCACAATTGTGTGGTTTTCAGTGTAGTTAAAAAACCCCGTGGTATTGTACCACACTTTACCGAGCAGTTTTTATATATTTTCTTGTTTTACATGAAATCTCTAAAAACCAAAAGTATGGTCATTTAAAGTACACTCTAAATACTGATTGAAAAATCTCAACAATAAATGTTGTGAAATTTCACGACATTTATTGGTGATTTTGTAAAAAAACCACGCTATGCAGCGAGTTTCTTCAAGTTTGTCTGAAAATCAGCGCATTTTTCCAAAATATGTATATTTACTCTACTATTCACGCTATTTGAGCGTGTTTTCGCTCAGAGAGTCTTAGAATATGTATGTAGCCCAATGATATGTTTAACGAACGTGGTTTTTAAAGTTACATAAAAAACAGAACGGTTGCCAGTTAATTTCTATTTGCAAAAATTAAAGAAGCTCAAAATGCAAGTTAAACTTTTTTATGCCATATATTAATAAAATATATCAAATGGTATAGTTAATTTATTTGTATAGTAACAAAAAGATATAAAGGGTACTTATATTGTGACTTTCAACTATGGCAAGAAAAAAACATTCTACTATACCACACAATTGAGAATACCCTTATTGTTAATAAACACAAAAAACATAAATAATTTTAATGACATTAAATTAACCCTTTCAGTGGATTTGCCAAATATATTGGACACGTCAGAAAGAAATTTTTATATTTATTTATTTAGCAAAGCTTTTTTTTTAAATCAAATCGTTTGGTTCTATAAAAGAAAAAAGATGAACCAACTTGATAAAAATAAATTTAGAGATATATTTGACATCAAAGTCAGTTGGATTTTCGTTTTTGTGGAGAAGAAAAGCAAAAAAAATTTGTATGGCATATTTTATAAGAAAAAATCAACCGGACAAAGATAAAATTTATGTTTTTTTTATCTTTCTTTTTATAAAAAACAAAGATCTAAAGGGTTGAGAAACCTTTAATAGAATAAAAGAAAGACTTTGTGCCGAACAGGAGCAAAATAATTTTTTTTACACGCTTGTAAAACGAAAGTAGCGCAGGTTAAAGTGAAAGGTATGTTTTTTTCATCTTATAAGGGCCTAAATGATAGGAATATTACCTTAAAAAATTATTTTGTTCTTAGTTTAGCCTAGCCATTAGAAGGGTTAAAGAACAAAAAATTAAAAAAAGACAGAACAGTTTAAGGTATTAGTATATAAATGTTATACCTTTTTTTTGTACACCGTCTTCATGTTTTTTTGTGTTTAAGGCAAATAAGGGTTGGAAAAGAATTTTCAAATTAAATTTTTTTTAAATTTTTTTAAAGTAATGCATTAAGCAGATCAACTCGTTTTATTTTTTATTGGAGAGTATTGTTCGAATATTATTACAAATATAACCCGCTGATGAGAAGCACAGTTCTGATTCTATGCTAGTTAGAGAAATAGTTGCACAATAGTCGTAAGCAATTTGTAAGTTTCGATCACGATTGCCTTCACCATAAAACAAAATTATTTCCTAAGTCAGAATATCTGACAATTTTTAAATACATAGCTTACTTCCCGATGTTGCAAATTCTTCTAAAACTTTGCAAAGTCTTTGCTCTAGTGATTCACACTCAGCGTCCTAACAATCTTTTTACCAGTCTCAATAAAAGTTTTTTCTAATTCTATATTCATATTAACTTAAAATTAAATGTTTGCATTTACATGAATATTTGTAATAGAAATATTTTATTTAAAAATCCCGGGATCCAGGAAAGACAAGCCCGGGATTTAAAAGGGCTTTTATCGTCCGGGATCCCGGGATTGACTTCCCTAATACCAACTGACATGCCATTTCAGTTCAAGAGGCTGCAATTTGCAATCCGTTTGAGCTTCTTTATGTCTATTAACAAATCCCAAGGACAAACACTAAAAGTTGCAGGACTTGACTTGACCGAAATCTGCTTCGCTCATGGCCAGTTATGTGGCGGATGCACACGCGTTGGGAGTCCAAATAATTTATTTCTTTTGACACCAAATGAAGAGACCTTAAATATTGTGTACGCAGAAGCTTTAAAATAATTACAAAAAGACATAATAAAAATTTGCAAAACATACATAACATTTATTAGATTGTAAATTAAATGTATTCAATGTTAAAATAAAATTATTTTTAAAAAACTGTTCTTCTTCATATCTCTAGATTTTTGATAAAACACTAAAAATTAAAAAAAAACTAAATTGACATTTTATTTCGATAACAACTTTATGGTAAAATTCGTAAGTTAATCAGATTTTCCACGACCGTGTACATATGCTTTAATAAATTATTTTTTAAATCCTTTTTTGCTATTAATTTAATTCAACTCTGTTTTACTCTCAATACTCTGCTAGTTTAATATAAAATTAAAGTAGAGATAAAATTAAATTGTAAAATATGAGTAGCTTTTTTTCAAAAGCAGAACAAATTCATATTTTAGGATATGAGCTTAGGCCGAGTTCTGAACACAAGCGACTCATATAGCGATATATATTGTAAGGCAGACAATTTATCGTTGAGTAAATTAGAGTAACGATTTACCAAGTCCCTCTTTTCCTTGCGTCTGACGCTCAAAAGGCTGCGCCATGCGTCTCAGCCAATGACGAGCTAGTTGAAATATTTCCTCTGTACTTAAATTTCAGAAGTTTTCGAGTAAATGTTCCTGTATCCACTTGGGCAGACGACTTCGTTTATCTTGGCGCGAAAAGCGTTTGTCCGCGAAAATCATGATACCGTAGTCAGTTTTGCATGCAACGCTCGACCCACACATTGCGCTGCATTTCGCATGGCATCGAATGTTAGGAAACCATTTTCACTTATTTGAAACTGGTCACGCAAGTAATCGAGCTTTAAGGATGATAATGATGACCGAAATCTACACCCTCTGTAATACGTATACATGTCTATGTATTCCACAAAGTGGCGTAAGAAACTCAGGAAATTATCGGCGTTGCGTATGTTGTCGGGAACAACCACTTTTAGCACATCGGCGGGTAAAATGGGATTGGCCAGCACCATATCAGTGCCACGTTGTATCCTTGAGACCCTGCACCATGCGTAGATACTCCTCGTTTAAGCGCTGTAGATGCCAACAGGTAGCGTAGACCCCTTACATTATATCAATATATTTCATAATCTTATCTTAATACTTACAATTTATTTAAAAGGAATTTTTAGCTTTTTTATATATATTAACGAATTTGATCCTAATTTTTACGAATTCCTTTATTTTTTGTTTCTTTGTTTCTTTTGTCACCGAAAACAAATGCAAAAACTCTTTAAACGAAATGGATCAACAAATATTAAACTGTTAAAGCAACAATTTTTTGTTATTCTTACGAAGCTAAAATTTTACAATCTTAAATATTTTTATTACCCTAACAAGTTTTATGTTGTAACAACAAAACTTTTAATGAATTTATCTGAGTGCAAAACTCTGTTGTATCTGCTTAATTTTTTTCTCGGTGTGTGTCATAATGGAGTAAAAGCATATCTTAATTTTTTGTACTTTTCAGGAGAGCATTTTGATATACGTTTAGCGCCGAATCAAAATAATATATTTTCGTGCTGACTTCTAAATATCTTACAAATTGTTAACTTTATCTTCTGACTTTAAAATTTTATCAAAATTGCTTAACCCATTTCCAACCGGTGTTCGATTAATCGAACGTATAAGTTGTCCATTTTCAATAATTTTTTTAACCATGAAGGTAAATGATATCAAGAAGATCGTTTACATCATATATTACTTTGTATCATTGGCTATTTGAAAATAATATTCACCATCACCACCCAAGGCGGTGGGGAAATGTGGTTGAAAAATACCTTGCCAATAGACTTACTTACTTACTTAGTTGGCGCTACAACCGTATGTCGGTCTTGGCCTCATCTAAGAATTTGCACCAGCCATTTCGTCAGGTTGTCCTCTACTTGGTCTTTGCAACGAAGATGCGGTCGTCCTCTTCTGCGTTGACCGCCGCTGGGTACCGAATCGAATGTTCTCTTCACTGGAGCATCGTCTTTCATGCGCTGAACATGACCTAGCCAGTGAAGCCGCTCGATTCTTATGCGCTTGACTATGTCGATGTCTGCGTACAGCTCATACAGTTCATCATTCCACCGTATTCGGTACTTGCCATTAACGCAGATTGGTCCGTAGATCTTACGAAGAATCTTTCTCTCGAATGCTCCTAAAGTCTTTTCATCTAAACTGCTCAGCGTCCAGTTTTGTGATGCATAAAGTAGGACGGGTATGATGAGCGATTTATAGAGCGTGATTTTCGTTCGTCGAGAGAGGGCTCTGCTTCTCAATTACCTACTGAGCCCAAAGTAACACCTGTTGGTAAGAGTTATTCTCTTCTCAATGCTGATGTCGTTGGTTGAATTAATGCTGGATCCCAGATAAACAAAGCCCTTCACAACCTCGAAGGAGGTATTGTCAACGGTAACGTGGGTTCCAAGACGCTGGGACTGTTTGTTTGTTGACACCAAGTATTTCGTCTTATCTGCATTCACTACCAGACCCATTCGACTTGACTCTTTTTCTAATGTGGAAAATGCTGCACTGACTTCGCGCGTGTTATCACCAATGATATCGATGTCATCAGCATACGCAAGCAGCATAAAACTCTTGTAAAATATTGTGCCACTACGTCTCAGATCAGCAGCTCGGATGATCTTTGCCATCATTAGGTTGAAAAAGTCGCACGATAAGGAATCACCTTGTCTGAAACCTCGTTGGGTAACAAATGGTGGGGAGAGGTACTTCCCGATTTTAACTGCACTGCTGGTGTTGCTCAGTGTCATCCTGCAAAGTCGTATTAATTTTGCAGGAATACCAAATTCAGACATGGTGGAGTACAGGTGCTTCCTTATTGGACTGTCGAAGGCGGCTTTGTACTCGACAAAAAGATGGTGGATGTCGACTTGTTTTTCTTGAGTCTTCTCCAAGATTTGTCGTAGCGTGAAAATCTGGTCGATGGTGGACTTTCCAGGTCTGAAGCCACACTGACAAGGTCCAATCAGTTCGTTTACAATGGGCTTCAATCTTTCACATAAAACGCTCGACAGGACCTTATATGCGATATTAAGAAGGCTTATCCCACGGTAATTGGCACAGATAGTGGGATCGCCTTTCTTGTGGATTGGGCAGAGCACACTGAGATTCCAATCGTTCGGAATGCATTCTTCCGACCATATTCTGCATAGAAGCTCGTGAATGCATTTTAAGCTGAGCTATAGCTGTCAGAACTTCATCATAGTCGGGCAGCGGAACCTCGACATTGTCATCCGAAATTGCAGTTTCCGGAATATCATCTCTATTGGCGGGATTGTTGTCAGTGTCGCAATTTAGAAGCTTAGAGAAGTGTTCCCTCCATAACGTCAGTGTACTCTGGACATCTGTCACTAGATTCCCGTTTTCATCCTTGCAGGAAGAGACCCCGGTTTTAAAACCATCAGCAAGGCGTCCTATTTTCTCGAAAAATTTTCGGGCCTCATTCCTGTCATCATACATCTCAATCTTCTCCTGCTCGCGCTTTTCTGCCTCTCTTTTTTCCACCTGAAAATACGTCTCTCTTCCCTCCTCTTTTCTTTGTAGTGCTCCTTAGCAGCGCGCGTTACAACCGACTGCAGGGTGGCTTTGTAGGCGGCGTCTTTCTCTGCAGTGGCGTCGCGACACTCCTGGTCGTACCACTGGTTTCGGCGAAGGCGGTGGTAGCCAATCTTCAATCCAATCTTCAGCAGCCGCACGCATGGAGTTGGAAATGTGTGTCCACTGCGCGCATATATCATCGATTGGAGGAGTGCTTTGAAGCAGGAGTGAGAGTCGAGTGGCGAAAGCATCGGCTGTCTGTTTCGATTGCAGCTTGTCGACGTCTAGCTTTCTCTGTGTAGGGTTGCGCGTATTCTTAGCTGCGCATAGACGTGTTCGGATCTTGGCTGCAACAAGATAGTGATCCGAGTCAATGTTTGCATCACGGATCGTGCGTACATCCAATACACTGGAAGAGTGCCTTCCGTCGATCAAAATGTGATCAATTTGATTTTTGGTTTTTTGATCAGAGGACATCCAGGTGGCTTTATGAATATTGAGATGCTTGAATCTAGTGCTACTTACGACCATGTTTCGTGCTGTGGCGAAGTCAATCAGCCTCATTCCGTTATTGGAGGTGTTGTCGTGGAGGCTGAACTTTCCGACTGTCGGGGAATTTTTACATCGTGCGGGGGCAGCGCTCGTAGAAAATTTCCTTGATCTCATCGTCCTTGTTTTCTGTCGGAGCGTGCGCACATATTAGGCTTATATTAAAAAATTTAACCAAATTTAACCTTGCCAATAGACCTTTCTTGTAAAAAATATTAAATATGTACTATGTACACTATACATTGTATAGTTAAAAAAAAAGAAAGTAATGATGTGGTCTTATAGCCAAAAGACAAAGCTATCTTTTGCAAAAATAATCAAGACCTGGCAATACCTGGATGACACAGGTATAAGCCAAAGTTAGTGTTCGATTAATCAAACGTTTTCGCTTATTCCATTCCATAAGATCCCATACAAATACGTTATGTCAAATTTTACCAGCAAACGACAGCATCATACCCATTTCTATTGTGTTAACACGAAAATAGAAATGGGATAAGAGCCAACGTTCGATTAATAAAGTATTTGATTTTTTGACATAACGAACCAAAAGATGGGTTTTAAAATTTTTTGATGACTGATTCGAGATCAGGGGACCCTAATTACTCTATAAACATACTTTATATCAAAAAATTCGACAATTTTTGCAGCGCGGCAGAAAATGGGTTGAACTTATAAATACGAAGAATTTAATTTGAGCATATCTCGAGATATGCTGTTATTCCATATGACCAACGAAATATTTGAAGTACTTCAATGTTTTCTTGTCTAAAAAAAAAAAGTTATCATAGTAAATGTTTTTTTTACACATCTCAAATACTCATACTAGTTAGGTCCAGGCTTTGAGTGAGCCTAAAAAAGCAAATAAAGTTCAGAGAAGCACAACCATATTACTATTTGCTTTTTTTGGTTTTCAAAAGTAACAGCAATCGTTAAAGTGAATATGTCAAAAAAATTACTGACATGTCAATCAAAATTTTTAACGCAACAACTGCAAACGTTTAAAATGCTACAGTTCCACGTCAAGCTTAAAAATATAATTAATAAATAAAAAAAATTAGCCCAAAAAATTCTGAAAACCGGATTGAAAAACTAGTTTTTAGAATTAAACTACCGAGAAAAAACAACAATATCCTGCTACAGAACACATGTATTATAAAAGCACGCATGCTGCATCTGCAGTTGTTGCAGATGAAAAGATTTTATGAAAATTTCAGGTATGTTTTTTTTTGGCGCAAATAAACCGAATTTTTTAAGTAACAAAATAAAAAAAAAATACACACATTATTTAATATGCAAATTACGTAAAAAAGGGTTACGAGCAGTCAAGGCGAGTGAAAAAATGCAAAACGTTCACAAGCGACCCATGCAAAGATAGCTAAATGGAACAAATAGTTACCACTACTGACACGGAGTAACACCAACAACAATAACAACAGCAACAACAAAAGCTAGGAGAGATCTACTGACTCAGCTTGAAAAGGCGATCGTTGCGATCGATTCAATATGCAAATAAATGTTGGCAGGAAAAAAGGATGCTGTCGGTTAAGTAATCTCTAACAAATGCTGTGAAACAATCACCCTTTCTTTTCCGATTTAGCTGTTCTTAAACGACAACAGAACACAGAAGCGACTAAGGACCTATTGTTTAATTTTTTCTTTCCGCACTGAATGTCCTTTGTCAAGATTACAGCTTCTTGTGAGTTTTCCTTTCGCATTATTGTTTACATTACATATACGAGTATGTCTTTACATAAAATGTCACATTTGTGGCACCCATACAAAATAACTGCGAAATACATACACGTCTTCAAACGCAGTGACATCCTTAATATATGATTTTTTTTTTGTTTTTCAATATAACAACTTGAGATTTTTAATCTATCCTATTTCCAATCCATGGCTTGGTTTTAGTTCTCACGATCTTGTTGCTCTGGTTTGGCCTTGCTTTCTTCTGCCATCCAAAAGAACCAGCTTAGTTCATGACACAAAGGCACACTACTCTCATAACTGTTTGTCACACTTCAGCTTCTTTCGCGGCATCACTCGCTGCCGCTTTATTGATATGCAAATCATCCAATATTTGGGATTGTTCCAAATTTCTGGATAGAAGCAATAGAAAACAGGTTCGTTCTTTTTATTAAGTTTTCTCAAATAAAGGAATAAAGGAAAAAGGACTGCAAATGCATGCCGGTTTACAAAGAGAAATAACTTTCGTTGAGCGGGGTCTTTGTAAGAATTTCATTATTAATTTTATGATTTGATTTGATTTTATTTTTATTTGCCTGCTGAGAAGTGCTAATTTTTTATGACTTCAATTAACGTGGTTGTTTGCATGGTGTGACTCAAACTACATCTAACAAAAGTTTGACAAAAATTTGAATTGCTTATTTCAAGCAAAAATTAATATATGTTATGCTAAAAGTCATTTACAGTGTACAAAAATTGAAATGAAGTGTTGGAACCTGAGTTGGGTTGAATCAACAAAGTTTATTGATTTATTAGAGATGCACTTATTTTTAAAAAAACTCTTAACAGGGTTGAGGAAATACCTCTAAAATTCCAATGATTTTTGGTAGTGGTGAAGAGATATTATATCCTCTACCAGTAGCGTAATTATATTTTTTGCGCCCGCCCGCGGGTTTCTAAAAGCGCCCTGCTATTTACTTTTAGACTAAAACTATGTTATTAGTAGGTTACTAGAAGCGTAAGAGAAAACAAGAGAACTCTTGACAAAAAAAAAGAGAACAACAAGAGACATTTTTTTTTAATTCAATAGTCATCATTTATTACAACAGTTATATTTCAAAAATATTTTATTTCATAAACAAATGTATTATTTATTTTAATAGAATTTTTTAAAAAAATAGCCATAACGTGAAAAATACTTTTTATAATATCAAATATAATAAAATTTATAAATAAATATTATAAGATTTTATCACAAAGTAGGCAAAAAGAAAACATACATTAATTTTTATTGTTCTGTATTTTATGATCTTTTGATTTTATTATTAAATAAACAAATACGCAGGCTTTAGGTCAGTTAATTGCTTATTAATTATTTCGAATATATCGAACTCCTTCCGAGCACATTATCAAGGACTAAAACAATTAAAAATACTTATAATAAAACAATTTTGCACTAAGAAAATTGAAAAAGCACTTACAATTATATTAACAATTTTTTTTTACATTCACTGGGCTAACAACATTGACATCAAATATTGGAAATAATTAATCTATATATATAAAAATGGATGTATGTATGTGGGTATGTGGGTATGTGGCTATATCACATATAGACTCCAAAACCGCTGAACCGATCTTTATGAAATTTTCAGGGAAACTGAAGCCACATCTTGAGAGTGTGAGGTTTGGTAACGATTGGACGAGGGGGCGTGGTACCTCCCATACAAGCCAAATTTGCGCTATCGATCAGAAACCAATAAAAGGATATATATCAGACGGTTTCAATCTATATGTAATATAGACGGTTGTAATATAAATACGCCTACTTTTTCGAAATCATGGCAATTCCGGAGTTCTACAGATTTTTACAGTGAAACTTGCTGTGTAGGTGCTCCAAGAGGCGGTCACTATATATAAATGATTTCACGCCCACTTTTACCGCCCACAAATCAATATCTATACACATAAAAAGCAAAACGATGTGTGTCTGGATGTGTGATGTCTATAGACTCCAAAACTACTAAGCCGATTGACCTGAAATTTTTGAAGTTTATTTGTTGCAGGTACGAGATGATTGAGGAAAAAAAATTGCCACACCCCCCTTTAACCGCCCCCAAATCAATAAAAATGTTATATTTCTAGCTAAAATTTTGTAATTTAGTATGTACGGTTACTGTCGACAACTGTACTAAAAATGGGTTTCCACGCCCCCTTTTACCGCCCACAAATAAATGAAAACTGTTTATTTCAGACGGTTTTGGTCGTATAAGACTTAAATTTGGTACTTTGGTTTCCACGCCCCCTTTTTGCGCCCACAAATCAGTGAAAATGCTTTATTTCAAGCAGTTTTGGCCGTATGATACTTACATGTGATATCAAAGTTTGTTTGTTTACTTTCGGCAACTGTACTAAAAAAGGGCGTCATCGCTAAATAGCCACACCCACTTTTTGAGAAATCATGAAAATTGACTACTGGATCGATTGAGCTAAAATGTTGGCTTAGTTTGTACGGTTACTGTCAGCAACTGTACTAAAAGTTGGTTTCCACGCCCCCCTTTTACCGCCCACAAACCAATGAAAACGTTTTATTTCAACGGTTTGGTTCGTATTAGACAAAAATTTTGTAAATCAGTACATATGGTTACTTTCGGCAAGTGTACCAAAAATAGCCTTATATTTCACATGGTTTTGATCGCATAGACTAAATTTGGTTTTTTAGTGCATGGCTACTTTTGGCAGCTATACTGAAAATGGTGAATATATTTGGCATTTCTTGAAATGTTCGTATATGGCAGTAAGGCGGTCTGTGGCAGAACAACGTCTGCCGAGAAGAGTGAGTGTTCCTGTGAGGTTTGGTAACGTTTGGCCGGGGGGGCGTGGTACCTCCCATAAAAGCCAAATTTGCGCTATCGACCACAAACCAAATAAGGGATATATACCAGACGGGTTCAATCGTAAAAACTAGGATTTAATAATTTTGTTCAGATCGTTACTGTCAGTAACTGTACAAAAAATGGGAGTGGTCGCAATATATATACGCCCACTTTTTCGAAATCATGGCAATTCTAGAGTTCTACACATTTTTATAGTGAAACTTGCTGTGTAGGTGCTCCAAGAGGCAGTCAGTATACAGAAATGTTTTCACGCCCACTTTTACCGCCCACAAATCAATATCTGTCTATATAAAAATGAATCGTGATTTGTTCGGGTGCTTAATACTTGAAACTGACTGGACCAAATTGGATACTTCCTTCTACGGGTTTGTTCGTAACTGCTACGCAAAGGTTAACGAAAAAATAATGCCACACCCCTTTTATCACCCACAATTCAATAAAAATGGTATATTTAAGACGGTTTTGGTCGTATTAAATTAAAATTTAGTAAATAAGTTCGTATGATAACTGTCATTAACTTTAATAAAAACGGGCGTGGTTACTCTTATTCTACGCCTACTTTTAAGAAAATATCAAAAAATTCGGAACTATTGGTCCGATTGAGCTGAAATTTTGTAAGTGGCTTTGCTTTGAGTACGAGATGGTTTAAGAAGAAATGCCACACCCCCTTTTACGTCCCACAAATAAATAAAAAATTTGTGTTATCGAATAGCTTTATAGTTATGGGTCGCACAGCTTCGAAATTCGGTATTCGACCACAATCTAGACGTACCATTTCAGTGATGAAATTTTATGGGAGTTGGTCATGGGGGAGTTGGACCTCCCATACAACAAAATTTGTGTTATCGAACATCTTTGAAGTTATAGGAATTCAGCTTTGGAATTCAGTTTCTGACCTCAATGTACACATGCAGTTTCATTGATTACATTTTATGAGCGTTGATCAAGGGGGAGTGGCACCTCCCATACAACGAAAAATTGTGATATCGAATAGCTTTGGAGTGCAAAGTCGCACAGCGGCGGAGTTCAGTATTCGACCAAAATTTACGCATGCAGATTTACTAATAAAATTTTTTAGAGTTTGTCGGGGGGGGGGGGCGTGACACCTCCAACTTAATCCAAATTTGGGATATCAAATAGCTTTGGAGTTATAGGTAACTCAGCTTCGAAATTCAGTATTCGACCTCAATTTACACATGCAGTTTCATTGGTAAAATTTTATGGGCGTAGGAAAAAGGAGAGTGGCACCTCCCATACAACCCAAATTTGTGCTATCGAATATTTTTGGAGTTATATGTCGCACAGTTTTGGAATTCGGTATTCGACCTCCATGTACACATCCAGTTTAATTGATTACATTCTATTAGCGATGATGAAGAGGGCGTGGCACTCCTATATAACCCAATTTATGGGTAGGGCAAAGGGGAGTGGCACTTCCCTTACAACCTAACTTTGTGCTTTCAAATAGCTTTACAGTTATAGGTCGCACAACGTAGGAATTCAGTATTCGACCTCAATTTAGACAAGCTGTTTAACTGATAACATTTTATGGGTCTTTGACAAGAGAGAGTGGCAGCAACGCGCCGGGTTTTAGCTAGTAAATAATAAAAACAGACCTAAAGCCGGCGTATTTGCTTATTTATATCAATTTTTTTAAAAAGTTAAAGAAACTAAAAGTCTGAATAAATGAGATCAATAATTTTCTTATTGGTGAAATGATAAGTTCAAGTTTTTTAAACTAAATAAACGATTTTAAACTATCAAACAACTAGAATTTGTATTTAAAATCAAGTATGATTAAAACTATCAAACATTTAGAATTTGTATTTAAATCATATAAAGTCAAGTTTAAGATGTTAAGTTTAAATATTTTGTATTTGATGTTAACTGTTAACTGAAGAATTTGCTAACGTCACAAAATATGACCAACTGATTGATTAAAATAACATCAGTAGCTGACTTGCTGAAAATATGAAAGCAAGCAAAGACGACTTTTGCTTTGAAAAGTCGACTTTTTTGACGTCGATTATTGCACTCTGAGAAATTTTATTTCATCACATATTAAACACAACACAAATGATTTTTCATTTATTGTTGTTTATTTAAAAAAAAAATGTTTTGCGATGGCAATTAATACTTTAGTATAGCTTAATTTTTTTTTTAAAACAAACGTTGCACAGTGTTCTTGGCCAAAAATAGAAGGATTGATAGAGCTATGAAAATTGGCAAGAATATCTTTCGTAACAAAATTAAGAAATATTGAAAAAGTTATACAAATCCGCCCTCTGCCACACCCACTTCCCATTTAAACGAAACCAATTTTTGCCTGAAACTTCATTAAGTCTTGTCTCAAAAACATGAAATTTGCTACATAGATTTCTTTTGTGATTATAAATAAATGAAAAATTTCATAGGCGAATGTCATGGCCATTAATTATATTTTAGTAACTCAGCCTTGGAAAATACTACCAACACAAGCTAACTACGTTTTTGTTTATATTTGTAAGTTTTTTCGATTACAGCAAGAAAATTTTAAAAATTGAGTTGTTCTGGGCTTGTAAATAAGTCGAAATTTTGAAAAATAATCAGCTGCCATACATCAAATTTCACACATCTCACATTTTAACTAAACAGGTCACCATAAAAAAATGTATATCTTCCGTTTTTGCAAGTATCAGCAAGAAATTTTTTTTGGATTTCTTGTAACGCAGTTCTAATGATGTTTTCGTTAAAAACTTATAGTCAATCTTTCTCAAAATTATTTTTTTAACACTTTTAAAAATTGAATATTTAAAAATTTGTATCCCACTTTTTGTGTTTACTTTTATAATAAGCTTTAAACCATATGTTCAAAATTCAAAAAAAAAAAAATTAATATTGCCAGACATAAGAAATTTAAAACATTTTTTAAAATATAAAAAAAAATTAAATAAAATGTGAATAACAAGAAAAATTGTATTTTTCAAAAATACAACTTTGACTGCTTGTCGTAACGAAACGGTTGCTACTATTAAAAAATTAATTTTGATTTTTTCACCCACGATATTTTCTATTGAAAGCCATACAAGTTTTAGAAAAATTCAAACATCGATATATTCGATTTTTGACCGCTTATTTTACACTGTGCGTCATTGTCCATTTCATTTGTCACTTTCATAAAAGGACTTGAGGGCGCTCTGGCTTAGTTACGCCCGCCCGCAATGTGGGCTCTGCGGGCCTGCTTTTTACGCCATTGTCCTCTACGATCCTTCTCGTCATGGAAATTCCAAACTTTCATTTGGATAGATCTGCGATACGTACTAAAAAGCTTTGACCTAGTAGACATCCGTGCTACGCACAACCGTGCTATAATGTAGCTCTTAGAAAAGAAACTTAATATAATTTATACTTTAACCATTAAAATTTAGTACCAATAAATGGCATAGAGCAATAAAGTTTATAAATCAATTGAAGGAACTAGAAAAGCAAATGCCAAGGATTTGTTCATAGCAAATCTAACAAATATAAAAAAAAACATGTATAAAAGGTCGATACAAATTTAATGAATATCTGCACAAAACTAACTCAATGCATCTAATTATTAATGCACCAACTATATCCCCATGCTCACCCGCAACCACACCCGAACCACGCCCACACCCATTCCCTCAAAACACTTAGATGAGGCTGCATGGAGCCAGAAGAGCACCACTTAAGAGACCGACAGCGTAACAAGCAACATCGTTAACGTTATTTCCATAAAACATTTTGTTACTTATTTATCTTAATTAAAATAAATTTACATTTTTCTAATTTAACAAGAGCGCGAAGTGCGCGGCTGGTTCGGTCCATTGCCGTTGGTTGTGAGGCTCATCCAAAGCACAGGGGTAGAGGGACATCGCGGTTTGAGCAACACTACACAGGAACAAGCTGAAGGACACTCATTCTAAATAAAAAATATAAAAATTTACAAAAAAAGAAATGCTCTGCGAATGAGGCGTAGCTAAAGTAACGACGTCAACGATGACGATGACAAGCATTAAAATGCTGTTCAAAAGAAGCAAATAACTTTTTAACTAAAGCAGATCTCATTACCAAGGCAAAGACGTTGTGGCGTGCCGGGGAGGGGGCCGTCCATTGAATTTACGCTTTCTTTGGTTCTGTATAAGTGGCGATTGTATGCTCTATGCTAAGGCGTACCAAGGGTTTGGGTTGGTAGGTTGGTGGGTTGAATGAATGTTGGTTGCGACGTTTCAGCAAATTAAAGAAAAGCAAAAAAAAGAAAAAACAAGTAGAAACATTGAAAGAAATAAAAAACAAATTGTATGAATGTAGAAAAAAATTAAAAGTTGATGAGAGGAAATGAAGAATACAACAGCAACAACAACAACAACAACAACAAAGTGGGGGAAATACGTAAAAAATCAAGAAAAAAAATCTAAGAACAAAAACGAAAAGACAAAGATAAACACTCCCGAGGGTGAAAAGTCTTCAAATCATGTTCAGGCAACAGTGCTGAAAAGTAAGAAGAAAAATATATATACCTAATATAAATAGTAGGATCAAGTGAATAAAAATACATTTTAGCATGACATCAAATACAAGCTAAGGAATCGATGACATATTGCACTGAAAAAAAATACATTGAATTTAAATGAGGTTTTTATCAAAGATGCAGCGGCACAGCTTGACACCACCCAAGTGGCCGAGCAGTGCACCGTGGATGGAGCTGTTAAAAGTAGTTAATTTTAAACTTCTTTCTACGTTTCACTGCTGATTTTATATGACATAATGAAAGATCAAATTAATATATGAAACCTTTAAATAAATTTTCTGATCTATAACATTAAATTCTTAAAAATGTTCATTATTTTGATGACGTCACTTTGCACGGGGGGAGGGTTAGTTGCAGTTTTCTCTAACTATCTAAGCTTCGAACACAGAGAATAATTTAAGTATCACGGTTAATGTGTAATAGATGAATAAATTTGTTGACTTTTTATTTAATATGATGTCACTTAATAAGAGGAATGCAAAGTTTTCATTTCAAATTCAGAGTACATGCTTCAAATTAAAGTTTATGTGCTGAATCTAAAGCAATTATATTAATTTATATGGAGTTAAAAAATATTTTACAATTTTCATATAGTCACTTTGTATGGGAGCTAGGAGGGGATGTCACTCGATTTGGCTATATTTCATTCTCAGTTGGACATCAGAACTTGTCCAACCGCCTGTGCAGACCGTGCAAGGCACGGGGGCGTGATAGCAAATTTTATTTAAAAATACTAAAGTTATTTGCGGATATTTTATAAATACAAGCCTGTGGCCGAAATTCGACCAACTTTCTGAAATTTTAATCTTTTTTTCTCATTCTGAGGAATATCAAAATAACGGGAATTTTTTTTTAACATACCATCCGCAAAAAATATTATCCAAAAAGCTTTCGTATACCGGTTTTTTTCGTAATCAACGACTTTTCATACAAAAAAAAAAAAAATGTACTGAATACATCTATAGTTTTCGAGATATCGTAAAAATTTTGATATGAAAATAACGGGAATATTTCAAAATTTACTATTTGCAAGAAATTTCACCATAGTAATATATGTATATTCACTAGGGTGGTCCAAAATTTTTTTTTTCGTTTTTCAGATTGGCCACCCCATAAATTTGTAACACGTATCCATAGAAATAACATTGTAAAATTTTAGTTGACTAGCTTTACGGGAAGAGGGTGCTCAATAGAGTACGTTTTTTAACATTTTTGTGAAAAATGCTTGATCTTGACTTTTTTTTGTTGCAGGTCAGTTTAAAATTAATTCATCAACTCGAAAAAAAAGACAAATTTTTCTACTTGGAACCAGCTTCCAACACTTCGCCAAGTTCTACTCCGTTATCACCACACATTAAATGAATAAAAAAATGTTAAAAATTCTGCGCACATATTCATTCAAGAAGTCATAGACGTGTGGAGCAAATCGAGTATTCCGACAAAACAACCAAATCACTGCGTTGAAAAACTTATCAAAATTCATAAAAGTGGCTGCTTTTAAAGAAAAACAAAAAGAGAGTTTCAGAAGCCCAGAACAATAGAGAGCAGTTGTTTTCAGAAGAGCTAGATAAAATTTTTGATATTGCCCATGCGAACGCCATGAATTCAATCAAAATTGCGGATGACAGAGAGTTTTTCGTTGATCAAAGAGTTGAACGGAAGATGATTATGACTGCGATTGACAAGAAGCTGGAAAAGACCAAAGAACGTTCTCTAAAGAGAAAAAAAAGAGCTGAAGAATTTAAAAAAAAAATGGCCGCTAAAAGCAATAATAACTTCAGTAGTGTCTAGTCAAGAACTAGAATTTGATTCCAGCTTCACTAGCTCTTCGAGTGCCGCTAGTGCTTTACAAGATAAGAAAGACAGTAAATTTCTGGTTCCTTTATCAAAAAAGACACAGAGCGGTACCAGTGCTAATGATCTTGTGCCATCGTCTAGTCGTATATTTACACAACATGTTACCAGCGCTCTTGATCGTAACAAAATAACCGACCGAGAAGCCGTGCGACTGATTATTCCATTGGCTTATTCCGACGTGAAAGAAAAAAGCAAGAACAGATTTTTATGCAAACATAAAAGAAACATTCGGCCCAACTCATCCATTTGTAATACATTGGGATGGGAAAATACTTCCGCATGTAATAACTAAAATAGAGCGCTATTCGATTCTTGTTTCCGGTAATGGAAGTGAAAAACTTTTGGGAGTACCAAAACTTACAGCAAGAACTGGGGAAAACACATTCAAAGCTGTTTTTGACACAATGAAACAGTGGGATATTATAAATCAAGTTCGGGCTATGAGCTTTGATACTACTGCCAGAGACTATAAATACTTATAGACATTGCATGTGAAAGCTCCGGTACGGAATGAAAAATTTGCACGTACAAGACAAGAGACCCGACGAGTAAATAACCTAGCGAGTAATCGCTTGCATGGATTTGTGTTGCTAGCACAACATGTATAAGTTGCTTAAAGTTTTGTTTATGTTGCTAGAATTTATAAAAGAACAGCAATGATGCAGAAACCACTGCTTATATATATATTTTTTAGATTTCTGAGTAGAGCAGCCTGACTTTGTTTACATTTTTTTTGGCTTGATTTGTTGTTGCTGCATTGGACTTTTTTTGTTACGCTAGGATTTTGTTCACGTTTTGGAAGCATTTCGTTGATCGTCAGATATAAATCATATTTTTGCGATTTTGTCTATCTAAAGCAAAGACGTTTTAGATAAATCGCTATATCTTTTTTATTTCTGATCGGATTCATATGCTCCAAAAAACAAAATTTTAGAAAATTTATCAATCTTCTAAATGACATTAAAATTAAATTTTAAAAAAATGAATTCAATTACTTATTACCTATTTTAAACAGATTTAAAAGTAAAACTCTAATCTGCTGCACAGAGTTAAATCCACTCATACCTTTAAATTGTATTTTTTAAAGAAAATGCCATCAATTTTGTTTTCTTGTTTTTATTTCTTTGTAATTTAAATTGATATTCGGCTAATTTGTTAAAAAAGTATATATTTATCTATTTGAAGCAAGGCGGTTTAGATAAATCGATATATCTTTTTTGTTTCTAATCGGATTCAAATGCACCAAAGGACAACATTTTAGAAAATTGATCAGTGTCTTAAATGACATCAAAACTAAATTATAACAAAATTAAACCAATTATTTATTAACTATTCTTACCTTTATCCTTTCAAATTACATCAAAATAAAGTTTTGCAAAAATTAATCGATTTCTTTATTAACTATTTTTACCTTTATCCATTTAAATAATATCAAAATTAAATTTTAACAGAATTAATCCAATTATTTATTAACTATTTTAAATAGATTTAAAACAAAAACTCCAATAATAACTTTTAATTGATTTTTTTTTAAGAAAAGACCATGCATTTTATTTTCTTGTTTTATTTATTTAGAATTAAATTATGATTTGTCTAATTTGTTGTTAAGAAAAAAATAAAAAGTAGTATTCTATTGCCACGCAGGACAATCGGCAGCTACACGAATTGCCTTGTGTTATTCTTGTTGCTTTGCCTATTTTGTAGCATCTTCCAATTGGAGACTTATTTTTTTTTACATTTGATTAAATTGCGATTCGGCAATTTTTATTATCAAAAAAATATTATTTTTTTTAAAGCAAGATGTAGGCTTATTAACAAATTGTAAGCTCTAATTTTTGTATTAAATAGTGAAAAAGGAATACATATATGAAAACCAAAACAACTGCAATGCTTTTAAGTTTTTTGTTATATTGCTGACTTAAACATGAATTATTATAAAATAAGTTTTGAAGTTTTTTGTGATAAATTTAAAATTTGCTAAATAAATGAAATTTTTAAATTTTTTTCCTTTTCCTTCGAAAATTTAAGACTTACAAAATAAATGAAATTTTTTAAGATTTCTTCTTTGCTTTTAAATTTTAATTATTTCAAATGTATATAAGTTTTAAGGAAATACCATAAAAAAATAAAAATAATTACAAAAGCCTGGGGGAAAACATTGCTAAATGAGGTGCACTTATTTTTAACAATATGAGGTGCATTCAGTTTAGAGTAGAGATGAGCGATATTTTAATAACGGTGATTTAGTCACCGTGATTGAAAAATCACTGGTAACTGTGGTGATTAAATACGATTAAAAAACCGTGATCAGTGATTGAGCTTTTATTAATTTTTTGTCTTATGTCGTTTGCAGCGATTCGTGATATAACCAGTGATTTTTTGATTGTGCGAGAATTTTTTGTCTCTGTCTCTCAAGTATGCATATCATATGCACTTTGATATGAGTTTTAATGTTGTTATTATTGGAGTTTTTGTTTTAAATCTATTTAAAATAGTTAATAAATAATTGGATTAATTCTGTTAAAATTTAATTTTGATATTATTTAAATGGATAAAGGTAAAAATAGTTAATAAAGAAATCGATTAATTTTTGCAAAACTTTATTTTGATGTAATTTGAAAGGATAAAGGTAAGAATAGTTAATAAATAATTGGTTTAATTTTGTTATAATTTAGTTTTGATGTCATTTAAGACATTGATCAATTTTCTAAAATGTTGTCCGTTGGTGCATTTGAATCCGATTAGAAACAAAAAAGATATATCGATTTATCTAAACCGCCTTGCTTCAAATAGATAAATATATACTTTTTTAACAAATTAGCCGAATACTTACTTACTTACTTAGTTGGCGCTACAACCGTATGTCGGTCTTGGCCTCATCTAAGAATTTGCGCCAGCCATTTCTGTCTTTCGCTTGCTGGCGCCAGTTGGAAATTCCAAGCTTCGTCAGGTTGTCCTCTACTTGGTCTTTCCAACGAAGATGCGGTCGTCCTCTTCTGCGTTGACCGCCGCTGGGTACCGAATCGAATGTTTTCTTCACTGGAGCATCGTCTTTCATGCGCTGAACATGACCAAGCCAGCGAAGCCGCTCGATTTTAATGCGCTTGACTATGTCGATGTCAGCGTACAGCTCATACAGTTCATCATTCCACCGTATTCGGTACTCGCCATTGACGCAGATTGGTCCGTAGATCTTACGAAGAATCTTTCTCTCGAATGCTCCTAAAGTCTTTTCATCTAAACTGCTCAACGTCCAGGTTTGTGATGCGTAAAGTAGGACGGGCATGATGAGCGATTTATAGAGCGTGATTTTCGTTCGTCGAGAGAGAGCTCTGCTTCTCAATTGCCTACTGAGCCCAAAGTAACACCTGTTGGCAAGAGTTATTCTTCGTTTGATCTCAATGCTGATGTCGTTGGTAGAATTAATGCTGGATCCCAGATAAACGAAGTTCTTCACAACCTCGAAGGAGGTATTGTCAACAGTAACGTGGGTTCCAAGACGCTGGGACTGTTTGTTTGTTGACACTAAGTATTTCGTCTTGTCTGCATTCACTGCCAGACCCATTCGACTTGACTCTCTTTCTAATCTGGAAAATGCTGCACTGACTTCGCGCGTATTATGGCCAATGATATCGATGTCATCAGCATACGCAAGCAGCATAACACTCTTGTAGAATATTGTGCCACTACGTCTCAGATCAGCAGCTCGGATGATCTTTTCCATCATTAGGTTGAAAAAGTCGCACGATAAGGAATCACCTTGTCTGAAACCTCGTTTGGTAATAAATGGTGGGGAGAGGTCCTTCCCGATTTTAACTGCGCTGCTGGTGTTGCTCAGTGTCATCCTGCAAAGTCGTATTAGTTTTGCAGGAATACCAAATTCAGACATGGTGGAGTACAGGTGCTTCCTTATTGGGCTGTCGAAGGCGGCTTTGTAGTCGACAAAAAGATGGTGGGTGTCGACTTGTTTTTCTTGAGTCTTCTCCAAGATTTGTCGTAGCGTGAAAATCTGGTCGATGGTGGACTTTCCAGGTCTGAAGCCACACTGATAAGGTCCGATCAGTTCGTTTACAATGGGCTTCAATCTTTCACATAAAACGCTCGACAGGACCTTATATGCGATATTAAGAAGGCTTATCCCACGGTAATTGGCACAGATAGTGGGATCGCCTTTCTTGTGGATTGGGCAGAGCACACTGAGATTCCAATCGTTCGGAATGCATTCTTCCGACCATATTCTGCATAGAAGCTCGTGAATGCATTTAAGTAGAGCTTCGCCTCCGTTCTTAAACAACTCAGCAGGTAAGCCATCAGCTCCCGCGGCTTTGTTATTTTTAAGCCGAGCTATAGCTGTCAGAACTTCATCATAGTCGGGCAGCGGAACCTCAACGCTGTCATCCAAAATTGGGGTTTCCGGAATATCATCTCTATTGGCGGGATTGTTGTCAGCGTCGCCATTTAGAAGCTTAGAGAAGTGTTTCCTCCATAACGTCAGTGTACTCTGGACATCTGTCACTAGATTCCCGTTTTCATCCTTGCAGGAAGAGGCCCCGGTTTTAAAACCATCGGCAAGGCGTCTTATTTTTTCGAAAAATTTTCGGGCCTCATTCCTGTCACCATACATCTCAATCTTCTCCTGCTCGCGCTTTTCTGCCTCTCTTTTTTTCCGCCTGAAAATATGTCTCTCTTCCCTCCTCTTTTCTTTGTATCGCTCCTTAGCAGCGCGCGTTACAACCGACTGCAGGGTGGCTTTGTAGGCGGCGTCTTTCTCTGCAGTGGCGTCGCGACACTCCTGGTCGTACCACTGGTTTCGGCTAGGGCGTTGGTAGCCAATCACCTCTTCAGCAGCCGCACGCATGGAGTTGGAAATGTGAGTCCACTGCGCGCATATATCATCGATTGGAGGAGTGCTTTGAAGCAGGAGTGAGAGTCGAGTGGCGAAAGCATCGGCTGTCTGTTTTGATTGCAGCTTGTCGACGTCTAGCTTTCTCTGTGTAGGGTTGCGTGTATTCTTAGCTGCGCATAGACGTGTACGGATCTTGGCTGCAACAAGATAGTGATCCGAGTCAATGTTTGCACCACGGATCGTGCGTACATCCAATACACTGGAAGAGTGCCTTCCGTCGATCAAAACGTGATCAATTTGATTCTTGGTTTTCTGATCAGGGGACATCCAGGTGGCTTTATGAATATTGAGATGCTTGAATCTAGTGCTACTTACGACCATGTTTCGTGCTGCGGCGAAGTCAATCAGCCTCATTCCGTTATCGGAGGTGTTGTCGTGGAGGCTGAACTTTCCGACTGTTGGACCAAAAATATTTTCCTTGCCCACCTTAGCGTTGAAGTCGCCAAGCACGATTTTTACGTCGTGACGGGGGCAGCGCTCGTAAGCATTTTCAAGGCGCTCGTAGAAAATTTCCTTGATCTCATCGTCCTTGTCTTCTGTCGGAGCGTGCGCACATATTAGGCTTATATTGAAAAATCTAACCTTGATGCGGATTATGGCAAGTCGTTCGTTCACAGGTGTGAATCGCAGGACGTGGTGCCGTAGTCTCTTGCCAACTACAAATCCGCATCCAAACTCGTGCTTCTCCGCATGGCCGCTGTAGTAGATATCACAGGGTGCATGCCGAATGCAACCCTGTCCCTTCCATCGCATTTCTTGGATAGCAGTGATATCAGCTTTGTATCTTTCCAAGACATCAGTCAGTTGAATAGAGGCACCTTCCCAATTAAGGGTTCGGACATTCCAGGTGCATATCCGTAAATCATTATCAGTTTTTCGTTTGCGGTAGTCGTCATCAGATTTGGGGATCATTTTTCTTCTATTCTTGTTTGTTTTCATTGAAATTGGTTTTTACGGGTGGGCTTCAAACCCGACGCACAACCTATTTTAAGCCTAGGGAGGCCCGCCGCTCAGATTAGCCGCCAAACTAACGGTTGTCAGTTTTGACGTTGCCCAGGAAACACCACGTGGAGGTTTGAGTCGACTTGAGACGATTTCACAAAGATTATGCTGGCCTCGCCAGGTTGAGACAGTCAGACATGTTACATTGTTCCATCGCCCCCAGTTTCCCATATTAGCCGAATATCAATTTAAATTACAAAGAAATAAAAACAAGAAAACAAAATTGATGGCATTTTCTTTAAAAAATACAATTTAAAGGTATGAGTGGATTTAACTCTGTGCAGCAGATTAGAGTTTTACTTTTAAATCTGTTTAAAATAGGTAATAAGTAATTGAATTCATTTTTTTAAAATTTAATTTTAATGTCATTTAGAAGATTGATAAATTTTCTAAAATTTTGTTCTTTGGAGCATATGAATCCGATCAGAAATAAAAAAGATATAGCGATTTATCTAAAACGTCTTTGCTTTAGATAGACAAAATCGCAAAAATATGATTTATATCTGACGATCAACGAAATGCTTCCAAAACGTGAACAAAATCCTAGCGTAACAAAAAAAGTCCAATACAGCAACAACAAATCAAGCCAAAAAAATGTAAACAAAGTCAGGCTGCTCTACTCAGAAATCTAAAAAATATATGTATAAGCAGTGGTTTTCTGCATCATTGCTGTTCTTTTATAAATTCTAGCAACATAAACAAAACTTTAAGCAACTTATACATGTTGTGCTAGCAACACAAATCCATGCATGCGATTACTCGCTAGGTTATTTATACGTCGGGTCTCTTGTCTTGTACGTGCAAATTTTTCATTCCGTACCGGAGCTTTCACATGCAATGTCTATAAGTATTTATAGTCTCTGCTACTGCCTCTAACACAGGTGCCAAAAAAGGAGCGTGCACTCTCTTAGAAACAAAGGCGGTCCGTGATCTTTTATGGCTTGCTTGTCGTCATCACGTATTTGAAATAATGCTTTCAAAAATATTTGCACTGTGCTTTGGGCCATCAAGCTCTCCCAGAACTAGCAGAGAACAGTTCTCTGAAAATACTCTTGAGAGTCTTACTACTGCTGTAGCTGGAGAAAAACAAGTTCGGGCTTACAATTATTGTTCTGAACAAGCCACCAGAGATAATTCATTGGCGTACCCCAGGACCAATACATCATGCTCGATGGATGGCGAAACTGTTGTATGCTATGAAGATTTTTCTATTTTTCACAAGCATTTAAGCTTACAAAAGACGAAAAAAAACAAATACACCAAGATTTGGATCGAAGCGCCCTTGGCAGCAGATGCACCGATTGATGATTTGGAAGTTTGGAAAAGATTAAAATCTTACGAAGCCATTGATTCCGAAATTAGTGGAGCAGCAAGGGGCGTTTTAGAACGTCACTTATGGTATTTGTCTGATGAGCTGGTTGCCTTTGCCTTGTTTTCCGACAAGTTATCTTATGGCGAGAAATTGGCCATTGTTTAAAGAATGGATGTTGAGGGCGGTTCCCGTTCAGTTCGAGGTGACTCTGCTAAATTATCCACGGAAACCACATTAGAAGCCTTTGCATCGCAAAGAACACTGAAAAAGCTCTCGGTTCTAGACATCAACGACTCATTCTTGCTATTACTTCCTGAGACTTGGGGTGGCAATGGTGATTATCTTCAAGGCAAAAGTTTCATAAGAAATTTGCGTGTGGTTAACGACACTGCGGAGAAGGGTGTAAAATTGATTGAAGATTACAATTCGATACTTACTAAAAATGAGGAAGAAAAACAGTTTTTGCTTCATGTCGTTGAATATAACAGAAAGATCGTTTCTACTAAAACATCCAAAAAAGATTTAACCAACCTAGTTTTAGGTTGAGAAAAAAGCAATGGAACAAATATTATTTAAAGTATTGCCGTGTGTTTTACGTATATTTAATAAGCTTTTTTAATAAAAAAATGACTTCTAATTTATTAAATATAATTTTATTTAATTGTTCTTTCTAAGGATTTTTTTCATAAAATTCTGATATTTCATGTTCGATGAGCACTTTCTTGTATATAAGATAGGAGACTGAAATTTTGGAAATCCTGCTACGAAGGGTATGTGTAACAAAAATACTGTGTGGCTGGACTTCTACTTCAAAAATGTTTTTTTTCATATAAGCATGGTCCACCTTAATATTCACACATGTTACACTAAAAAAATGCTTATTGTAGGGTATCCGCAAGAGTTGGCGAAAAATGTCTCAAGTATTTTTTGCACATCTTATCAATGTCTAAACGTTCCACTTACATCTTTTATCATATTTTGGGTCTAAGGTCATCAATCTAAAATCCAAGTATGTTGTGCAAGCCTCTTTGTCCAGACCTTTCATCTGATACCTCGTTCACTATTCTACCTCTCCTTAGCCCTGAGATTCCTTATTAAAATTAATATAAACGTTCAACGTTAATATTTCGGGTCAGAGGTCATAAATTTAAAATCTAACACGATTCGGCACCTTTCGAAAGATATACGTTTTATTGACCTTATTCTAAAATAAATATCAAAAAGTGTACGACAGCAATTTATGTTTGCGTATTAATATAAATTAAAATTTTTTTTAGGAAATTATTTAGGAAATTATTGTCGTTTCTTTTTATTATGATAATATTGGTATGGTTCAATTATGTATGGAACAAAATATCAGCCAAATGGCCGCCGCGACCTCAGCGGCACACCTCCATCCAATAGTTAAAATTTTCGATGACGCTGAGGTATAATTGAGGCTGTATGCCGTTAATGTGCCGAATTATCTCATCCTTTAGCTCTTGAATTGTTACTGGCTTATCAACGTACACCTTTTCCTTCAAATAACTCCAAAGAAAGAAGTCCAACGGTGTCAAATCACATGATCTTGGCGGCCAATTGACATCACCACCACGTGACATAACACGGCCATTGAATTTGTCGCGCAAAAGAGCCATTGTTTCGTTAGCTGTGTGGCACGTGGCACCGTCCTGTTGAAACCACATATCGTTCACATCCATATCTTCCAATTCCGGCCATTAAAAGTTCGTTATCATCTCAAGATAGCGAACACCATTCACAGTAACTGCCCGACCGGCCTCATTTTGGAAAAAATACGGCCCGATGATGTCGGCAGCCCATAAGCCGCACTGCATTGGTTTTTCGACAATCACTCTTGGATTTTCATTCGCCCAAATACGGCAATTCTGCTTATTGACGAATCCACTGAGGTGAAAATGTGGCTTCGAAAATTCATCATCCACTGTTGCCATTTCTTGCCACCATTCTGACCATTGACGACGCTTGAAATGGTCAAGAGGCTTTAGTTTTTGAGTCAATTGCAGCTTGTGAGCGTGTACATGCAAGTCTTTATGCATAATACACACTATCGCGAACAGCAGCAATATTTTCTGCAGTACGAGCTGTATGAGCATGCACTGGTGTTATCTTAATGTTAATGTTAATGTTAATGTTAATGTTAATGTTAATGTTAATGTTAATGTTAATGTTAATAAGAATCAAAACAACAAAAGGCTGCCCACAAGGCGGAGTCCTTTCTCCACTGCTGTGGAGTCTTGTTGTGGACGAATTATTAACGATGCTAACCGAGAATGGCATAAAATGTCAGGGTTACGCAGACGACATCGCCTTAATAGCGAGAGGGAAGTTCGAGGATACACTCTGTAACCTGATGCAGAGAGGACTGTCAGTAACAAAGGAGTGGTGTAACACGGTGGGATTAAATATCAACCCAGCGAAAACCACCATAGTACCTTTTACTAACAAAAGAAGCCTGCCAAACCTCCGAACAATGAGAATGGATGGCACTGAAATTCCCTTCAAAGGAGAAGTAAAGTATCTGGGACTTACACTAGATGCAAAGCTTCTCTGGAGAAGACATGCAGAGGTAACTATAAACAAAGCAACGCGCGCACTCATGGTATGTAGGAGCCTGGCGGGGAAAAGCTGGGGTTGTAACCCAACAATTCTCCGCTGGATGTATACCATGATGGTGAGACCCATCCTCACATATAGTGCAATAGCATGGGCTGAGAGAACCAAGCTAACCACAATGAGGAATATGCTAACAAAGGTGCAGAGACTGGCCTGTGTATGCATCACAGGGGCCATGAGGACATGCCCTACAGCAGCACTAGAAGTAATTCTGGACCTAACACCCTTACACCTTGTCATAGAGGGAGTAGCCAAGCGAACTCTGTTGGGCATTGCAAAAGAGGGGACAGGTTTAGGTAAAACTATCAGCAGTAGAGAGAAGGAGGATATTGCAAAGCACACTCCCTACATCGATCTACCAAGAGACGATATAGTAAAAAGGTATAACTTCGAAAAACACTTCGGAATTAAGCTTAGTACCAAGAAAGAGTGGGACAGCGAGATGATATCGCAAGTTAAGAAACCACATAGTATAGCATGGTATACAGATGGGTCCAAGACATTGAAAGGTACAGGCGCAGGGGTGTACGGGCCAAGAACCAAGCACTTTGAACCTATGGGGACAACACCCAGTATCTTCCAAGCGGAAATCCTAGCAATACAGCTGTGTGCACAATTCAATCTGGACCGTAAATACAAAGGTCAGGATATAGTTGTGATGTCAGATAGCCAAGCAGCAATCAAAGCATTAGTTTCCTGTGAGATATCATCGAGAATAACATGGGAATGCCTAACAAAACTCAACGAGCTAGGCAAGAATAACACTGTTACTATACTTTGGGTCCCAGGACACAAAGGAATACAGGGTAACGAAGAAGCCGATGGTCTAGCGCGACAGGGTGCACCCAAAAAATTTATAGGACCAGAACCATTCTGCGGATTGGGCACACATTCTATAAAAGAATAACTAAGAAGGGAGGAGAGGCATAAACGTTCAAACCTTTGGAAAAGCCTCCCAAAGCTAAGACAATCCAAATTGCTCCTCAGAGATTTTAACACTCGGAGAGCAAAATTGTGCATAAGCTTAGGCAAACCGAATCTTAGGATTCTAACGGGGTTCCTTACAGGACACTGTAAACTCAAATACCACCTGATGAAATTGGGCATAGAAACCGATAGTAACTGCCGTTTCTGTGAAGAAGCAGAGAAGACTCCAATACACCTACTTACAAACTGCGACGCCGTGGCTCGCAGACGTAAACTATCACTGGGGAATTATGAGCTGAGTCTAGAGCAGGTTTCATCCCTTGAACCTAAGAATATTCTCAAATTCATTAGAGAAATAGGGCTGGATGAAATTCTGTAATCCGCAAACCCAGCGGAGCTTTGAGAAGGAGGTACAATAGATCTCATTTAGGTCGCAGTATGCATCTCCACCACACAACATTAACATTGGTGTTATCTTAGAGACTTTTTTTAAAATTATGTGTCAAAATGAAGCCATTTTTGCAAATTATTGATATGTCATATGAAAGATTGTAAAAAAAGAAAATTTTATTAGAAAATAAGACAAAAAAGACACAGTTTCGATAGTATCGTAAGCATAGACGTACAGTAATGGAGAAAAATTCTGGTTTTTTCATTTATATTTTTCAAAACTATTTTAAAGCATTTCATCTTCTAAATAAAAATTATTCAAAAACAAATTGTTGTTGTTGTTGTTGCCTTCTTTAAACTTACTTGATCTAAAAAGTTCACAATTAAATTCATGTAAAAATTTGTTTTGTTTTATAAAAATTTTTCGTTTGGTATTTTTAGTGATGAATTTGTTGTTCTTGTTCATTTCTTTTGTTGCAATGTAATTCAAAGTTATGTTAAATTAAAGGAAATAAATATGGGTAAATTAGAATGTTTTAAGGCATTTGTGGTTTTTATATACTGCTGTTAATACCATCATTAACTGTCGTTTTTTGTACATTTCCCTTTCCATAAGTCTTAGTAACGAATCGTGATGTCGGCTTTAATACAGCATTGAGTAACATTGTAAACACAGCATCTCTGGAATCTGACAAAATAAAATTTATGTGTAAACAAGTAAAGAAACCACAGTCGGATTTAACCGACCATTTAATACGCTACATCCAACTGTGGACGGAGATGGACAGTCAGTATTTGTCATCTTATAGCTTAGCAAGTGTGTGCGTGAACTCGTTTTTGACAAACACTGATATAAATATATGTGACTATACAGGAGAATTTTTCTTTAGAATTTTACAAACGTTCTCAAAAATTTAATATACCCTGACCTGTTCTGGTGTAGGGTATGAACTTTTAAGAAACATTTTTGAAAACCTTTTTAATCAGAACATACCTTTTCCTACAGAATCGTCGATTGATTCAAAAAACATTTTATATTGTTTGCCTTTAATTGAAAGTTTATACACTTCTAGAAGTCTGCTCTGTAGTTCCGGCCATTTATTTGTCAAGTTATAGGATTTTAATGGAAACATCATTTTAAAATCATGGTTAATCTAGAATTTTGATAAAGTAGTCGTTAAAAATTGTTAAAAAAATATTTTTGTTATATATTGTGGCCCATTGGCTTGCCACATCAAAAACGGCTATTCATCTAAAATAGTAGCTAAGTTGTTTGTTGTTTTAATTTTGTTACTGCGATGCAGATAAGTTTTTTCCCATAGATGTTCTGAGTCGCTTTCGTTTCCGTTCATAAACTTAATTTTATTTTGTATTGATACCATTTCCAAATCATCTCACGTTGCTAGAGATGTTGGCTGCTTTTCTTTTGGGAGCTCCCATTTCGGACGTTTTCGATTTAAGTTGTTGAATCAGTTATATAAAAGACCACTTGGATTTGACTTGCCGGTTGTTTTTCGTGATGCGAAATATATGTCCTTCGATTCTGTTGGAAAAGCTTCCACAATTTCCTCCGAAATTCTTTCAATTTGTGAAGGCCGAGGAACTTTATATTTATCGTTTCTTGCATCATAAAAATATTTAATAATAATATTTAAAAGCTTCTTCCGGCTCTCTTTATCCAATTTATTTTTGTCTTCATATGCCTTTAAAAAGGATAATCCATTTTGTGACGATTTAAGGATATCACACAAGTGCTGAAAAATTCAACATAAAACATGTTACAAAGATTTTAGTACCCAAAATGGATGACAATTAAAATAAAGTTGTATAATACTTACAGTACTATTCTCTAAGCGTGTGCTCTGTGACGATCCAGGTGTGAACTGCTGCGACTTAATCCATGAAGAGACCTTTGAATCGATTGTAATTGTAGACACAATTTCTTCTGGAAACTAAAAAAACCTTTTAATTAAAGTACTTTTTTCAAAAAAATTTGTTGCATACATTATTGGTCTTCCACTTGAATAATTTTTCTCGTAGTGTAACTTTTAAATCAATATTTTCCCTACCGGGAAAAACTTGTTCCAGATCGTCCTTACTTATATATTTCATTCTGTCGTAAGTGAAGCCACGCTCTAAGAAATAATAAAATTATAAATATCTACATATTAATTTTATATATTACTTTATATCTAATTGATATGAATATTATTAAAATAATATGTTTCATATCAATTTTAAATGTTATTTCAAAAATAATTGATATAAATATTATTAAAATGATATGTTTCATATCAATTTTTCACGCGGAATCGGAAAAGGATGTTTTAATTTTTAAGATAAAGCACAAGGACATTTTGAAAATTTTTAATGCAAAGCTGTTTATCAACAAATTCGTATTAAAAATTTGCAAAATATTTTTGAGCCTTATCTTAAAAATCAAATCTCCCTTTTCCGATTCCGTGTGAAAAACTATTCATTATAGGACTGCTTTTAATAAATCTTTTAAGTTTGTGGATGGAAGGTTTATTGCTCTCTAGTTTTTGCTTTTCTTTATATATATATATTAATATATTTTTAGCATAAATCTAATTTATGGGCAGGAGCCCATTTTTTTATTGGTTTGAAATACGTAATTTTACCTTTTACAAATTTGGTGAATTTTATCTCGAAAACCATAAGTAAGCGAAATTTTCTAATGGACTCTTCTAAGACCCAATTTCTTTACCGTCCGGTAAAAGTAACAGTCCCGGTAAACTCACAACTTGCTGGAAAATCATACATCCATTTACGACGAGCTGTGAGTTTACTGGGACGGTCGCTTTTACCGGACTGTGAAGAAAGAGGGCCTTAAGGGGGTAAAAGCACATATTTTAAATAAAATTAGGCTCCTGCCCCTAAACTGGATTTGTTCCATATTATTTTGTTTTATTGACTGAAAGTTTGTTAGTTTTTAATCTATTTTTTTTTTTTTATATTGAATATACACTACCTATATTATTGTAAACTAACTGTGTTACGTATATATATTTTGTTTTTTAATAAAATACATATACGGTTCTTATATGAAATATCAAATCTGCCACATTTTATTTCAGTCTACCACAAGTAAAAAATTATTGCTTTTCGAGAACGTCATTGAAACACACTTATTGAGATTTAAAGGTAAGAACTTCAATAAACTTCATGAGAGCAAATTATTGAGATTACTCTATAAAAGAGCAGCATCATTTTAGTCAGATACATTACTGAACAGCTTTAAATCATCCGCATAACGTAAAAATTTTGCAGATTGAAAACATTTACTGACGCCATTAATAAATACATAACACGGTGTTACAAAAAATGAATTTTTTTCTGTCCTATGAACCAAATGCACATATTCGGAAAGAAGGGAAAAATAAAAATACACGTGTATCATCGATTTTCATGTACACGTCAGAATTTTTTTTTTTTAAGTTTGAAGTATAAAGCTCGTAGTGGCCTGTGTGCAAGCCTTTGGACCGATTTTTAACCCTTTTTCAGTGATCTAATCGAGCTGATTTTTTGCAGGCAGACTCGTGGAAATGTCTGTAGCACGTCAAATTTTTTAAAAACAATTTTTATCAATTCTCAGATTTTCCCCAATTTTTATTATTTTTGAAAAAAAAAATATTTTTTTCACTTTTCTTAGCATAACTTGAAGGGACTCCAAATTTTTAAACTACTAAAGCGTTAGGAAAAAAAAATGTTTTTTGACCCATCCTACTCGATATAGTTGAAGTTAATCAATAGTAACCTTCTAACACTAAACAGTTTTTGACTTTTACAACACTTACAACTGGTTTAGGGGCCCTCAAACGATACTACATGTCCATCCAACTTCCATAGGACATGTCCATCCGCCTTGATTTCTTGCACACGAACAATACTACATGTGTGATGACTTGACAGGTCGGATGGACATGTAGTATCGTTTGAGGGCCCCTTCTGACAGATGAAATAAGGAATTGCAATATTGTTTTAAGTTCTGTTGTGCGAAAACGTATTTCTATATATTTCATCTGAAAAAATGCAGTGTCCGACGCGAAATAACTTTTGTTACGTTTGTGGCTTATTTGCCAAGTAAAAATTTCAAAAATATTACTAAAAAAGTGGTGAATTCGTTTCAGAAAATATTTAAGACTGCTTATGTTCCTTACTTGTGGTATACTCCGGAAGTCGTGTGCGACTATTGCTACAGAAATTTGTGCAAGTTTACTGATGGAAGGTCAACAATAAAGTACGCTGTACCAACAATTTGGCTACCACGCACGGAGCACTGTAATGAATTGTGCTACTTTTGTGTAACTTTTGCTCAAACAAAAGGGTACCAATACATTCATCGCAACAAAATTCGCTACGCTAATGTAGAATCAGTAATTCCAGCAGTTCTATACTCACCAGAAGACCGTGTAGCGGCTTCAGTGGAGATTTTTGATAATGTTCCCGAAATAAGCGATGCAGAATCAACAGTTGTACCAAAACTGCTATCAACTTTTCTTCCATCGAATGCGAGATGCGAGAGTCCACAAGTATCGGAATTTGTGGCAACACCCAGTGAAATTGGGACTGCAATGCCGCATTTTATAACGCAAGCCGACTTCAATGACCTCGTACGAGACGGAAATTTGTCGAGGAGAACAGCAGAACTCTTTGCATCATGCTTTAAGCAGTGGAATATAGTGGCGGCTGATTTTAAAATAACAGCCGCTCGTGATCGAGGTAGAACTATTCCATATGACCAATTTTTTAGATTGCACGAAGATCGGGAAAAAACTTGGCTTATTGTTGTGACATTGTTTCGCTGTTTGCAAAAATCGGTTACCCACATATTTCAGAGGAGTGGCGACTTTTCATCGATGCATCGGTCAACAGCCTTAAAGTCATGCTGCTTCATATCGGCAACACACATCCATCTGTTCCGATCGCATATGTCACAAACCTCAAGGAAACATACGAAGGCATGGAATTAATATTACAGTTGATAAAGTACAAAGAGCATAATTGGAAAATATGCTGCGATCTGAAAGTGGTCGGTTTACTCATGGGTGTTAAGTGTGGATTTCCAACCCACCAGTGCTTTTTGTGTACATGGGAAGGTCGAAAAAGAGATGAGCATTACACTGAATTTAAGTGGAAGCCGCGAACATGCTACAAAGTAGGCGTAGAAAGTATAGAGAATCTACCATTGGTGCAGCCGTCTCGAATCATTTTGCCTCCATTACACATTAAGCTCGGTCTCGTATCAAATTTTGTTAAAAAACTGGATCGTGATGGCGAGGCCATTGCAACTTTGCGCAATATTTTCCCGAAATTGAGCGGCGCAAAGATTCATGCAGGTATTTTTTTTAAGAAGTCATTCAGTAACTTTATGTTTTTTAATGATTTTTTTGATTTAAGGTGTTTTCAATGGTCAGCAGATAAAACAAATAATTGCAAGTTCTGAATTTTCATCAAAATTAAATGCTATCGAACAACGTGCATGGAAAGGTACAGTTGCCGTTATTAAGCAGTTTCTTGCCAACAAACGGGCTGCCAATTATAAAAATATTGTCGCAGAAATGATTTCGGCATATGGCGAAATGGGCATTTTAATGTCGATAAAAATCCATTTTCTTCACAAACATTTAGATTTTTTCCCTGATAATTTAGGAGCTTGTAGCGATGAGCATGGCGAAAGGTTCCATCAGGACATTGCGGCTATTGAAAAGCGCTTTAAAGGAAAAGACATTACGCATATGCTTGGCGAATACTGTTGGTCTATTTGTCGCGATACTGAAGCAAATGCTTACAACCGCAAAAATAAAAGGCCTAAATTTCTTTAAAAACATTAAAATTTTTAATGTAACAATTCTTTATTTTTATAAAACAAAAGTAATAAAAAAAATTGTTTTTTTAACGAACTGAAACCTAAAAAAAACGATAACCATTAAAACAAAATATATACTTCAAACTTAAAAAAAAATTCTGACGTGTACATGAAAATCGCCGATACACGTGTATTTTTATTTTTTATCCCCTTTCCGAAAAAGTAAATTTGGTTCATAGGACAGAATGTGTGTAACACGGTGTAATGAAAAAAGCAAAGGTTCAAGAATACTACACTGTAGCACCAGAAGATGCAATAAATTGAAAAGACTTAACACCATTTACCTCCAAGAAAGAAACTCTATTTTGAAGACAAGACTGAATCCAAGTGAGAAAAATAGAATGAAAACCCATTTTAGAAAGTTTAGCTAGCAAGAAATTATGTGCAACCTTATCAAATGCCTTAGAGAAATCTGTATAGAGAACATCATCAGGATGTCCATGTTCAAAGGACAAAATTTCGAGTAAACTGCTAAGTTTGTAACAGTTGACCTCCCTGGGAAAACCCCGTGCTATTCAGGGCAAATGTGTAATTTCACGAAGAAGAATAACCTATTCTTATTGACACTTTCAAAGAGCTTACAAGCATTTGACAGCTTTAAAACAGGCCTATAGTTGGATACATCATTCTTGCTGACAGCTTTAAAAACCGGAGTAATAGAGGGCATTTTCCAAGCGTCCATCAAAATACCAGTCTTTAAAGATTTATTGAAAATTTTACTTTTATTTCACGTTTTAATCAACTTTAGTTTAGAAAAACTGCTTTCGCCACTTTCAGTGGCCACTGGTGCTGTTAATAGAATACGCAGCGAAATCCAGGTGTTGGGATATAACTCTTGAATATAGTGTTTTTTGATTAAGTTTAATATATTGATAGGTGTTGCCTGAATGTCCTCCAGATAGTGCTGCAGACTTAAAATTTCATCGCACGTGAAATTTCCATTAATAATCACACTTAAAGAGGCATTCCGATTCCATTTTTTTTTATAAAATCGATATTCTCAAAACCCAGTTTTATTTTTTAAATACCATAAGGAATAGCCAAAATCTTATTTAAGTCGCCGATATGGTATAAGATACTTATTTAGTAAGTGTGTCCAGAGCATTTCGATGCACGTTCTTGTCACTTAAATAATAAATTCCAAGTAAGTTTATGGTAAAATACATCTCTGGTGGGATAGAATTTGTAATGAAATTAGAAACAAACCTAAAAATGAAAATGTGGTGCGACATGCCAAAAAATTCAGAACAGATTCGAACACACTTTGTTTTCCGCTATTTATACCATCTCACATTCTATCACACATGCAAATTTTGACTTGTCGCAACACACAGTAGGACAATGTAAAGAGGCCTTTACTTGTTGCAAATAGATTCTTACTTATTATAAATTTATTTATTTATTCGATCTACAGATAAAACAATCCCACAGCCTATTATTACCAACTTATTATGTTAAACATACATTTTAATAAATAAATTATATTGCAAAAAAGTAGATACAAACATGATAATGAATAATAAAATAAAACATTAGAGTTTGAAGTTAAGGGAAAACTAAAAATAACTTAATGCGGATCTACTGACCATATACTACCCCAATAACACTCAGTTCGTACGCCTGGATATTTTTTAATGTAAACACTTTTAGCTTTTATTTATATTAAGAAATCAATATTTTTGATGCAACAAAGTTTTTTGTATTATTTAAGCTTCAAATTATATTTCTAAGGCCTCATTCACAGTGAACGCTTTGGCTGAAGCTGATTCATAAAGCAGCTTTTTCGTGCCTTTTTTTATCATAGTAAACGCTTATTCCACGCTTGACAAAAAAGCTTTTTGTGCTTATTCATGTTTGTAGTGCGAGCATTCTGCTTGTGTGAGCAAGCGAGATGTAAATATAATCGCTGAAAACCATTTAAGAAGTAGCTTTATGCTTGGAGTCAGCTTGACCAATAAACACTGAGCTTTTTCCATATTTTTATACACAGCATTTTTCAGAAAAACCTCTCAGCTCTGCAAAAAACTATTAACGCGGCCTTAGAAATGAAATTTTAAGCTGTAAGATTACAACAAACGTTGTTGTATCAAAAGCATTGATTTCTTAATATAAATAAAAGTTGAAAGTGTTAATATTAAAAAATATTTAGGTGTACGAACTGAGTGTTGTTGGGGTAGTACAGCAGTGGTTCCCATTTCACAGTTTGCGAACTCGAGTTCGAACATTACACCGACACGATCACACGTATGAAGTTCTCTTATTCAGTAGGCTTAGTAAACTAAAATGCCCTAATTGGCTCTTTTTAGTTCCGTTGAGTTTAATGAACTAGTTTGTTCATATAGTTATTTTAGTTCATTTTAGTTCTTTTAGTTCGTTTCGTGCACTGGTTCATGTTGTTAGTTCGTTAGGTCTTATAGTTCGTTTGGTGTTTTAGATCGTTAGGTATCTTAGCTCGTTGTATTTTTTAGTTCAATAGGTCTTTTAGTTTGTTTTGCTTGCTCGTTAATGATCAGATCTATAAAATGAAACGATCTATTTGACCGAATCAATCATTAACTGCGGACATAGAAGAAATTTACATAAAAATACTACATATGGGGCATTCCACACAATATTTGCCACAAAAATTTGTTTTTGCAAAAAAGTTTTTTTTACCGTTCATTAGTGAAAAACTGTATCAGCTCGGACTCAAACCATTGTTGAGTGAAACCAAATTTTTTCTAGTACTTTTCGATCTGACTCGCTGCAAAATCGATTGAACTAAAAGAACCAGCTTATCCACTGTACAAAATTAAATCGGAATACGAATATGATTTTTATATTTGCAGAACATTTTTAAGGACTACCATAATGCTTGGTTTGCCAACGCACAGTGGCATATTGGAATATATTTTTTTTAAAGGCACTATAGAAATATGGATCCTCAATATTCGTTTGTGGAAAATGAATGACGTAATGCGGTAGTTCTTCTCAAAATTAACAAATTAATTCAAATTAAAAACAGGCCATTTTTCTGTCTTTATAATAATAAAACACAAAAAATAGTTTTTTTTATAATAATACAATTCTTGCTTAATACCTGCACAACAATTTGTGTCAGTGCAGAGAGTGAGAGAGCTACTTACATAAGCACAAAATCCAAAAATTTTAGTAGTATGTGTTTGGGGACCAGTGATCAGTGTGACCAGAGTGGTATATTATATTCCACTTTGGCATATTTTAGCTTCGGGAAGCATATTTTTTTTATAAAAATATGCAGCATAAAAAGTGGAATATTTTTCGTATGATTATATTTTTCAAAATTCACAAAAATTGCAATAAAAAAATGTATATTTGGTTATTAAATGGTTGTTTTTTGGCTATCGACATTTTTTTTATCTCTGAACCACCTCGTAAAACGCAATATAAGGAATTAATTTTGTGATTAACTTCTTCGTTGTCAATTACAGCAGTAAGTAATTTACAGCAGTAAGTAATTTACTTAAGAAAACATTAGGGGTAGTCACGACGTGTTGTTTTTTTCCCTTGTTTGTGTATTTCTGATAAATTTGATATTTGTAGTAAATTTTGTAATATAACAAAAACAAAAGGCAGTTTTCAAAATACAACCCTTTGGAAAATATACAAGTTGTATATTAGATCAGCTGATTGTACAAGCATTTCTACTCAGTATGGAGCAAGCTAAAGGCTACGCTGTGAGTTTATTTAATAAAAATTAATATAATTGATTTTGAAAATACAATATGTACTTTACTGAAGGTTCGATCACAATAATTGTAAGTATTGTAAATTTTGCAAAAATTTATCACAAATGCACCACATCGTGAATACCACTATTATTGCTAACAATAGCTTTTTCTTTTAACTATTTTAAAATGTGGATTCAAAACAATAAAGCAGAAAAAAAAGTTATTGATCAAAGTTCGGAATCTGAGGATTTATAAAATTTTGTGCTTTTCTCGCTTAGCTTACCATTTAGCAATGCTGAGGTTGAGAAAATTTTTAGTTATATGAATCTTTCTTATTTAAACGAAAATTCGAAATAGAATGCAAGAAAAACTCTTAAGTAATTTGTTGAATGTAAATACATGGCTGCATGTTCAATAAAAGTGTTGAAATGCCTATCAAATACCAGATAGCTTAATAAAAAAATTTAGAAATGCGAATTTCTATGATAATAATACAAGCAACAATTTAAGAATTGACCTCAAAGATGTGCCTGAATTTTAGTTTTGTATATTGTATATCGTTACTTAAAATTCAAAAAACCATAACAATGTTTATAATTTTTTATAGGAGAAGAAAATAAATTTAAGTGCGATAGTAATCAAATAAATAAATGTTTTTAAACTTGCTTCTGTGTTTTTTTTATATGCCTATTTAGACTTATTTAGATATATGTCTTTGAAATTGAAAGTGGAATATTTTTGTGGAATATAAAAATTGAAAGTGGAATATTTAGCATATTTTTTTTTAACAAAAAGCATATTTTTTCAAAAATCTTCTGGTCACACTGCCAGTGATCTACAGCATAGATGCCCAAGGTAGTAGTATTGGTGAGAGTGACGAAATAACACTGGAGGAAAACAATTTGCTATTCATTTTATTTAGTCATCAACGAGATTGCGACGAAAGCACATAGGTGGCGGGTGTTGTCATTTTTTTCTGTTTCTTTGTTTAACAAAAGGGAAATGTTAAATTAATGAATGTACATATTTTAGTAATACTCTTGATGAATGTATTTATTTTAGTAATACTCTTGATGAATGTATTGATAGATATATATATATCTATAATACACACATATATAATTTATATATACGGACATCTGGTTAGTATGATATATTTCGAAATAAAAAGATTCTTCGAAGTGTTTATAAATTTTCCCTCAATTAATCATTATTCAATTTGCAATTAAAAAGTAATGGAATCTTCTATGTTAATACTCTTATTGCAGTTACGCAAAAAAGTATATTTCTCAAACTAGAAGAATTCAGCTTATTGCGTTTTTTTGAGCAAATATAATTCAAATCTGAAAATATCTGTTCGCAAAGATACGTTGAGGGAAATAAAGATAAACACTTCAATGAAAGCTTCTTTATTTCAGGATATATTGTACCATCTAGAATTCTATATTGATAATATTATCCGGGAAATCTAATTCACTTCGAAGTATAATAAGTTCTGTTTGGATTGGAAATTCTTACTTTAATATATCGCATTTAAAAGGGATTTGAAAAATATCCAGTAAATGCTGAATATTTTCAAAATCCTTAAACCTGTCATTAAAGTTATTAAAAAGCGTTTCTAATATTTCCAAAAGTTCAAACTTTTTCAAAATTTTCTCCTTGTCGTAAATAACAGAAGTTTTCGGAAAGTCCGAAAAGTCTTCAGAATCAATTTGAGCTGCAAGTAAAAATAGCTGAGTTTTAAAATCTGAAAGAGTTTTAAACAGATCAGAAATATTATTGTCTTTTCCCTGCAGCTTCAAATTCAACTCATTCAAAATGTTAAAAATGTCTGTTAAAAACGTCATGTCTGAAATAAATTGATAATCTTTTAAATATTATTTTTCGGTTATTTCGATATTTTCAGCTTCTAAAAATTCAAATACTTCATTTCTAAGCTCAAACAATCTATTAATACTGTTACCTCGGCTTAACCAACGTACCTCAGTAAACATTAATAGATCGTGGTGAGAAGCATTTGAATTTTTTAGAAATGTCACAAATTTTCTATGAGTTATGGCCGCCCCCTTATCCTATTAATTATCCGCTCAGTAGCCTTCATGACCGGATGCTCGGATATAAATTTAGAAGCAAGAGCAGTCTGGTGTATTAAATAATGCAAGGTATAAACCTCTGTTTAATTTTTTTTCTCATCTGGCCTACAAATCCATCACGTTTGCCTGTCATAGTGTTCGCACCATCAGAACAAACTCCGGCTAATTTGTTAGAATCAACAACGGAAAGAAGTTTTTCGGTTACATTGCCATAAAATGTTTCAGCAGAATATATTGACTCGAAAACATTGTAATCTGAATCAACGCATCGAATGCAGATTACAAGTTGACAAAAGTCATAAATATCGGTGCTCTCATCAATACAGAATGAAAAAAATTCGCAATTTTTGAATTTTTCCCTTAATGCCGATTCCACAATAGCACCCAAAAAAAGAGAACGCCGGGTTATACTATTGCGGGACAAAGGTAATTTTCCAATAAAATTAGTTTAAAATGAAGTTTGCAAAAACTTTACTCAATATATTTTTGACACATGGCCCATCTGAATATAGCCTTCCCTTTTTTACACTGTATAAACTTATTAAGTTAGATAACCCCATTTTTAAATTCTCCTTCACCATATCTTTATCATTTTCTTTAGATTGATTTACCCATTCCTTCAACTTTTCAATAAAAATTTTCTTATAAATTTGAAATAGTTTTTTTTTCTTCCCCCTGCAAAAATTCGTGCCTTTGTGAACATCTTCAAAATGTTTCTTAAATTATATTTCTTAGTTTTTTTAAATGTCTTATGACAAATAAGACATTGCATGTCATCAAAAGCATTTTGTAACATAAAATACTTTTCGGCTGACATCATTAATATATCGCAATAATTTCAATTTATGTGTTCACTGACAGCAGTCTCGACGACGTTTAAAATGTAAAATAAGACACAGAAGTTCTGCAAGTGCAGTTTGTCTCTCCCACTCAACATGCTGATTTCCTATTGGTTGATTGACGATCAAACAAAAGAGCGTAAGTATACGTGTGAGTTTAATTTGTTGATATCAGCCACTACTGGGCATCTTTGATTTACAGCAGAGGTCGGCAAAACTCAAACTGAGTGTGTGTTGGTGAGAGCAAATATTCTGCAGTGAAAAAAATTTATGCTGCATATGATTTTAAAATTTGTACACTTGCACACAAAAGTGATTTAATGAAACTATTTCGAACATACTATGGCAAAGGTATGTTATTAATAAGTTCAGAAATGTTAATTTTGTTATCGCAGTTTCTTATTAAAAGAATGCTTTTTAGAGGAGAATTAGTTAATCTATTTCGCTGCTTTGAGCATATGAATTTCAGGTCGGAAAAAATTTGTTCACAAAAGTAGGTGGAAGGATAAAAAGCTAACAGTTTGTAAGAAACTGCTTTTAGTTTTGGGTAAAAGCTGCCATCAATGGTTTTCCAGAATTCTACAATATGCTGTTCATCGATCATTTCTATTTCGGTTCGGAGAATTATCAATTCAGATTGAATCTGGAATTCATACTTCGTTACATCACATTTTAAGGGATTTTCAAATAAATTAAATAACGGCTGCATTTCTTCAAAGTCTTTAAATCTCTTTTCAAAATTATTTATAAGGGTTTCTATTATGTCAATGTGTTCATTCTTTTGTTCGCTTGTAATATTTTCAAAAAATTATGCTCTTGGGAAACTTGAATAATTTTCTTCTTGAATATTAGCTAAAAGTAAAAATAGTGTTGTTTTGAATTAAAAATGCTATTGTATGAATTGTAAACAGTCTTATTTTTTCCTTGAAGCTGAAGGTTTAGCTTATTTACGAAATAGGTTATATCTGTTAAAAATGCAAAATCCAAATTAAAGCTATTGTCTTGTAAAGCATCTATTAAATGTTCAGTATTATCTATTTTTTCGATTTTCAAAAACTGTATTACTTTATCCCTTAGATCGTAACGCCTGGAAAGGCAATCGCCACGACTGAGCCACCTTACTTCTGTGAACATTTTCAGGTCATAATGTTCGGCGTCGGTATTTTTAAGAAATTGAACAAATTTCCTATGGGTTAGAGAATGATGTCCTCCTCTTATTGTGTTAATAATTTTCTCTGCTGTTTTCATGGCAGGAAATGTGCTCAAAAACTTTGAAGCAAGTGCAACCTGGTGGATGATGCAATGAAGAGATGACATTTCGATCCCGTGCTTTATCAATTGACCCACAAATCCATCATTTCTACCAACCAAAACGCTAGCACCATCCGTACACACTCCAATTAATTTACTCATATCTAATTTGGAGAAAACGTTTTCATTTAGAATATCAAACACAATTTTTCCCGTAACATTTCCATGTAATGTTTCCATGGAGATCATTGATTCAAAAACTACGTAATCAGAACTTACACTTCGGATGCAAATTACTAATTGACACAGATCGTTAATATCAGTGCTCTCATCTAATGATATGGAAAAATATTTGCAGTTATTCACCGTTTTCAAAATTTCAAACTCAATAGAGTGAGCTACTTGTTCTATACGTCGAGCTATGGTTCTCGCGGACAAGGAAATGGATTGAACAACATCAGTTTTATAATTTATTTTATTCAAAATATCAGTGCAAATGTTCTTAATAAAAGTTCCGTCAGTAAAAGGTCTGCCATGTTTTGCTATATGAAGAGATATTACGGTTGACAATGTCACTTTAAGTTTCTTTTAGGTTTCCAGATGGTTCATTTCATTATCTGTTGCTTCCATATCAGAAAGCCATAACTTGAATTTTTGTAACACAGAATCTCTTTTTTCCCTAAAAATCCTATATTTTTCAACTCTATTCAATTTAGTTAATTCATTATGAGAATGTTCATAATGCCTTTTAAAAGCGTCTTCGCGTGGACTTTTGAATGCTGTGTAACAAATTAAGCATTGCATTTCATTAAAGGCATTCCTAAATAAGAAAAATTTTTCGCATATATTTTCAGCTTCCATTTTGCGCACGATGTTCTCACTTCGGTGGCTCAAAGGCGAATGAACAAAATAACATATTTTGCGCTGTGTGGTTGAACGAAAGAGCGCAAAATACGAAAGAGCGTAAGCGTCTGTGTGAATTGGTTTTCCACAATTGTGGTATGGAGTGCCGATCTATAATTTACAGCATTCATGCATATGCTATAACAAAAAGCTGTTGCATATGCAAATCTAATCGTACTGCATAACTAATGTTACCAACTTTACTTACTTTGTAAGTATCATACTTATTTTCATCTTCATATACTTACTAAAATTCCATGCTTATAAGTATACTTACTTTTAAGATTTATACTTATTCATGCTTACTTTTCAGCTCTGACATTTCCAGCCAAGACAAATACGATTCCAAGCAAAAAGAAAACAAACCAAAATACAATAAATTCAAGGTTTTTGACCATCACGGCTGAACCACAAAAGCTATCCACCTTATATTTACATGTGTTTGTATGGTCCTCCGAAATTTTTTTTTAGATCCCTTAGGTGGCGCTGTGGTCGATTTTTATAGGTTTATAAATACAAGTTTTTTTTAAAAATCGACCACAGCGCCACCTAGGGGGATCTAAAAAACAAAAAACGATAAATTTTTGTAATAAAACGTATCAATGTGAGACCGGTTTTAAGTTGAATCTGGCATCAGTTTTCTACAAAAATTTTTGCAAAAAAATTCCTAAAGAAAAAGTTCACAAAATTGAAGATGTGATAGGGTAAAGTACACCCCTATCGCCCGATCCGAAAATCTCCCAGGCAACATGGGCTTGGAAATCGACCCAGCCTTATTCATTTGAATCTCATTTTTTTATTTTATTTTTATTTCACTACTTTGAAAATACGTATTACTTTTACCTTTTTTTTGTTTGTTTTCAAACTATTTTATACATATGAAATATACTTACCGGACCATATGCGAATGTTTTGCGTTAAGTGATAGTTTTGAGTACGTTTTTGGAAAGAAATTTTTTTAGGTAAATTTTTTTTTTTTTAATTTGTGTGATCAATGTTCTTGCTAGAGAAGATTAAATTCGTGAAAATTAATTCCATAACAAAATGTTAATTATTAAAAAGTGCATTTCTATAGTTCATTTTTTAACTCACTTTCGAAAAAAGGTTCGTTTTTGAGAGACAATTCAGTCCGGCGAATGAGTTAAAGCTTAAAATTGTTAATGTATGAGTGCCGAAAAATAACTTTTCAATAGATTTTTTCAACTCGTTTCCGAACAAAAAAATTGACAGTTGATAATTCTTTTATTAACTCACTACTGAAGAAAAAAAGGTTCGCTTTTGAGAGGCATTTCAGTCCGACGAATGAGTCCAAAAGGGTTAATTTATGAGTGTCGAAAATGAATTTTACTACCCGAAAAACTTCATAAATGAATTAAAACAAAGATAGTTTTGGTTCACTGGGTATATGAACTGCAAATATATAAAATTAATTTTTTTTTATCTGAAGAATTTTTGTTTTAGTTAGATTGCCTACACAAAACTTTTCGAAAAGAACAAAAAGAGGGCGTGACAAGACTTACGGAATATTGTGGGTTCTATTGATTTCTATATTAGTAAATAATATCAAGAAAATATTAAAATTTTTTTTCTAAGGTGATATACTTACTTATACTTATTTTTAAAAATTATACTTACAAATACTTACTTTTCAGTGTTCTAAGTAGCAAATATACTTATTTTTTAATAACATGAGTTGGTAGCATTATGCATAACGCTTTTGTGAACGAATGTCTTAATTTTGCATTAAACACAACCACCGATACTTTCTGAACAGTGCTTATTGAACAGCTGTTTTTATTGTTTACATTTTTAGCGGCAACAATTTTCATTTAGAATAAAAAAGTGCGAAAGAAATGGAGGAAGTTTTAAAAAGCAAAATTAAAAGGGAAAATACAAAGAAAAAATCGACGGTGGAAGAAATACGCAAAATTTTGGATATTTTAGAGCAGTCCGACGTAAAATGTAAACAAAAAACAGCTGTTGTAAAGCATTTGCAATATAATAATATCAAAGGTGTGCTCTCAATCGTCGCATTTGCAAAAACGCATTTGCAACAATGCAACAAGATCGTGAATTGCCCTTATATCTGAAGTCGTTTGAATAATAAAAAGTTTTCAGTGATGTCTTTTAACTAATATAGATTTACGTAGGTTGACCATAGGTTTTGACGAAGCAATTTTCATGTATTAATATAAAAAAAATGTAAAAATCTGTTTTGTTATATCTCGCTGAATTAATAAAGATAACACATTTTCAAGGCTCAAAAGCAAAATATTTTGTAATCCATACAATCTGAAATGGGCTATTGAACAGGATTGCCTAGTTAGTGTTTTTTGTACTAGATCTAGTTCTTCTCGTTTTTGCAATAAGCTTTATTTCTTTAAAAATACACTAGGTGAAAAGCACTAAATGCCTTTATTGAAATTTTTATTTCATTTTAGTGCCTTCAGTATTGTTTTATTGTATTGAAACATTCTTTTGAAAATATGTTTTAATAGCTAAGAGTACAGAAACAAAAAAATTGGCTTAAGGTACTATTACTGTGTGTAAAATATTAAAAAGCAACTTTTTTCGTTAGAATATGGTTCTGTAAGGTCTTAAAAATACGTATACAAAATTTTAGAAAAAAATTTCTAATAGAAAAAAGTTATAACATATATTATATTCGTATGTCCCGTGATATTCAAGAACCTTTAAATCTTTTCGAATCGGCTTCTAAGATATCTGGAGTTCTACTTGATCGATTTCGATGAATCTTGATTCATTGTGATCCTTATAGACTCCGCTAAACACTAGACCTATAAAAATCCAAAAAACTTTTCTATTTTTTTTTGTATGGCTGAAAGTTTCGGCAAAAAAGAGCGTTTTTTTGTAAAATTTTTTTTAACGCATGTCATTTTTGTATTTTTATTTTTTTTTATTTGCGTAGGTTGAGTGCTCAACTACAACCCTTAACTCAAGAATGCACTTTCATTTTTTTCTTTCAGACGCTTTGTAAATGCTGGAGACGAGAAGCCAATTGCAACGCCCAGTAGAAAATTAACAACAACTATAAAGACAAAAATTTTTTTTATTTCTTCATAAATAATTCTTTATTATGCAAAAAATTTGAATCATTAAAATTAATAATACTATGTAAAAAAAAATTAAAAAAGAAGGTGGTTTTTTATAGCTACACACTGTAATAGTACCCAAATGTTTAACGTGTTTTATTAATTTTTAATTAAAAGTTATTTTATTTAATTCAAAAGTTAAAAAGGTAACTTTTTCTAACACATCCTTTTATTTAAAAAACAACAATGCAAAATTATGAGATACGTTCGTTTTCAATCCCTTATAAGTCTTAAACTCTTATCAATTTCTTAGCAATAAAAATTCACTCAGAAAAGAGTCAAAACTAATAGTTAATTCAAACTCTAATACAATTTGTGAATTTTTTTATATATATTAATTTTGAAACTTATAGAAAAATGTATGACCTCAAAAAAAAAAATTACCTTATATATTACAGACAAAAACTATGTACAAGAATGTAATATATCTCATATTAAGAATGATAAGTCAACTTTTTAAATTTTTTTTTTTTCAATGCACAAGTATACATTTTTAAGATGCTCTTTATAAAGAATCGTAAAATGCAAAGAAATATCTTTTACTATTTGATTTTAAATAAGTTGGTGCCTTTTGTTAGAATTGTGAGCAACACTGGTTAAGAAAAATTGAGTATAAATCAAAATTGAAAATATTATTCAACTTTAAATGCTGATACCTTAAAAACTACGGAAGATAATTTACCTATATGTATGCAAATTACAGTAAAATGCAAATGATTTTGGCATAAACAATAGACTCTATCCTCAATGGTTTTATTATTTCGTACCACTGTGCAGCTTTTGAAGAACTTAATTTTTAAAATTGCTGAATTTCATATAATTAAGAGGAAGCTTCATAGTTTCGTATTATTAAAAAGCTATGCTTCGTATATGCTAAGTTTCTTAGAGAATATATAATTTATACTATATAACATATAACAACAATAATATGCTTTACCATAATTCGATGATTTAGAAAAATAGGCACAAAACATACACTAACAGCCCTATTCTGGCTGCTTAACTAAGCTCACCACATTAACAAAATAGTTAATATTAACAATTTGTTAAGGTTTCGTATTCTGCTGCAAATTTAAAAGTTTTTTTCCTTACAATTTTGTTAATAACAGAAAGAGTCTTAACAACGAATGAAATGTATGTGCTTAGATAGAAAATTGTTGTGAAAATAATAAAAAAATACAAATTATAATATAATATTGAGTTTAAATACATTAAACTGAAAAACGGAAGAATTTTTTACTTATTTTAAGTGTTGATAATGAAATCTATCAGCAGCCGTGGCAAATTTTTCAAGCACTTGCCTAGCCACAAGCTGCACTCGAAGCACCTGTTTATATAGCGCATCTCTTCTTTCAATAGGCATATCGATTTTCACCATGCATGGTGAACTTTAAAAGCTTTTTAAGCTTTTATGTTGTTAATGATTTTTAGGAATACCAACATTTACATAACATAACAATCAGCTTAACAAGAGCTCCTTAACTATTTCTTGTTAAGCTAACAACCAGAATAGGGCTGTAAATTAAACATAGACCATACATTTTTCCAACAGTGTAGCCAAGTAGTTATTAAACCAATACAAAACCGTAAATAAATTTATATACATATTTATATATATATAAATTTGTACCTATACAACACAAGCTCATTATGCATACACACACACACACACACACACACAACTAAATTACATCCCGTGATATAGCAATATTTTTAAAAATAAAAATTGCCCTATGAGCGTCGGCCAACGCGTTTTATACTCTGCAAATTTTTTTTCGACCCTTGTCCTTGTTGTTGTTGTTGTTGCTCTGTTGTGTTGGCTTGATTCCGAAACGGGACATACAATCAATGCAAAGGACGAGGGTGTTTGCGACTCGCACAGGGACCATTACATTATATACTGCAACATCATTCCCCGCATCATGATGATGATGATGACGTTTCCTGGCTTCAATGGACCAAAATCATCATCCTTATGCACTACTGTAAACTGGGTTTGGGTTGATTTGAGGAGCGCTGGTAATAAGTTGGCTTCTTTTGCCCGCTTGTGGGTTGAAGTTGGCAAGGCTAACGGTATTGCAAAGTAATGGCGGGGTTTGGCGCGTTTCGTTTGGTTCGTATTTTGTTTCGTATTCGTATTGGAAGCTTCCTTGTTACTAGCTGCCATTATGATTTTTAAAAGCCATTTCAGTTTTTTTTCCGCTGGTTTTCTTGTTGCTTTCCTTTTTATGGTCGTTTTGTATATATTTTTTTAATGTTTTTTGTTGTTGTTTCTTTTACATTGCGAAAACTGTGAGTTTTTATAATAAGCAACTTTTACAGCGTAGATTATAGCTCATGATTGTGATTGCGTTTAATGTATTTTAATTTTTTTTTTGTTCCTTACCATAAATGCATGCTAAGACAAAAGTCCTTTACGTTATCAGCATAGTTAAGTAAAATTTTTTCGATCGGTTTTTCACTTTAAAAATATTACCAATCGATTTTTGTGTAACACCTAATTTTGTTTTTTATATTTTAAACAAAAAAAGTTTTTGCTTGTTTAAGAAGTTTGTTAAAAATTAATTCAAATCTAGTCTTTTTATTGTGCAATTTTCGTTATTGAAAGCAGAAACGAGTTTTTATCACTAAAATATGTTTTTTATTTATATTCACTCACTGTCAAAAAAAATCGACTTAATAATTTAATAACAAATGTTCTTTTTCTTGAATTAAAACACAGTGCGACAAAATCAAAAAAAAAAAAGATACAACCAAACTTTATTGAAATTCTTAAAGACAGATATATTGAGAGTTCATCGCACCTAATTAGACCTCTGAATGTCGTCAAAATTTTTTAACTTATTTTTAAAGTTGAACTGTTCGAATTTTGTTGTGCCGACATTCGTTTAATTTTTACAGCCATTTGCCTTTTTGAAAATTAAAAACAAAATCCTTTTCTTTTGGGTAGAATTTTGTAGGGAACAAGACTTTGTAAAAGATTTGACGTAATGGGAGCGTTTTCTATGGTATCAAACATACACATTTTTTTATTTTTTTTTTGAACGAAAAAAAAAATAACGTTGAATTTGACGCCATTTAGCGAATTGACGCAATTTAGCGAACTGATTTCGATCTCCTTAAATTCAATGGAAAGGTATATTTACGTGCAATTAACATTTGTGAAAAAACAAATATCATTTATGGAATATTATTTAATTAAAATTTATAGGAACACAATTAATTTTTAAGATAAAGAAAAGTTCAAGAATTTGCTTCGCTAGACGATTTATTTTCTATTTTATCGGATTTATTTTTACATATACTTATTATGCGCAAAATTCTACGGCAAAGAAATGGATTTTATTTTTCATTTCACACAAGGCAAATGGCTGTAAAATTTAATGAACATCGGCACAAAAATATTAGTACACTTTAACTTTAAAAATAAATTTAAAAAAGTTGAAATTGAGAGGTGAAATCAGGTGAAATGGACTCTCAACATTTCCCTTTTTAAGAAGTTCTATAAGGTTTGGTTGTTTTTTTTGTCGATTTCGGCAGACTGTGTTATAGTTCAAGAAAGAGAATATTTGTTATTAAATTATTAAGTCGGCTTTTTATTGACCGTGAGTGTTTTTTTCGTCCCTCCTTACCATCTATATACAGCTGTGGTCAAAATAATAGCAGTACTATTTTATTGACACATGTTTGTATAAACAATACTTGTCTACAAATTTCGGATCCGGTAAACCCATTATCGTTCCTATATCTACTTTCATCGCTGGTTCGAAACCTGTCATCAGTTTCCTCCTATATTGTAAAATTTTCCAGATACAGGGTGTTTTACGTTTTTGGCAAGTGTTTAGTATAAAATAAAAAATAATATTTTGTATTTTAGAAAAATTATCAAATTTTCCATCAATACATCAACCACTATCGTGTCATGTGTTGTAGCAGAACTAAAATTTTGAGATTATCAAACGAAATATCAACACATTTTGTATCTTTTGTTTTAGCGGAGCTGTAATCGTCCAAATTTAAAATGTCTGTTTTTCATGTAAAAATACACTTAATCAACAGGTTTTTTCTAAATTCTAACTTTGGATGATAACAGCTTTGCTAAAATAAAAGATACAAAATTTGTTGATATTTTGTTGGGTAATCTGAAAATTTTAGCTCCGCTACAGCACATAATACGAAAATGGTTGATAGATTAATGGAAAAGTTGATATTTCTTCTGAAATAGAAAATATTCTCTTTTATTTTATGGTTAGTAGTTTAGATTCTATATAAATAATACTAAACACGTGCCAAAAACGTAAAACAACCTGTATCCTGAAAATGTTACAATATCGGAGAAAACTGTGTACAAATTTGGAACGAGTATTGAAAGTACATCTAGGAATGATAATAGGTTTACCGGATCGAAAATTTGTAGACTAGTATTATTTATCTAAACATGTTGGAATATAAGAGCACTGCTATTATTTTGACCGCAACTGTATATAAAAAGCAAAACACTGTCTGTGTGAAGCCTATAGACTCCAAAACTACTGGACCGATTGATCTGAAATTTGGACAGTCGATTTGTTTCAGACAGGAAATGGTTTAAGAAAAAAACTGTTTTGCCACACCCCTTTTACCGCCCTCAAATCAATTAAAATGCTATATAGATAGCATTTGTTTGGTAATTTAGTTTGTATGGTTACTGTCGGTAACTGTACTAAAAATGTGTCTCCACGCCCCCTTTTTCCGCCTACAAATCAGTGAAAATTATATATTTCTAGCAGTTTTGGCCGCATAAGACCAACATTTGGTACTTAAGTTTGTATGGTTACTTTCGGCAACTGTACTAAAAATGGCCATTATCGCTATATAGCCACTTCCACTTTTTGAGAAATCATTAAAATTGACTACTGGGTCGATTGAGCTAAAATTTTGGCTTAGTATTAATGGTTACTGTCAGCAACTGTACTAAAAATTGCTTTCCGCGCCCCCTATTACCGCCCACAAACCAATGAAAATGTTTTATTTCAACGGTTTGGGTCGTATTGGACAAAAATTTTATAATTTAGTTCATATGGTTACTCTCGGCAAGTGCACTAAAAATGGGCCTGTCTCACATTAGTTAAACTCACTTTTCGGGGGATCAGGGTGGAGTGAAGCAAAGTGCGCCAAGCTTCAGCTAAAATAAGCTGAAATTTTGGCAGTCGATTTACTTCGAGTATGAGATGATTTAAGGGAAATAATTTTGCCGCACCCCTTTTTACCGCTTACAAAACAACAAAAATGCTATATTTCGCACGGTTTTGATCCAGGCCTGTAGCCAGTCCAAGAAGACAGAGAAGCAGGCATGAATCTTGGGGGGGGAGGACAATTTTTTGTTTTTTCATTTAAATAAAAAAAAACTGTTTTTTTAACATGTGAAATGAATACATTACACACATTTATATAAAAAACAGTTAAATTTAAAATATTTACATGAATATGTGGATCTTTCTATACATGAGATTAAAACATAACAAATAATATAAAAATTAATTCAGGACTTTGTAATAAAATGAAGGTAAAAATACAAGATTTATTTAAAGTGGCTAGAAATATAAGAAAGAGTAGCGAAATGGGCTAACATATGTAAAAGACATTTTTTAAGTAAAACAAATAAAAAATTGAATTAACCCGCATCCATCGCTTGCATCAAATTGATGCAAATTTTTTATATAGGGTTAGAATTCGTGAAATCGCCACGAAAAAAATTTCTATAGTTTTTTTAATACTGATTTATTAGATGCCTGTGACCATAGTAAATTATGGGCCCACGAAAAATTAAAAAAATTTTTTTTTGCTAAAGTTATTGTAAAGCAAAATTTTTCTTCACTTTTTAATTTTGCCATTCGCAAAAAAACTAACCGATTAAAATGAAACTCAAGTATATCATAGATAATGAAGTAAAGGTCAGTAAGTTGTTAAATAATTTAAAAACAAAATTCTGTACACATTTTTGGCAACGATTTTTTGTAAACAATTAATATTTTTAAATGTTCTGCGCCATTACAAGATCTTAAAATAATAAAAAAATAACAATCAATTCATAAAGAATCCAAATCTGTCGAGAAAAGTCTAGAGCAGCAATTATTTTAGAAATTATGGCGAAATCAACGCTGCTCCTCATAGCAAATTTCGAACAGAATACGAAAACAATGGTAGGTAGCATTCAAATTTTAAAGCAGTGATCATGACCACACCTGTCACACAGCGTATTTTGAATCGTATAAAAGTTATATTTTTTATAATTGGTTCTTAAGAGCATTAAACAAAAATGCCCTTACCAAATGCATGTTGCAATCCGCTGAGTGTACCGAAACACAATCCTGTTTATAAGGTACTCCAAAATATTACGGATAAGTGGAGCAGCCTTTATTCAAATCTGGTCGTAAAATATGTGTGCCATACGTGCAGAATTAAAATTAAAAAAAATAAGTTTTTTTGAAACGATAATGTAAAAAAATATATATTTTTCTCAAGCTCAATATAAAAACAAATTCAATTTCATAAATGTATTGCACTATAAGGCTGATTTCGATTTTTTTTTTAGACTGAACCAACGCTCAGGGGATGCCCCCTATAAATGCGTAAGCATTGTGTTGATTCGGAAGATGGGTGATAGTTAGTTGGAGGGTGGATAGATGAAGTAGTGTCGGTGAAGATTTGTTTTGAATTTGCACAGCTTAAAACTGCCGGGAAACACGCTGGCAGGGAGACTATTCCACAACTTAGCCGCGCGACTAAAGAACGAATTATCGCGGTAATGCAAGGTTCTATTAGGCATCGATGCAATGGTAAAGGGGTGGGCTTGGACAGCTGCCCGAGTGGACCTGGGAAACACACGAGCTGGTAGCGTCAGGCCATGTATCTCCCTTGAACACTTTCCATGGTAATACCTATACAGAAGGCTTCAACCTACATTACGTCGATGCTCAAGAGAGTTGAGAGAGGATGAAATACTTTCATCTCCTATCAAATATATCGCACGACGTTGAATTCGGTCCAGAAGCTCCAAATAAGATCTTGAAGCCCCTGCCCAAATGTGCGAATAAATATTGAAAACAGAGTGGCATTTTTTCGCAACTTCGCACGGAAAAGGTGCGTGTGATAAAGTATTAGAAACCGTCAAAGGATTGGCATCTCGATTAAGCTTGCATAGGTCAATCCATAATCAAATAACCACTCCAATTCAATTATTTCAGTGAGCGGAAGAACATTTTGATAACATCGTTTTTGAATTTTGTTATATAGCTGAACATGAAAAGGAAAAAGAAAAATTGCAAAATCGTTTTTCTAACACTAAAAATATTAAGGGAACGCGACTGTATTATTCTTTTCAACCTATCGATTGTAATAAAATTGCATGTAAACAAATATCAAATTCGAACAATATTGTTGTTTATGAACTTCTGTAAATAATTTTTGTAATACATGGCACATTGTAAAAGGTTTCGCAAAATAAACATTAATGTGGTAACAAATTTGCAAATAAATTATTATTTCGCAATTGATTCGCAATTTCCTCAGATCTAAAGAAAAAAGTTAATTACGGTGCATATAGAAAATGGAACGTCCAGTGTAAATTTGCTATTTAGCGCAACGTTTATTTCGCCATAATTTCTAAAATAATTGCTGCTCTAGACTTTTCTCGACAGATTTGGATTCTTTATGAATTAATTGTTATTATTTAATTATTTTAAGATCTTGTAATGGCGCAGAACAATTAAAAATATTAATTGTTTACAAAAAATCGTTGCCAAAATTGTGTACAATTTTTTTTTCTTAAATTATTTAACAACTTACTGACCTTTATTTCATTATCTTTTCTTTTGTTATTTCTTTTGCGAATGGCGAAACTTTATTAAGAAGTGAAGAAAAATTTCACTTTACAATAACTTTAGCAATTGCCCATTTTTCGTGGGCCAATAATTTACTATGGCCATAGGCATCTAATAAATCAATATTAAAAAACAAAAAACTCTAGAAATTTTTTTCGTGGCGATTTCACGCATTCTGACCCTATATTAAGAAAAAACATGCATGTTTTGATTTAAATCTTTTGCTTCTTTAAATTTTTGATAGAATTAAGATGTGCAGTTTTTCTTATTTTAAAATTAATAAAAATTCATCATGCTTAAAAAAAAATTTTAAAATTAAAAACATTTCAATGAATTATATATTCTTTTTGTATCTGCAGCAAATCGGTGCACAACGTGCTTTTCATTTCTAGAAAGTTCCTATGGATGCGGGTTAAAAAATTATTAAAATTAAAATCTTATTTTTTGGTAGCAAATGTTGGCGACCCAGTATAAATTTGAAAAATTGTAACAATTTGTCTGAAATGTTTTGTTAAACAAATTTTATATACATATTCATGTCATGAATAATGTGATTATGTATATTTTTTGTTATTTTAAACTAAGCTAATTGTAAAGCAATAAACAAATATATCAACAAAATGCATATTAATTATTCATTTAAAGTTTTTAATTGTCTGATTTGGCCAGGGGGGAAAAAGGTTGTAGTAGAGGGTTAAAATTCCCCCCTGGCTAAATGCCTGTTTTAGTATTCGTATTAGACTAAAATTTGATAATTTAGTTCATATGGCTACTTTCGGCAGCTTTACTGAAAAAGGTGAATATATTTGGCATTTCTTGGCATTTTCGTATATTGCAGTAAGGCGGTCTGTGGCAGAACAACGTCTGCCGGGGAATACTAGTATTTAAGAAAATTTTATTTCAACAAAAGTAAAAAGTTCTAGTGAGTAAAAATTTGGCATTTGGCGCGCGCAAAATGCAAGATACCGGCAACATAAATATATATATTGCGCGAAAGTTGTGGAAGAAGTAAGGTAAGCAAAATTGGTATTGAATGCAATCTATTTCATATTAAGTAGTGATTATTTATCATATTCATATACAGATATTAATTTATACTAGTATCGCCAGTGGCCGAAATTCGACCAACCTTCTGAAATTTCAATCGTTTTTTTCTAGTTCTGAGGCATGACCTTGCTTTAAGAAAATGTGCTGTACTAAGAAAATCAAAGTTTCAAATTATCGCAATAATTTTGACATACAAATAGTCGAATTTTTTTTAAAAATATCTGTAAAAACATTTCAAGACAACGCCATAACTTTGATGTCAAAATAAAGGGAATTTTTCAGAATTTCTGAACCATCGACTTTTCATACAAAAATACATTGTACTGAAAACATCTATAATTTTCGAGATATTACAATTATTTTTATGTCAAAATAACGGACTTTTTTAAAATTTAATATTTGTAAGAAATTTCACCATCACAATATATATTCACACTTGCAACATCAAAAACTCTTATTGTAGGGTATACGCAAGAGATGGAAAAAAATGTCTGAGATATTTTATGTACACCTTATCAAAGTCTAAACTTTTTTTACATCATGTTTTTCTATCTCTCACAGTTTAGCTTTTATTTAATAAATGCTCTTTTTACGCTCATATTTTAGATCGAAGGTCACCAACCTAAAATGTAATCATACTGTGCAGCCAGATCTTTCATTTGATACCTCATTCACCATTCTACCACTTCCTAGCCCTGAGATTCCTTACTAAAAATAATACAAACTTTCAACGTTAATATTTCGGGTCAGAGATCATAAATTTAAAATCTAAAATGATTCTGCACATTAAAGGGCGCAGTACCTTTCGAATGATATAAGTTTCATTGCCCTTATTCTAAAATTAATATCGAAAAAGTGTACGGCAACATTTGATGTTTGCCTATTAATATGTAAGATTTCATTTATTAACTTTTTCAGCGAAAAATTTAAAGAATTTTGCAGTTTTTGTCCCTGTTATCTTCTTTAAAATATCTGTCAAGAACAACTTTCTTTTCACCAAAAACCTTTGTTTTCTTGACTATCCATATTTTAAAAACAAGTTGCTTCTGTTGCATAGTGCGATTTTTTAAATTTTAGAATGACATTTGGGGTTTTTTTTTAAAATTTTATAATAAAATATTTCTATTCGTCAGATTATAAAATATGTATTATAAATGTGATATTAAAATCTTGAAGTTTTTTTATAAAATTCGTCAAAGTGAAAACTTTTTTTAAAAAAAAAAAAAAAAGCAAGCTCAATAAAACCCAAAAAATAAAGTCAAGTCTAAACAATAATAATAACAATAATAACAATAATAATTTCGAGTACAAAGTATATTTCAAGGTTTTGTTTTTTTTGACTTTTTTATGTCCTAATCGCCATTGAATTTAATATAAAATACAATAAAAAATGTAAATAAACAAAAATAGAAAAATCGTTGTAATATGACTGTAAAATTTTCAAGGAATGAAAATTTAAGTAACATTTAGTAGAAAATATGTAGCTAATTAAGCATTATTAAAGTCAATGGCTACAACTTTCATAAAATATCGTACTTTTACCTTCTGTTTCTGTATAAATCTGCTGCATCTAGCTGCTATTCAGAAAAACCACATAATTTGAAAAAAGTCTTAAAAATAAAATTTTGCCCTAAAATGCACTGATTCCCAAGACAATTTGTAGGCACTCCTAAATTTAAAAAAATAAAATGGAATTCATAATTTAAAACAAGTTGTGACCTCACTTTGTATTAGCAACCATTTTTTTTAAAATTTTTTTTAAAAATTTCTTTAATTGGTAATATTGTTTTATAGGAGATATATCTAAAAGTTATCCGATTTGAAATATTTTTAGCGAGACGTTTAAGTGAAGTTAAATAAACTAAATTTACTCTTTAAAAACATAAATAAGCAATTTTATGCGGGTTTTTTTTATTAACAGAAAAATGGTTTGTATCGGAAGTAGGCGATGCAGTTAATCTAGAATTCTTATTATTTGTGCTGTTACTTAATTTAGGCTAAAACTCATTTGTAGAAAATTTCATGGCCCTAGCTTTTATAGTTTCTGAGATAATGCAAACGTCATCCTAAAATCGAAAAAACGCACTGTGCGTTATCTTTATGTTCGATCACAAAAGCAGCGCAAAATATATGCGAATATATTTATATATATTTAGGAAAATTATTAGCTGAGCATCTGCAACAGAGCTGCCAATGAGTAACAGTATTGCTGCAATTATTGATCGAAGAAACTTAAATTAAAAAATAACGATTATGGTATTATGATTGTTTTAATAAAAATCATAACCTTTACGGTCCTTAATTATAGATATTTTCTAAATTTTTAAATGATATTATAAGTTTATTTAATAAAAAACGTTATGATTTTTGATTTTTCAAAAAAGTTAAACACTTATTTAAGAATGAAAACCCAAAATATTTACAATATCAAAATATTTAGGGCTGCCATAATTCTAAGCAACTTAACCGCGACAACTTTGCACATTTTGTTTTTATAGTCCATCAAATAACAAATACGCAATTTTAACATTATAAATTGGCATTTAGTTAAAAAAACATAAAACGAAACAACTCATAGGTACAATTTATGAATATTATAACAACAAAAAAAAACCTCAATTCAGTCAATGAGGTAAAAGAAAACATATTGTTTGGATTTATTCAAAATAAAGGTTTGGCCCAATCATATTCTGCAGACTTTTTTGATTCATCAAGAACATGCTTTTGTGTTTTAATATTTGTATAAAATTCTGTGTACGTAATAGAATTATTATAATTGCATTGCATTACGCTTTCCAAGGTAGTTCTGTTGAGAGAGTTTCTTTCCTTACTCCATTGCGAGAAGACCAAAGAAAATAAGAAATTAATAAAAATTTTACTATTTTTAACAAGTTTTACTGTAGAATTCTACCAAAACGGAAACACATATAACAGGTATTTAAGAAAAAAAAAATTGCAAATATGAGGCCGCCCTTTTTTTATTTTCCAAAATATTTTACCATACATAAAAAAACGGCTATAAATTCCATTTTATAGAGTAAACATTTTAAAAGATACATTATTGTATGTATTTTATGTCCAAAAAACATATCTTAGTTATGAAGTGTGCCGGTTTTTAACTTTTTTGGATATCTGAAAATATTTCAAAATTATAATTTAGTGTAAGTACAAAATTCATAAGTTTGCATGCTCTTTCACATCACTATACGACGCAAGTGATTCGGAAAATGACTAAAATGAATTTCAAAAAGTGCATGAATTTGTCCATTTTCTTTTAATTTTATGTTTATATTATAACCTAAATGAAGTTTAAAGCACAAGATGTTAAATTTTTGAATGCCAAATAAAGAAATTAGTGTCAAAATAATGAAATGGTAAAAACGCAATGGCTTTTGTTCGCAAACGCATACAAACCGTGTCTGCCAAAGCATCATCACGATCAAACCAACTGCATGGACACATGTCAAACAAGAACTCCTCTGCAATCCCTTTCTCTATAGCAGAGCTGGGTATTTAGCAATTACAATTACTTTCCAATTACAATTACAGTAATTGTATTCTTTACTGTAATTACAGTTATAAACGATTACTGTAATTGTAATGTAAGAAAATTATTATTACGATTACGGTAATCGTAATCAATGAAAATGACAATTAAATTACTGTAATCGTAATCATGTTTTTTGTAATTTAGTTACTTACTACGTAAGTTATATCACAAATAATGGCGTTTCAAAAAAAACATGTTAATGTGAAAGTCATGTAATTTAAATTTTGCCTTATTTTCTCTTTACTAAAAAGCAAATATATTGCAATTTTTTTCCGAAACTATTTAATTTTGAGCAATACGTTTTTAATGATATAAATCAGAGAACTGCATAAGCCTACTTAAAGTTCAAGCCTTTTAAAGTACTTGTATTCAAGTCTGTATCCAAACTTGAAAAAGCAAGCTTTAGCTAGCTTGCAAAAATACCAAACAGATACAAGTCATATCCATGCTTGCTCGTTGGCTTGGCTTGTTTAGACTCACTTTGTCGGTCAGAAAGTTTAAAAGCTTGAAACGATCGGCAAGAGCTTGTAAGCTTGCAAGAATCCAATTGATTGAATTTAAAGCAAAAATTCAATGAGCTTGTGTAGAGAGCTCAAGAGGGCTTAAGCGTAATAGGGTTCTTTTCAGGGTTCTTTGGACTCCGTGGTTAGCAGTTTTAGGGGTAGCTGATTTCAGAATTGATGTCAAAATTTTAAGTTCAAGATGCCGGATAGAGTTCCATTTAGATTTTTTTGTATATTTGCGAATTCTTGTAATTTTGAAATTCTGACAACGGATTTGATTTCGAATCTAATGTCACATCTAATGTAACTTTTGCACTATGCTCGTCGGATTTCTCGTCGTATTTGTGAAACTCTGAAAGCAAGAACTAAGAAATTTTCATTCGCATTTTACAACAAAGAAGACAAATAAAATATTGCGTTTTATTATACGTATGACGAATATTTAAGGTTTATTTATTTAAATAAAGCACATTTTCTTCAAAAGTCAATTCAATAATCATTATAAATATAGAAAATATATTATAATAAATTAAATTTTGAAAATATTTTTGAACACACAAACGAAGAGTAAAAATTAAATTAAATACATTTGCAACACAGTTTTGTTTAATGTAGATGTCTCAAATCGGTAAAAACGAAATACATAGAGCTATAATACATAATTTTTCAATTTTAACTCTATAAATGTAAAGTTCTTGCTACAAGTAAATTAACGAAAAAATGTTGTTGTTTTAAGCCAGCAAAAACTACAAAAATTTTAGATTTTAGTGAAAAAATACTATGTATAAAAAATAGAATTTTTTCGAAGTCATATATACATTCCTTTATTAAATTTGTTTATCAATTCTTTATCAATTTCAAGACTAAAATAGTTAAAAGATTTGTGGAAATTTTTAATCAAAATAATGGTTCTGTTCGTAAAACTTATCGTGCACTTCGTCCATTTTATGGCGTACATAATAGTCCTTCAGTGCTGTTAATTCGAAGAACAATAGATCGTTTTTGGACCACATTTACTGTTACTGATAATGTGCATCCCGTGAGACGCCGAACAGTGCGCACTGAAGAATCTGTAGCCGCTGTTCAGGAAAGCATTGAAGATGATCCTAATCAATGAATTCGTCGCCGTTCTCAGCAACTGGGATTGTGTCCTTCCACTTTATGGAAGATTTTACGAAAAGATCTTGGGTTAAAACATTTCAAGATTCAACTTGTGCAGGAGTTAAAGCCAAACGACTATCGTATGCGCCGCCAATTCGGCGAATGCGCTGAAGCACAAATTGATATTGATTTTGAATTTGCATGGAAAATTTTAATTTTCGTATTTGGAGTGAGGAGAATCCACAAGCTTTTGATTGTCGTATTTGGAGTGAGGAGAATCCACAAGCTTTTGTCGAAACACCATTACATCCACAGAAAATTACTGTTTGGTGCGCTTTATGGGCTGGCGGAGTCATTGGCAAATATGTCTTCAAGAACGATGATGGTCAGAATGTACTGTCAATGGTGAACGGTATAGGAACATGATTCGAAGTTTTTTCGAACCTCAATTAGCTGGCATTAATCTTGCTGATATGTGGTTCCAAGAGGACGGAGCCACATGCCACACAGCGGGCGCTACAATTGATTTACTCAAGGAAACTTTAGACGAAAAAATAATATCACGAAATGGCCCAGTTAATTGGTCCCCAAGATCGTGTGATTTAACCCCATTGGATTATTTTCTTTGGGGTTATGTAAAGTCACTTCTCTACGTCGATAAACCACAAACAATTGAACACCTGGAAATCAATATTCGAAGAGTTATCAGCGAGATACGGCCACAAATGCTGCGAAAAGTTTGTGAAACTTAGTGTTCCAGAATGTGCCTTGTACGCGCCAGGCGTGACGGCCACTTGGCCAATATCATATTTAAACATTAATGTCATAAAATTTTCTATCCAATAAAGCTAATTTCATTGATATTAAAAATATATTACTACGTTTTACTATGATTTAAACTTGTACCACTCTATAAAAAACACCCTTTATATAAAAATATATGCAAAATCGGACGTCGGATCTACTTTTTATGAAATCGTAACATTTTGAAGAATTTTGGTCAAATATCGGAACGTCGGATTCAAGTATTAAAATCGTAACATATCCGATATTTCGGACCATATGGCAACGCTGCTTGCCACCTAAATTTTTACCACAGTATTGCCACCTAGTAAAATGTATGTATAAGATATTTATACATCATTTAACAGTTTCGCTGATTTCGATTCTAAACTCAGAATTTTAAAATTCAATATAGTGGATAAGGTTGCCACCTAATTTTTTTATTTTTACGAATTCGGTGCTGGCGCTAGTATAAGGTAAAAATGGGTCGCTGAATCCGAACCCGTTGTCAAAATTTCAAAATTATGTCATATTTGTATAATAGGGTTGCCACCTAATAATATGTATTTTTAAGAGTTTCAAACATCATTTAACAGTGTAGGGGTGTTAAATCTGAAGACAGAATTTTAAAAATCGATATGGTTAATAGGTGGCAACCCTATTGTAAAAATGACATTGTTTTGAAATTCTGACAACGGATTCGGATTCAGCGACTCATTTTTACTTAGTGTCCGCGACAGCACCGAATTCGTAAAAATAAGAAAATAATTGGCATCCCTATCCACCATATTGAATTTTAAAAATATGAATTCAGATTCGAAATCAGCAACCCCCTAACATTGTTAACTGATGTTTAAAAATTTTAAAAATACGTTTTACTAGGTGGCAATACTGTGGTAAAAGTCAAGGTTCCAACCCTAACCTCCATCTTAAATTTTAAGACTTTGACATAAGATTCGAAAGCAAATCCGTTGTCAGAATTTCAAAATTACAAAAATCCCCCAAAATCCAAAAAATCTAGGTGGTAGCTCTATCCGCCATCTTTAATTTTAAATTTTGACATCAATTCCGAAATCAGCTACTCCCTAAAACTGCAAACACAGAAGTCCACAAAACCCTTAAAAGTCTTACACGCAGAGAAAAGACATGGTTGAGACATGATTACTGCAATAATAATTTGTTTACTAAAATTATTGTATTATTTCTGCAAACACAAATGTTTGCCTTAATAAATTCATTATTTACTAATGGTGGCACCAAAAAGAGCATTATAGTTGAAATCATAACATAGTTGAAATCGTCAACGTACTATGATTGCCTCAACTATTAGTTGCAACAAAAATGTTGTAGTTCTGTCAATCATGATAAATGTGAATATTATTATAGAGACAAACATATTAGAATTTTGAATGTTTGCCTGAACTATTCTTTGCTTGTTGGCAAACGAAGCAGAACATAACCAAAAATCGAAAGAATTTATCGTGTCTGAACAGTTTGGAGGAAAAACTTTCACTTCATTCACACACAATAAGTTTTATCGATTCCTGGCTTTATGCCGTTTCGTTTGTCAACTGTTCAATTATTGTGTTTTTTTAAATCGCCTGATTCTAAAAACAGCACGCAGAAAAATGACATTTTCGACTTTAATTGTAGCAAACATGTTTCTTTTTGCCGTAAACATATTTCGCAATTCTGACCATATTTTGTTTATCACAAATATTGCTATTTTTGTGGCAATGCACTTAATGTACCATGTTTATGAATGGCATTAGTCCGGCGAGCGGTAGTAGCGGCTGTGGCTTACTGGTAGTGTGCGTGGCTCTTAAGCTAAAAAGCCGCGGTTCAAACCCCAGCTCGGACAGAAAATTTTATCAAAAAGATTTTTCAACTGAATTAATATTTCTGTTCAGCCTAGTCAATAGCAAACCTTTAGAGATATCTTAATTAATAGCTGTGGAAATTGGAGTGCATGAAAATAAATAATATTCAATAATATTCTGGATCCTAAAAATAAATTCATAATATAGTTGTTGCAATCATTCTATTTTTGACCCAATAAGAGAATAATGATTGTTTCAATAATATCTTGGTTCCTACAAAAAAGTTACTTTTCCTAATATGGTTGTTGTAATCATTTTATCATGATCAAAGAAAATATTATATGTTTAAGAACATGTTAGCAACAATCATAATCCGAATCATACTATGATCCTCATAAAACATGGTTGTTGCAACTATGTTTTTTCTGTGCGTGTAATACGCTTAAGCTCAGGCCTGTAGCCAGACCAAGAAGACAGGGGGGCAATTTTGTTGGGGCAATTTTTTGTTTTTTCATTTAAATAAGAAAAAACAATTTTTTTTTACAATTGAAAAGAATACATTACACATATTTATTAAAAACAGTTAATTTTAAATTATTTACATGGATATGTAGATCTTTTTATACATGCGATTAATACATAAAAAATAATATAAAAATTAATTGAGGACTTTGTAATAAAATGAAGGTAAAAGTACAAGATTTATTTAAAGTGGCTAGAAATATAAGAAAGAGTAGTAAAATGGGCTAACATGGATATAATAGCGCAATCTTTTCTGGAAAAAATTCTACATTTTTTCTGACCTCTTCAAGAGTTCTGCATTTAATCCGTTCTTTTCTAAAAAAAAATGTTGACCTCAAAATAAATCGTGTCATTTTCTCGAAAGTTCTGACCGTAAAAGTATAACAAATGCAGAATTTTCTGACCTTTAAAATTCGGCGCTTCTGCATTGTGCTCTCTAGTAATACCAACATAAAAACAAAAAAAAAATAATAATTTTGACAGTAATATTATATGCTATGACAATTGTGAGAAGCAAAATGTTCCAATTTTGAAAATTTTTTTAAATTGCACTATACATAACCTCAATCGTAAATAAATCGGAATTCAAAACAACAGTACAGCCAATATCAAATGAAAAAGAAATGTTGCATTTTTTCCGTTCTTTTCTCAGCTCAAAAGAAATCAACATACTGTAAATTCAGGTCAGAATCTAAAAAATTCTGCATTCTGTGAGGTCAGACTTTTTTTTTAGTAAAGAATGTGCTATAAGACATTTTTAAAGTAAAACAAATAAAAAAATTGAATTAACTCGCATCCGTCGTTTGCATCAAATTGATGCAAATTTTTTATTCAGATTTATATATTAAGAACAACAAACATGCAGGTTTGATTTAAATCTTTTGCTTTTTTAAATTTTTGCTAGAATAAAGATTTGCAGTTTTTTCTTATTTTAAAATTAATAAACAGTCATCATGCATAAAAAAAATTTAAAAATTAAAAGCATTTCAATGAATTATATATTCTTTTTGTATCTGCATCAAATTGGTACACAACGTGCTTTTCATTTCTAGAAAGTTCCTATGGAGGCGGGTTAAAAAATTATTAAAATTCAAATCTTATTTTTTGGTAGCAAATGTTGGTGACCCAGTACAAATTTGAATTTTGTTAAGTAAATATCAGATACATATTTAAGTCATGAATAAGGTGAATGTGTATATTTTTTTGTTATTTTAAACTAAACTAATTTTAAAGCAATATACAAATATATCAACAAAATGCATATTAATTATTCATTTAAAGTTTTTCATTGTCTGATTTGGCCAGGGGCCAAACGTTTGTAGTAGGGGGGCATCCCCTGGCTACAGGCCTGCTTAATCTTTTCATACACAAGCTTATTGAAATTTTTGGATACTAGCTTTAACTGGATACTTGCCTTCCAAATCAAGATTTCCTTTACTTGGAACTTCGTGCCGTTCGTTTGTACGCTAGCATACTTGCAAGTCGCAAGCTATCGTTAGCTTATTTATATTCAAGTTCATGTTATACTTGTTTAAAAATTATCAAGCTCAAGCAAGCTTGTGCAGTTCTCTGATATAAATCAAAACGAACTCAATAATAAGAAATGTATAAACTGATACGAGAGAAAAAGCAATTAATTCTGAAATACTAAAAATCAATATTTGCCTTAATTGAGACTAGTTTTTCGAATGAAAGATCAGAAAGAGCGTGCCACCGTGGACGGCATCAAAAAGAAAGAGTTACAAAGAGAATTATTCCAGCAGGGACCCACCACAAATAAAGATTCTAGAAAAGATCTTCTTTGTGGATTGCATCATGAAAAAGAAAGATCTATGCAGTAATTGAATTGCAAAAAGAATGATTACGATTACAGTAATCGTAATTATAATTCTGCTGTATTACAACTACTGCAATCGTAATAAAGAAATTTTTGATTACAACTACTGTAATTGTAATAGTCATTTTGTAATAATCACGATTACTGTAATTGCAATTATAAATATTTCGATTACGATTACAGTAATCGTTATCTTTCTTTTTTAAATATTACGATTATAATTTGTAATTTATGTGTAATCAATTGCGAAAGTAATTGATTACATCCCAGCTGTGCTCTATAGCACATACTCATCTTATGTTCGCTTGCAAATCTTCGACTTATGTTTGATGTTCTACACAACGTGTTATGAATCGTTTTTGCTTTTACAAATTTTGTACTGCATTCTTGCTATCGCAAAACATAATTTCTTCTTTTGCTTCAAGCGCGTCATATAGGGGACCATAAAAAGAAAACGTTCGCCAAACTCGCGAAATCCAGCTAGGGTTTTACTTACCTCTGGTCATTAGACTGGTCCTTATTTGTTTGGAGAAAAAAAATTTCGTTTGTTTTTCTTGAGCACCCTTTTATTTTGTTCCTTTATATAAGAAACGCATAAAAAAAGTTTCAAAAAAATTAGACTTTATTAACACGTGCCGCCAGGTAGAAATTAAAAAAAAATTATCTACTACATATGAGAAAAAAAGATAAAACAGCAATGCCATTTTGAACGTACCGGCCTTACGCAATGAACATCTCCGAATTGGGTGATATTTTGCATGGAGCATCACTGAAGGAAACAAATTCATTTAAAGGAAAAAATGCTGGAGTTATTTTTTTGGCAAAATCCTCGAAAATAGATTTTTACTAGAATTCATACATCAGTCACTTCTTAACCGAATATTAAGTTTCAAGTACCGTTGGAAAGGTAATTAAACGCACTTTTATTTTTTGCACAAATATTTGAAGAATCAAAACTGAGAAAATTGTCTTCGGTACCACTTCTGATGCCCGAGATATTTTGAAATTCTGGCATTCATTTATTTGAAAAAGTTAAAAAATTACATTTATATAAGAAAATACATATGTATGCGAAAATTACGCGTATTATTATTTCGCTAAATTTAAGAAAAACGTTAACACTATAACCAATACCACCAAAACTAAGACAATCAGATAACAATAAAAAATTCTGTGCTATCTCGAGTGTACTTTGAATTAGAATATCCTTCCCACAGGACACTGTGGATAAAAATACAGAGTGGCATCTCGTTTGGCAAAATATTGTTAGTGAAAGTCTATATTAACTTTTGATTTAAGAAATATTCAGTTTTTCGTAAAAAAACCAAGTATTTTGAGATCGTTGTTTTTTTAACTTTTTCTCAAAAAAAACTTTGTCCTTGCGATAGGGAAAGACATCCATTTTTTCCTAATTTTTTTTTTGTGATTTTGACCACCCTATGAAACTTTTGAGACCCCTTAGAATGTGAAATTCGAAAAAAATTCTGATCGATACGCCCTAATGTTCATTCAGTTGCATTGCCTCTGTGTAAACTTTAAGCTCCGAGCGGCACGTGTTATTGTTGTTGCAAAAAAAAAAAAAAAATTAGGGACTTATTTTGAGACGCTAAGGAACAAAAAAATCGGGTGCTCAACAATTTCTAAAATAAGAACCACCCTACTGGTCATAGTATCGAGCGTATATCGCAGAATCCTGTCATTTTGTTGAACGGTGTTATTTATTTTCCATCCAGTTACTTTAAAGTATGTTTATTAATTTTAATAAATTAAATTTAATACTGAACACATTTCTTCTAATTAGTTTTATTACATATATTTACAAAACAATGAATAAAAAAGGAAAAATATGCAAACTTTTTTAATATAATGCAAAATCAGAAGAATTCGCATTACACAGAAAAAGTTTTTGATTTAGAGTAAGCAAGTGCTTAGAGTTGAAAATTCAATATTGTAACTTTCGTCAATTACGCTATGCTGCAAAATGCAAGTATTTTTTAAGCATAGAATTAATAATTTCATCAATTCACAACAAACCTACTTTTTTAGATTTAATTAAAAACTTTTCCTAGAAAGTAAAACTGTTAAGCCGGTTAAGTAGAAAAGTTGTTTTTAGAAATGTTATAAAGAAGTATTTTTTTTGGTGTAGCTGGTTACTATTAAAATCTCGATAAACTTACCTTAACTGCAGCTATTCTCTGTGATTAATGAATGGAACTAATTTTGGCTTGTAGTCGTCGTCGTTTTACCTACCTAACTCCAAAGTACTAACTCTGGGATTGGCTGACATGCAGCTTATTTTACTTTTTTGAATAATAAAATTTCATTTTCAATTTGACAAAACCTTCCTTCTGACCTTCTACTTTATTTGCAGATTTTTTGAATTTTTTCTTTTCATTAGTTTTTTTGAGTTGGTTTTGTTTTTTAAACTGTGAAAATTGAACTTTATCGTTGCTAATTTTTTTGTTCTGTTTCAAGTTCTAAAGTGGTGACGACGTGACTGTGACGCGGCAGGTGAGTGCAAACTTTCCTCATTATGAGCTTTTGTCCTTGGCTAAGAACAAGTTTTGGGCTAAACTGGCAGGTTGAGCTCAATGTCCGTATTGAGATGATGGCATTTACATCAGCTACTAAAACTTCGATGAAATTGCAAAAAAATGGACAAAAATTCATAGGAATGGGTGAGTCAATTGAGATATAAAGTTTCATTTGTGATAGAAATGGACATGTTTGGATTTGTTATTTTGAATATTGAATAGCAATAAGTTGAGGATGACTTTTTCTTTTACAGATTGACAAGATAGACGACACATGTTTGTAATTTTATTTCTGCCTTAAGACAAGATTTGGGGAAAGGCAAAAAATAAATTAGTGTTTTTGTAACTATGAAAAACTATACATATGGGCATTTCCACAGAAAAGTCTACCAGAACCAACAAATTAAAACTTATTGAAAACTTATTATTTTATGATATTATCTAAGAAAAATATTTTCATTATAATAATTTCATTTACTATGATGATCAAATCGCCTGCATTGTTTTACAAATGTGGTTTTTCTTTTTCGTAAATGTGTACTAAATGTTTCGTAATTTTTTTTTGTATTTGTAAAAGTGGAAAGCATTAGCTTAAGATAACGAAATAATGGTTAATACATGGAAAGAAAAATACATAGTAACTTAACTATCTAATTATATAATTACCCAATTGGACTACAATGGAAATTTAAGTAACGTAAGTAAAAACCAGAGAATGTTTTGATTTGATCATTTGGAAAATCAAGTAATACTATTTCAAATCCTTCTAAAAAAAGTTGTATACAAAAGTCTTGCCCAATTCAGAGAGTTTTGCAAATTTTGTGTTGAGAGCCACAAGATGTGATTAAATGGCCGATGAGCAGGTTAAATTCTTACGAATTTATTCGAACAAGTGTCAAATCAAATAACACTTTAGCAGTGGGTTGGCCACAGGTGAAGGACTCAAGACTACTGAAGAGGAAATGTAGCGATTTCCGAAACAGGCTGTCTAGTCTGCTGTGCGATTTACTGTGAGTTGTTGTTGCTTTCTTCATACTTTCTTGATCTAAAAAGCTCCCATTTATGTAAAAAATTATTTCTGTTTTTTGCAGGTTAACGCCAGCATATAGGTTTGTATATAGTCCCAGTCGTGTGTAGACAGCCGTAAAAGGGACTTGCTAACATGTCATCGGTAAATAATTGCGCGAAATGTTCTCTAGCGACAAACTTTAAAATCCTTAGGTTCTGTTTAAATTCTTAGGGTCGATTGTTGTCATTGTTTTTACTTAATATAGTGCTACTTAAATACTACATAAATATAAAAAACCTATTTAAAAATTATACTTCTTCTATATACTACGACTATACTAAGTATATAGTTCACGGTTAGAAGTCTTGGACTAAATTTTACGCCCACTAAAAATACTACTGCGTTTTTTTAAATCTTGCGATTTAAAATTTAAACTTTTCGAATACTAACTCATATTTGAAACTCTTCTGTCCTAGAATTTAAACCAAAATAATTATTAAAGCATCCATTTTAGATTTATGGTTTAAATTGTAGCCTTTTAGGTTAAACACAATTCTCTATTACTTTTTGTTTTTAATACAATTTAGACTAAATAGTGGTACATTTGGATACTAAATTAGGACTAAGACTCGTAAAAAGTAAGCCTTGCAATGTTGTGACCAATATTGAGTAGAATATTAAGCGACTCGGTTCATATGTTTGTTTATCGCGCTTTTTATGTATAGGGCAATAGCCCGGTGGTTAGAGTAGTGAGTTTGCAAACTGAATGTCGTGCGTTCGAATCTCGCGATGGTTGTTATTTTTTATTTTTATATTTTAATCCAAGGCTATACTAAACTTGAAACGAAGCTGAATTAAAGCCATATTTTAGTATTTTGCGAATACTAGATTTGAAACCAAAGCTGGTGTAGACTTACATGCAGTAAAGAAAAGTTTCAATTTCAGTACAAGATTTCTAAACGTGTGGTATTGGATTCACTATAGAATGAGTAGTGAAATTCCTGGTGACCTCCTTTGCGATAAAAAAGTACTGCTTATCGCTCCGAAGTCCTTGAATTTTGAACTTCCTTTTTTTACATTTTTTACACAATTCGTGTAGATTGCCTTTGGAATGGTGATGGTTCTAACTCTATTAAAAGTATGTATACATTTGTATCTTATATTCCACTTTGTTCTTCAAGTGAAGTTTATTCTATGCACTTTATTAATATTTTCAACGTAATTGATCGGCTCAAAGATAATGAATACCTGATTGTATTGGGTGATTTCAACTTAAGTAGTGTAAATTGGACTTATTGTAAGGATCTTTTAAGTATGATTCCGAACTCGATGTGCAACAATTTGGAAAACGATTTTTTAGACTCTATATATTCCTTGAGTCTGATTCAGATAAACTCTGTCACAAACAGCTTAAGCAAAATCTTAGACCTTATTTTTACTGATAATGAGCTTAATGCTAATTGTGTTGAATCGGATTTACTTCTTTCAAATAACAGTTTTCATTATAAAGCACTTTTAATACAATTAGAAATTCTTATTAATGATACATCTGCCAAAGAAGAAGATACTTTTGTTTTTGCATTTAAAAAAGCAGATTACACAGCGATATCTACCCTTTTATCGAGTATGGACTGGCGTGTGGGTTTTGGTGATATCTTGTCAGATAATTATGACTTTTTTATCGAAATTATAAATCAAGCATTTACTTGCTTTGTTCCTATTGAAAAGATAAGGAAAAGTTCTAAGCCGGAGTGGTTCAATAAAAGTCTTTCAAAATGAAGAAACCGTATGAACAAATTGTTCAAAAAAAGTAAAATAAACATATCTTTTCGTCAAAACTATTTACAAGCGCGTAGTGAATACGCATCTCTTAAAGAATCGCTCTACAAATCTCACCTTAATAAGCTGGAGTTTGATATTAGAGAAAATCCGAAACACTTTTGGAATTTCTTGAATAAAAAAGAAACACGAAGGGTTTCCCTAAAAATATGTAAAAATAAGTAGCACTTCAGATGTCAAAAATCGTTTTGCTGATTGTTTTCAATCGAATTTTCTATTAGACGACGGAGATGACGTGAACTGTCCTTTTTACTATAATGACAATCCTGATATTGATATGGGTCCATTAGTTCTTTCTGATGATGATGTCTTATAAGATCTGCTCACTCTAGACATTAATAAAGGAACTGGTCCTGATAATATTCCCCCAATATTTCTAAGAAACTGCGCAGCTGTGCTAGCCCAGCCAATAGCGCTTTTATGCAATTTATCTTTAAAGACAGGGCAGCTTTTGAATATTTGGAAAGAATCTATTATAGTCCCTATCCATAAGTCTGGCTCTAGGCAAAATAACGCGAACTATCGACCGATATCCAAATTGTCCTTGATCCCTAAATTATTTGAGTCAATTATCAAAAAACGCATTTATGCTAGAATTAAAAACTCTATCTCTGAATTCCTACACGATTTTGTTAGTGGTAAATCTACTTCTACAAACTAACACTGTTCTCTCTCTTCATTAAAACTGAAATGGAAAAAGGCAATCAAATTGACGTCATTTTTACTGATTTCGCCAAAGCCTTTGATAGAGTTCAGCACTCCATTATGGTTACAAAACTTTTCCTAATGGGTTTTCATTCCTCTTTGTTATCCCGGCTGAGGAATTACCTATCTGATAGATATCAAGTTGTCAGTATTGGTAACTGCTACTCAAAATCTATTACCAACCACTCTGGTTTGCCCCAAGGAAGCCACATTGGACCATTATTGTTTGTCTTGTTCATCAACGATCTCCCAAACTTTTTACAGCATACTAACTTTTTGATATATGCTGATGATGTAAAACTATTCAATTTGGTTTCTTCACCTTCCGACCATCGGCTTCTTCAAATTGATTTAAATAATATGATTAAATGGTGTTCAGTTAATAAACTTTATTTAAATGTTGCCAAATGCAATATTATGTCTTTTTATATGAAAAAAGAACCAAATTTTTTAATTACTCAATCGCAAATAGTGGTCTTTCACGTGCCAAGTCTACATCTGATCTGGGAATTATATTTGATAGAAAATTTCTCTTTCCAACCATTACGATTGCATAATTACTAAGGCTAATGCAATAATGGGGTTTTTGAGGCGTAATTCGAAGGAATTTAAGGATCCATATACCCTTAGAACGTTATTTTTATCTTTAGTAAGGTCTATCTTGGAATATGGATGTGTGATCTGGGATGCATATTAGGAGGTAGATTCTTTGCGATTAGAAAAAATACAAAAACTTTTCACTCGTATATAATGTTTAAATTAAATTGGAATTGTTTGCCAACGTACGTATCCAGGTGTGTACTTCTAGGTCTTAATACCTTAGCCTCCAGACGCAAATTTTTTCTTGTTATTTTTGTGCGCGATATAATTTTGTCACATATAGACTGCGTGCCACTCACTCCTCGCTTTTTTAAGAATATATGCGCTTGAGAGATATTTTAGGCAAAGAGATTTTTTACATTCCATAACATAGGACGAATGATCCTATTAATAATATGTGCTTAGCGTTCAATTCCATAAGTGCTCAAATAGATATACCTTTGAATAGACAAACTTTTAAACAAAATTTATTAAGAATTGTTTAAAATGAATTTATAAAAGTGAATTATAGTCTATGGTTTATATAATTTACATGTTATTTCTCAAACTGTTAAACGATTGTTGATATTTCAAATAGAAATAAATAAATAAATGATTACGAATCTCCAATAATCACGTATTCATGAATTAATTTTGTTCCAGATTTCAATTCTTCCGATTAATAGTGCTCTGCGTTATCCTTTGCGTCATTAGTTATAAAGAAATTTACTAGACCAAAATGACAGCAAAAGTTTGCGTCTAGAAAAGAAAAAAAAAAAACATATCTCTTAAGCAAGAAAAAGGTCTCGATCTTACGAAACCTTTTTTAAAGACATACAAATACTCGCGTATTTAAGCTCTATTTAAACCTTATAAAATAAATAAGACATAAAATTATTAAAAAATTTTTTTAAACGAAATTTCGAAGCAATGTGCTTATAGTTCCAAGTTTTAAATTTCTCAATACAACTAAATTTTTTATTTCAAACACGTCATAACACCATAGAAATGTCTTACAAAATCAGTCAAAATCTATTGGCGAGATTAAAGGATATTTGAATTTTTTACTTTACTATTTTATATATCGTAATCAGCTTTCTCATCTGAACTTTTTGCTTTTTTTCTTAAATTTGATTCTGATCTATTTAGTTTAGAAAACTTCTTGTAAACTTTATTTATTTTGTAATAAAAACTTAAAGAGCTAAGAAAAATACCTTAAATTCAAATTATAAAAAATTCTGTCCTAAACATTTTGCTTTGAATAGTCACGGAACTTGTTCTTATCGTAGGCACTGATTTTATGAATTATAATACACAAACAGACAAATTAAAACAATTTAATACAAAATAGTTTAAACACATGAACTATTTACTTTGTATATGAAAATAAAAATGGCAATTATTTCGGATACATTTGGAAATGGAAAAATGACACATATCCAAAGCTGATAGCTTAAGAAACAAATATGCCTCAAATGAGTGCTTTTTATAGTTTCATTTACACATTTAAGCAATCAATGGAAATTATGTATAAACGCTTTTTAATTTTTATTGCCAGAACAATCAGCAATATTGTCTCATGATTCAATGTTAAAGTATGCGTATTTTCATATTTTGCACCTTCCTTCATATATGAATATCAAAATATTACATTTGCCGCTCGCAATCGTAACCCATTTAATTTAACCCAATATGAAAGGACATTCGTTTAACAAGCAATAATTTATGACCAAAATATTGCAACACTCTACCACCCCTTCCAGGTAAATAATGGCACTCAATGCCATTTCCCCTCCTAAGTACTACTCAAACAATGTAGGAGAAATGCTTTAAAAGATTTCACTCTCCTGGCGATGTTTTTCTCCTTAAACTCCTTATTGAGTTGTTTGTGGCTGAGGAATAATTTTCCCCTCTCTGTTTGAGTGTGGTATGAGTTATTATTATTGTGAATGTTGCATTCAAATTTAAGGCTGTGCTAAGCGAGTGGGAATAGTTACAAATGCGATGTCTTAGTTCTGCTACGTGACGCTTAGCTGCGCTGTTGTCCGAAACATGGTTTGTGTCTGTAATTTTAGAATGTATTGTTTGTTAGTTATTTTTTTCCGTTTTGTGGTTGGTTGTTAACCCATTTTACGTCACTGTTTGACTATTCGAACTCGAGGTTGCCTTTTTTCACTCTAATTTTTTTCTATGACGATAGGTGACACTGGAGGGGGGGGTTGAAAAATAAAATTTTTACAGACTTATTTTCTCTGAGTGAAATTAAACATAATAAATAATTTTTTCACAAATGCACTTGATTATTGTACACAAATGTCGAAAATATATAGCGAATGACTTTTACATCTGCACTTAGCACCGCCAGGTACTCTAGCAGACGTGCAAAAATGACTGTTCGACTAGTCGAAGTGTCATTGTAAGTCAATTTGTAAATAAGTGAATAATTCTGAGGGATTTCCTTGCAAATAAAAAAAGTAATAAAAGCCACAAAGGAAGATTAAAATTACATTAAGGCTATTGACAGTTTGAATACGCTGGTCAGCTATTTGTACGGTTTGTTAAATGTACGCCAATTTGCGTAAGCGTATTTTGCTTTGTTGTTGTTTTGCATGTATACGCAAATACTCAAATATGCGTAAATATAAGTAGCCCTTGGACGTATTTTTTTTACCTCGTATTTTTATGCTCTGTCTATCGGTTGACATAAAACACTTGTGTGCGTTAAATTATCGATGAGATACTAAAGAGCGATACCAACGATGAAATAGAAACAGTGATCGCTATGCCTTTGAGGCTTTTGATGGATAAACTGAAGAAGAGCATATTGAGGATGAGTTGTTGGAACTGGACCATTTCAGATTGTCCGTTGTAAGGATAGCGAAGATGTGTCTGTCTTTGCAGATGATGCACCTGTCAGATGGCGCACACTGTGATCATAGCTATGAGCAGTCATCAGCATCGGCGAAAATTGTAGCGCCAGATGTACAAAAACTTACACCTGTTTCCAAATTAGATTTTTCAGGAACTTCCTCCATTTCTATAGTTTTTTATATGGGTTCGGTACTATCCCTTCAAAAATCTGAGCTTGGCTGTTTTTATCACATCAAGATTTTGAGATATTTGAAGCAAATTATCTAAAAGCTATGTTCAAGACAGTAAAAAGTTTTTTTTTTACTTTTTTCTACCATATAATTTAAAATAATTTAAAAAAGTGGTATTTTAGAGCTTCTAAGTAAAATTCAGAAAAGATAAATTTGAATTCACCTAGAAATTTGTATAAGATACTTTTTAGGTCTTCAGGTACGATGAGTATTTTGGTGCTATCTATTTAGATCACTGATGGCCAAACGCACACAACATAAGCTGATTGCATGTATGTATGTGTAACGTTTAAAGCTTTTCACTGAAAGAAATCAAACGTTAAAACATTTTGAAAGGTTTCTGAAAGCTTAATGTGGAAAAATAATAATAACAAATCGTCGTGAATTGAAAAATTGTGAAACATTATTAGAAAAGATTATTTGTTTATTATTTATTACACTGGTCTACAGCCAGCTAATGTACAATTAATGCCACTATCCATTTCTAATGTAAAATTGGTCGGTGCTTCTGAAAATGTCGTTTTTTTTCTGCCACTCTGTTTCCGAGATATTGCCCACTGTAGTTAAAAAAAAAAATAGATGCGTCACTGGACACACGAGAGAAGCGAAGCTTTTTCGCAGTTTTATATGTTTCACAATTTAATGGTTTTTTTAATAAAAAAATTTTTAAATTGAAAAATTTTAAATACCTAATGTTAACTAAAAAAATAATTTCCCACCAGTAAATTTTATTTCCTTACATTATTATTTTGCATTACTTTTGAATTATTTTTGTAAATGTTCATAATATTATAGGGTTTTAATATCTAAAATATCAAACGTATATTATATATGTAGATGTAATGTCATCGATATTTCTAACAAATATTACATCAATAGTTGTCCTAATCTTGTTGTGCAAATATTTGGATCGCTTGTCATTCGCAAATTATATTTATCAAAACAGCATTGTTTAAGGCTTACAATTTTTAAGAAACTGATTTTTTTATATTTCAAAAGTATAGTCTTTCTGGCGTTAATGTCCAATTATAATAGAAGTAACGTAATATGATCTAATGTCAGTTGAGCAGTACGTTCTTTCACTTATTGTTTGAAACAATGCTTTCTTATACAAGTGGTTTTAATAAACGTAACGTAACGTGACGGGACGTATAAATCCGTGGATTTTAGATTTCTGCGTTACTTTACATTACGTCTTGTCAAAAAGCAACTGAACATTGTATTTTCACTTCAACAGCCATTTTAGTAGGTGTCGAGCCACAGTGTTTCGTCTACATTCATTCTCTTTATAAGAATTTATCTCGAAACTTCTTTTTTCGGCATGGTGTTGTAGAAAAAACCAAAACTATTTAGCCGAATCATCTGAAATTTAAAATTGTTATTCATAACAACATTAGCTATCGCTAAAACTAGAATCAAAGTTTTAATTAAAAAACATCGTATATTTTACACTTAATAACCGGTAGAAAACAAGCTCTATTAAGAACTTAATTTTCAAAAGCGCGTCATTCTGTCAATTTTTCATATCTATTTTTTCTAGTGCCAGCCATAGCTGTACTCATAGTGATTAATAATATTCTAGGTTTTTATTTTTCAGAGAAATAGAACAGTCAAAATCTACAACACCGCCCATGCCACTTTTCCTTGAGAGCGTCTCATTGACCGCCATTTCGAACAAGATCAACAATTTTTTAAATTAAAAAAAATATTTTTATACCTAAACGTTTAAAAAACGTAATGGGGGTATATTAATTTTGTCACTCCGTTTTTAACGCCGATAAGGAGGCGCATCACCTCCTGAGTCGATTTAGCCATGTCCGTCTGTCCGTCTGTGTCCACGATAGCAGCCGTAATTTTTGAGCTATCATAACGAAATTCAAAACAAACAAGCTTTTTATGCAAAAATGGAGGTCAAGTTCGAATCTGAGCAAAATTGGGTGAAAACCACGCCTACCTCCCATACAAAGTGACTTAACCAAAACGGTAAGATCTCTTTAAATTCCACAAAAATTAATTTAATGACTTCAAATTTTGCACAGCGTCTTAAATGTTTAATATTTAATTTGAGTATTAAATTTGTAGAAATCAGATGAAAAGTACACCTACCTCCCATACAAAGTGACTTAACCAAAATTGGAAAATGTCTTTACATTCCACAAACATCAATGTAATGACTTCAAATTTCGCACAGTGGCTTAAATATTGAATATTTATTTTGAGTATTAAATTTGTAAAAATCGGATGAAAACCACGCCTACCTCCCATAAAAAGTGACTTAACCAATACGGGAAAATCTCTTTAATTATATTTAACAGTTTGCTTAAGACTTTATATATACTCTAATTCGGGCGTGGGGGTATTTTAACTTCGGCCCAGTCGAAGATAATTTCTTACTAGTTTTATGATGAATGAGATTTACAATACACCTTAAAAGTTTATATATCGTTGTTCATTATTTTAACTTTTTAAAAAAATCCTTAAAATACCTTAAATTTTCGAGCGCTAGACCACCATCCTTGCCTTAAGTGCCTATGAACATTCATGTCTGAGTTGATTCTAGGTTGGGTTTTCTTCAAGTTGACATAATGGCGTTTCTAGCTCGATAGTGCATCCATGCACAACATTGAGTCGAGTTGAACTTCTGCCATTTTAGTCGCCATTTTTTGTGCGTATAAATATGTGTATTTAGTATAAATATGTGCGTTCAGAAGGTGCAAAATTTACTAAACATATTGAGTCTTTAATCAGTATTAGTTTCCGCTACTTTGTATACCTGCTGAACGGTTTGTTACATTTTTTGTCAACGCAGTGGCAGAAATAAAATATAATAACAAATAATCAAGAAAACCTCGTTCAACAGTTGAGCAACTGTTTCATATTCCGAACGCATCCAATCTTACTCAGTTAAATCTAGTAAGTTTCGCGGAGTTTCGTGGATTCAACGAAATTCAACTCAACTTCCATGGGAAGTTAATCCCGAGTCAACCTCGATTTAACTCGCGATGGAAACGTAGTATTTGATCGATAATTGTGATCTGCTGCATTATAGCTTCACGCATTCACAATAGAATATGTAGGGCAGCTAATGAACAATCCCTTTAATAAATTCCTGTCATCTACTGCAACATAGCTTCAGTTAATATTGAATGAATTACATCATATCAGAAATGGTATGTTTGAAGTAGTGGTTAGTGTGTAGAACGCTCGATCGGAAAGCTCGAGTTTGATCCTCACGCTTGCAACAAAATATTTTTAATTTTATATCCTCTTGTTGTAATAGACGCAAGTAAAAAACAACAATAATTCTAAGAAAAAGGTGTATGGAAAAAGTGTCGTTTTTCAGATTTCACTCAAGCAAATCACAAAACGAGGCGTAAAAAGCTTCGCTTCAAAAATTGGTTCCACATAATGGCATATATCAATGAACCAACTATAATAACCAAACAAATATTATATCATGTTAAAGCTAATAAAATTTCCTACAAACACTGTCTACATATTTTCTTATTCAACTGTTACAGGGTTAAAAATTTTGGACTACTTTTTAATCCAAACTTTGGTTTAAAAGAATTTTTAATCCAAATAGTACTATTTTTTTAATCCAAACATTAGTCTAATTTAGCTGGGTCTCAAAACCTCGGTCCTGAAAAGAACTTACTTGCATTCGTAATGATGCAAAATAAGCGAAACTTTGTTAACGACTGAGTTGGACGAGTGGATAAGGTATGGATCAGCACATCAGAGGACGTGTGTTCAAGTCCCGAACTGGGCAGAATATATTTTTATTTTACTTTAATTTAGCTGGTTCTCGAACCTATGTTTCTGCTAGCTTGCTTACTTACTGCTAGCTTTCTTTCATTCGTTATGATATAAGCGTAACTTTCTTAACAGCTGAGATGGATGAGTGGATAAGGTGTTGGACCAGCAGATTAGAGGATGTGTGTTCAAATCCTGGGCAGCTGGTCAGAAAAGTTTTTTATTTTAAGTTGATATGTATACTGCTTTTTTTAAACTTTTTGCGGAATGAAAACTAATCTTTTTTGAATTGAAAAATTTTAAACTTTTCCTTGGATTAAAAAGAAATCTTTTTTGGTGTTGTCCTGGTTGTCCTTTGGTGTTTGATGCAATCCAAAAAAGTTTAAAATTTAGTCCAAGATTTTTAACCGTGTAGTTTCGGAGAAGTAAATGAAATTTTTGAGGATTTTTCGTGTTTTTCAAAAGTTTTTCTATCGAGAGCCAAATAGTTACACGTCATTAAGTCTTACACATATGATTAATAGTTTCCGAAAGATTTTATTTGCTTTTCTGTAATTAACTAAAACATTACTTTGGAATAAATTAGCAAACGTTAAGGCAAGTAAAGCCTAAAGTCGCCTTACACAATTTTTGTAGGTTTTATTACATACAGGAAAGAAATATTGCAGGAATGAATTCTTAATTATTATAATCTGGTAGATAATTTTATGGCATTTATTTTTTATATATGATTTCCGCTATATGTATGCCGCGGGTACGAGTTACATAGTACATTCGGTCAGTCCAATTTTTCACTACTTTGCCAATAAATCTGGCCGAATGGCGTCAATGGTGACTTGAATATTGACTTCCAATGCTTCAAGAGTTGCTGGTTTGTCGGCATAAACGAATGACTTAACATAGCCCCATAAAAAGTATAGAGAGGCGTTAAGTCGCATGAACGGCGGGGGGAGAGGGGGGCAGTTAACAGAACCACTTCTGGAAGTAAAGTTGTCACCAAATTGATTTTGCAATAAATTAATGGATAAACGCTCTGTATGGCAAGCTGCACCGTCTTGTTTGAACAAAATGTAATCGATGTTTAGATGATTAATTTTTGGATACAAAAAATCAGTCAGCATGGCTCGATAGCGCTCGCCATTCACCTTAACGGCAGCTCCTCATTTCAAAAAAAAAAATAAGGACCGATGATGCCGCCAGAGTGTAAACCACACCAAACAGGCAATTTTAATATATGTAATGGTGATTCGTTTATGGCTTGAGGATTGTCTTCGCTTCATATACTGAAGTTTTGCTAATTGATGAAGCCAATTGCTTACTGACTAGGCCGATTATGTTGACCGTAAATTGGGCGACTTGCTCTATGGACTTCGAGAATAGATTTATATTTTCAAAGTAAATTTCCACAATTTGGAAGCGTTGTTCTGGCGTCAAACAATTCATGACGAATTTCCAAATTTTACTGGACAGAATTGTTAACACAGTTTGACATTCTCAACTGTCAAACCAAAGACAACAACCATCGAAACTTCTCATGCAGCTAAAAAAACACCCTTTTAAGGGAGATTAACAAAGGCGAGGAGTTAAGGAAAAAGCTTTCTGATATTCGATCACTGAAACCGTTACATCTCAGCACTGGTTTCATAAAACGAAATTATACACAGTTCATGTCAATTCGAAGATGTTGTATAACACATCAAAGTGGTGATGCTAAAAAAAAAGTAATAATAGTTTTGAAAGCAGCGCACCAAGGTTAGTCGAAAATAATACAAATATTGCTGGGAAAATAGAAAAATAAAAATTTTGTCCCCCTGAGTTATTCAAGTAGTTTGAAGTGAATATCCTTATTGAACTGAAAAATTTTTGGATGAAACGAAAAATTTTTAACTGTTTCCTTATTCCAAATGGAATTGCATGTGAAATTATTAAAAAAAATTTTTTCTTTCATGCACTTGTGCAAGCTTTAAGCTGTGTGCGTATGGTTTTATATGCATTTGATCTTGCTAAAATTTTTCACGAATTTTTTTATCATCAATTACAACAGTTTGAGCCCTTGGGGTGGTCTTTTTAAAATAAGGTCCACTCTAGTGTTGCTACAGAGCCAGTATGTATTATTACTACGCAGGTTTGCACATGCGTTACTAAGAAAGCGTTGTTCTCTGAAAATCTAATCCAAAATCTTTAAAAATATAACAAATTTTAGATTTAAAAAAGTATTTTTTTAAAATACAAAAAAAAAAAAGAAGATATAAATAATGGATGAATTAGTTTTATAGCAGTAAATATACACACTGTAACGGGTACAAAAAGTGTTCAAGGGTTTCTGTGCAGCTCTTCGTTCAGGAGTTATGTCATTTTTAAAAAAGTGGGAAAAGCACATAGGGGGCAAGCAAAAATGCTGACTTTCCCATACAAATTTTTTGTAACTTTGGTTCCACACGGACTATCGGACTATCGATGTGAATTTTTTATGTAAGGAAGATATGCCACTCAATAGCCTAAATCCGAGTTACAGATTTATCTCCATTCGAAATACATTGCGCAGCTTGTTAAAAAAAAACTTTAACCGCATTTTCTCGAAATGACTTTTTTCAAACTGGGTGACAAGTTTTCTCGGAATGTCCAATCGAGACATGGAAAGTGGCATTTTTTTGGAAACCGTGTCAGGCAGGTACTGTACCACGGAAATTTCGCTAACTTCACTTCCGGCGGAGGTAGGGAGGCAAAACTCCTTGAACTTTTTTTTTAAAAAGCGTGCCTTTTTATCAATTTTCAATATTTTCAAAACCTGCCTGACGTGATTACCTAAAAAATGCCTTAAAAAACGCTTAACGTCTCAATCCGACGTCTGGTTTCCGAGAAAACTCCCATCACCCGTTTGCCTACTCATTTTTGAGTAGTCATCTTGCGAGCGCTATAAAAAGGAGTGGGGGTGACATAATGAGACAAACAAGTACGGAAAAATGTGAAGAATTACGTCTACTTTCACATAAATACAGATTTAACTTGATAATTTGAAAAATGTTAAAATGACAGCAGTTTTAAAAATCGTCTTTATTTTTGTGCTCGAACCTTCATGCCTACCTTTAGGAGATATTCTTGAACATATAACTATCGAAAAATTTTTATTTTTTCAATTTTCTACACTAGAATACTGCCTTAAGACATATATTTCAGCATCACTTATATTTTCTTCGTCTGAATGCATTTAAATTTCTTTTTAATATAACTTTTGATTTAAGTTGAATAAAGTTTAATTCACCAATATTGTTCGTTTAACATTAGTATAAACTTTGGTCAATATTCACTGAAAAACTTGCATCTTGGTTTAAGCAAAGTAGTAAACAAAAAAACTGAGGACAACTCATACCCCTTTGGACTCCTTTGGCGAGCATTGGGACAACGTATGTCAATATCGGGATATAAATTTTTCTAATGTTCTAATTAGGGATGTCAGCAGGATTTCACTTTTCCAATCACGGGATTTGTGAGATAGAACTTAGGATGTGAACATTTTTCGGGATGAGCACACAGGATGATAAAACATAGATTTAATAGAAAATGCTTCAATGTTGATTATGTTCAATATTTCCCAATGGCCTTACAGGGTTAAGGGGCAGTAAGCCTTAAGTGACTTTAAAATATACCATTTGCCAGCAAGGTTATATTTCTTGATTCCATGAACTAGTTTACACAGTTAAACATAACCGTAAAATAGTTGACAAAATTGGCGCTTGTGAATTGCGCGGCATATATTGGTAAAAGTATTTGACCTACAGTTTTCTAATTATTTGTGCTTTTATCATGATACTAAAAATACCATCCAGATTTGTTTTAAAACAAACAAAAAAATAGCTACTAATTTTTCAAATTGCACAATTTCTTTTCAAAAAGGAAAAAAAAATGGAAAGAAAACAGCAAAACCTATTATTTTTTTTTTTTATTTTTTTTTTTTTGGCGATCGTGACCATAAAACAAAAAAGTAAAATTGTTGATATTGTAATAACCGACAGTTCATACATCAGATAAGAAACACCAACAAAATTAGTCAAAAATCTTTTAAGATTTGGTCAGAAAATGGCTTCAAAGTTGAACTTTTTTTAATGAAAAAATTTGAGAATATCACTTGTTTTTACTAGATGTAGGCGTAAATGTTGCACTTTTTGTTTTTAAGAGAATGGAATTAAAATGAAAATATAGTAAAAATGTGATATTTAATGTTTCTTAAACTGAAGTTTTTTTGTTGATATTAAAAGAAAAATATTTTGTGAAATCTAAAAACTTTGGAAACTTTAGCAGGTAAAAAAACATTAAAAACCATCTCTCCACATTTTCCAAAATAGTATTCATTAATTTATATATATATAGAAAGATATGGTTCTTGCTACCCGAACTTGCCCGAAATTGGGTTTTATGCGATTTTTTTCTCGTGGAATATTGCTTAAATTTATTTAATTTATTTTATTATTTTCAGTGTATCTTCAAAACAAAATTACATTAAAAATAACAAAAAGTGATGTCAATCATCAGAATTAAATTTTATGGAAGTCTAAAATTTTTTTAAAAAACAGTAGGTGCATAAGTTACTTACACATTCTTTTTTAACCGACTTAAAAAAGGAGGAGGCTCTCAAGTTTGTTGTTTTTTCCAAATATATGTACATTAATAACTCCTAAAATACTTGCCCGATTGCCATAATTTTTTGTCAAAAGATAGAGATATTGAACACGGAGGTGCCCATCTTAAGAAGTGGGCGTGGATATAAGAAAAACACTATCTCGACCAATATTGCACTAAGTTGCTGAAATTCAGTACAGGAGTAGTAGGTAAAATTATTACAAATTATGGTCATTAAAGTGAGCGTTATTCGATAAAGATCGTGTCAATATAGGAAAAACATTATAACTTGAAAAATATTGACACTAGGGCACTGAAATTTGGTACAGGGTAGGCATCATTACGAATAATTACCCTCAAGAAAGTGGGCGCTATTGGACGACAAGGCTTGGCAATATTAGAAAAACACTATAACTCGAATAATATTGACACTAGGATACTGTAATTAAGTACAGGGTAGGCACGATTATTACAAATTACGGTTAAAAAAAGGGGCGTTATTTACAAAAGGAGTGACAATATAAGAAAAACACTGTTTTTAAAATAATATTCAGACACTAGGGTACTGAAATTAGATACAGGAGTAGGCGCAATTATGAATAATTACGGTCAAGGAAGTAGGCGTTCTTGGACAAAAGGACGGGGCAGTATTAGAAATACACTGTACTTCGAATAAAATTGACACTAGGGTACAGAAATTCATTAAAAGAATGGGTAGATTTATTATAATAATCTATAAAAAGGAAGAAATACAAATTTTTTAAAAACCGGCTTCAAAATAACTACAATGTATAAAAAATAATTTTAAAGTACTTTTCAAATCAATTCTAGGTCAAATTTGATAATTCATTTATATATATTATTGATTGGAATTCATATTATTTTAATTTTTTCTAGTTTGTTTTATTATCATAAATAATTACTTTCTTTATGAGCATAAAAACTTGAAAATGAGCGCTTATATAATCATTTTTATAAAATTAACGCTTCGACCTCGACTCCAAACGGCTTATGCTCATGTTCTCAAGAAAAGTGATAAGATCCATAGAATTTAAACTTGTATATGGAGAGCTTATTAAGTGTTATATGGAAAGAAAAAAGGTGGAAAGAATGAAAAGTGGACGTGCCTGTCGTAAAATTTTTCTTAAATTCGGGGAAAAAATTGCCAATACTTTATATCAGCATATTTGCTAAAAGCTCACTTAAAAATTACAACTTCTGAAAAAATTTGTTTTGAAGGTGGGCGTGTCTGTGGGCGTATTTAATCCAAAATTGTAAATACTTTATATATAATACTACAAAGCACTCATACGAAATTTTAAAGCACTAGGTATATTTGTACTATTTTTACAAAAATATTGTACGGAAGGTTGGAGTGTCTGTAGGCGTATATAATCCAAATTTGTAAATATTTTATATGTAACTCTACAAAATACCCATACGAAATTTTTAAGCTCCAGGTTTATTTTTACTATTTTTACAAAAAAATTCGTATGGAAGGTGGGCGTGTCTGTAAGTGGATTTGATCCAAACTTATATATATTTAATATGTAACTATAAAAAGTACTCACACCAAATTTCAAAGCTTTAGGTTTATTTTTACTATTTTTTACAAAAAAATTCGTATCGAAGGAGGGCGTGTCTGTGGGCTGATTTAATCCAAACTTTTATATGTTTCATACTTAACTCTAAAAAGAACTCATACCAAATTTCAAAGCTGTAGGTTAGTTTTATTTATGGCCAAAACATGTATGAAGTACTCCCACTGTGCGTCGCTGCGAATAACGTTGTAAGCGACAAATGAATTAAAATGTTCTTTTTGCTTACTACCGTTAAAAATGCTCTGGTTTAAATCTGGATATTTTTTTTTATCAACAGGCAAATTTATTTACAACTCTTACAAAAATCAAGTGGAAATTGAAATCAAATTTTTCTAAGTGCGCTATTAAAAATGTTTTTTTTTTTTTTAATTCCGGAAAAGTTTTCATTTATTCGCTTACAACGTTATTCGCGGTGATGCACAGTGAACTGTATTCATATAAGCTTTGGACAAAAATAGAAGGATTACTCCTAAGATAATGCAATTTTGCATGCTTAATTAGTTTAAGCCAATTAAGAAACATTTAAAAAACGGTCGAAAAAATAGGCCCTAGGGGTGACTCCCTTGGATCTATATTAATATTTTACTTGATTTTGTATGGGAGGTACACACAAAAAATGGCAGATCTTAACAAAAATTCGTCAGAAGGGTAGTCAAAAAGAGTTATAGATGTGTACGGAAAATAATTTAAATCGGATGAGCCCTACAGGTGCCTACTTTGGACCTATATTAATATTTTACTTGATTTTGTATAGGAGGTACATACAAAGGTTGACCGATCTTAACAAAAATTAATTAAAATAATAGTGAAATAGAGTAATAGTTGTGTACTGAAATTGATTGAAATCGGTAAGACCTTACAGGAGCCTCCCTGGGACATATTTTAATTTTTTACTTGATTTTGTAAGTAAGTTTGTAATTAAAGTTTTTTTTAAATGACCTTGTTATTTATTATGTTGTTTTTATATGATTTAAACACAAATTCTAAATGTTTGATAGTTGAAATCATACTTGATTTTAAATACAAATTTTAGTTGTTTGATATTTTAAAATCGTTTATTGAGCTTTAGGTCAAAGTTAGAACAATTAATTGTTCTAAGGAATCTTTCCAAAGAAACAACAACAACAACAACGTTTTTTCAATATGAAAAGGAAAAAATCACTAGCTGATTTTATTGCAATCAACATGGTAAACGTTTAAATTTACAAATTTTTTTTTTAAAAAAAATAATAAAAATGTTATATATTTGTAGTACGAAGTAAGAAAAGTTATTTTCAATTCTTAGTTGTATAATATATTTATTTTAATAATCTGAATAAAGACGGCACTTCTTTTTATAGGATTTGTTTTTTTCTATCAAAATATGCAAATTTTCATGATTTTTCATTCGAATTTATGAAATTTTGCAACCACTTAAATATGATACTTATTTTTTTTATTTTCGATAATATATTAAATTTTTTAAATAACTCTATAATATTTTTCTAACAATGAGCTTTGTTTGGCTTAGTTTCGTTCAAAAATGGATTTTTGGCAATTATTTATATAAAGCAACTCAAAAATCTATGCTCAAAATCTAAGTTTATAAAAAGAAATTACTCAACTCTAAAGCGCTCCAGCGCAATCAAAACATGTATTATTGTTATAATTTTTTTGGAAAAAATTACCTGTCGATTGATACTAAATTTGTAGGAGTTCGAGAAACAACATTTTTTAATTTTTGCCCACTGGACAGTTCAGTGTGCGACGCTTCAATAAGTAAGTAATAATTTGAGTTTCCCTATCTTAATTCCCAATCTAGTTTAAGAGTCTAGATAATCAAAGAGAACTTTCATTGCTCAACCCATTTTTTTAAAAGATGGCTTTGGAAAAATTAAGAAGATATGTTATAAAATTATTAATTATTTTAAATACAGTAATTATTAAATTATTTAATAAAAAGCTTTAAAAAGATATTTGAAAAAATATTTTCATAAAGTGTTAAATTTTTGTTGTTTTAAGTTTATAATTTTTTGCATTTAAAAGTTAAATTTTGTATTATATCTTTCGTATACCTTCTGACCCTTCACTTAACTATGGGAAGATCGAATCTTAAAAATTTTCCCATGGCTACATTCTGGGTCTAAAGTGTTTGCAGAATATGTAATGAAAAAAGTGTATTGATGCCAAGCTAATCCTAACAATAATATTTCAATAAACTTAAATGGGCAACAAAAGTCACCTGTTATTGTTTTTGGGTGGAGCGGGGTAGGAGGGGAAATAAGAATTGGGTGAGTCCTGTCTTGTAAATATGTCAGCATAAAGAGAAATTAGAACTGTGCAATGTATCATGTCATGACGATATGTTAAACCAAATGTCTAGGGATATGTATTATTTGTGTGTTAAACGAATAAAGTCATTGTTTGAAATTCAACAGGACACTGGTCATTGCACTTTGGCAGTGTGCAAAAGACAACAAACAAAAAACAATAACAAAAACAACAAATGATAGGAAAACCTATTCATTGCAGAGGTGATAAAGGGTTACAAAAAAACGCTATGAAGCAGGATATATGAAATGAACAAATGCCAAACAACAGATGTCAACGTGGCAAGCAACATACTAGCAACGAGCATAGAAGCAACAGCAGGATCAGGCAAGATAATAGAAATAAAGAAGCAGCTAGTTGAGAATAAAATGAAAAACAAGAAATTAATAAGACAACAGGAAATGGATTGAAAAGGACTCAATTGCAGAAAGTACACCTGTTTGCAATGACCTAACAATTGATATCAGCATTAGTTGCTGAAGGAAGTTAGTTCTTGTAACCATGTGAACCCTATTTTGTAGCGAAATAATTACTTTTAATTAAAAAAGGAACAACGACAATTGGCACCATCTAACAAATAGCCAAGGATATTCAGTGTGTTAGTGAGAATGTTCCTACATATATTGAGATAGGAAGCAAAAAGGACTTACACTAAACTTCACTAGATAAAAGACAGACAAAAGAACTTAAGCGAACCAAAGTGCATCAATTTGAATTTATACAGGACAACGAATAAAGGACACTGTTAATATCATATTTAAAAATTCATAACGCTATTAAGTGCAATAAATGAGAGAAAGAAAACCAAATGCAAAAAAATAGAAAAAAAAAATCAAGAATAAATTTACTGCAAACACTTAACCACCTACTTCAACTCACACATACAGAAAACAATACATAAAAAAAACCAATTGAAAAAGCCTGCTAAATGCAGCGAACATGTTGAGGATGTGTGTTCGATGTTTTAGCAAACAAGAGGGTTGCTTATTTTAGCATTTGCAAAACATGCAAAATAAAAAAAAGGAAACAACGCACGAACAAAAAATTAAAAGCAACCCTCAAGGAAAGTCATAAAAGTTGCTGAGTTTTCATACATGTACAAGGACTTAGCAAGCAACTATGTATGTGAGTGTTTGTGTGGGCAAATGCATGGGACGATGTACAATTGTAAGGACATCATCATTATCATCATCAGCATGTATGCTAAAGCCATTGTATACATGTCCTCAATGGCAGCGCATAAAGGATACTTTCAATTTTCTTAGCTTTTTGAATGTTACAAAAAGGAAAGAAAATAACAAAACAAAAAAAAAATAAAGAGAAAATTACAAGAATGACAAAACGAGTGCTTCTTTGTGTGCATGAAATGTACGTTTTTATTTGTCCCTAGATTTACTCTTCGTGCCAGAGGTTGGGTTTGAATTTTTTGTGTTTTTTTTTTTAAGTATAGAAGTACTTTTCTAAGAAAGGGAAATTTCGAGATAATATGACACTGGCACTCGTTTAGGTTTGAGTGAGCAAGTCAGCAAGTAGAATGGTGAAAAGTCTTACATAGAAATATTTTTTTTAATTTTCGAAAAGTCATATCTGTAAGAGAAGAAAAAGATGTTAATCAGACTTGGGCTTAGGAAAATCTGTGAAATTTAAAAAGTTTGCTTTGTTGCGTTTTTCATTTTCCTTTTATAAATTCCCTCAAAAAATGACAATTTTATAATTTAAGATGTAATGATAGACATCTTGAGGCACTCGCTTTCACGGCTGCAAACAGCCTTCAAAGATTGCACTCTGCACTAAAAAGAATCAACTTTTAATGGATTTTTTTAACCTTCATCGGTCCCTTATTTCTAGAAACGAATAGGTTCCTTGTGTCTAAATTTTACATACTTTTTTCAGGAGCCATATTTACATCGATGAAAAACACAAGCGATCTTATCAGTAAAAGTAATTAATTATTCATTATTTTATTCAATTAAAAAAAAGATTTTCAAATCGATTAATCTAGTAAACAAATCTAATGTATAAAAAACGGCAAAACTGATCTTTATGAAATTTTCAGGAAAACTGAAGCAATATCTTGAGAGTGTTCCTGGGAGAGAATAGAGTGTTTTTTGTCGATTGTACAAGGAGGCGTGGAACCTCCCATACAAGCCAAATTTGCGCTATCGCCTACAAGCCATAAAAAATGTTATATATCAAACGGTTTCGATCGTAAAAAACAAAAATGTTGTTTAGATGGTTATGGTCGGCAACTATACTTAATGTAAATATTAAAGGGTGTGGACACATTTTATCTACGCCCACTTTTTCAAAATCATGCTAATTCCTGAGATGTTTACGTTTTGATAGTGAAATTTGGTATGTAGGTGCAATCGAACCAAGTGGTGGCCACTTATATATAACTTCTTCCGTCCAACTATCTATAAATAAAAAATGGTTGTATGTATGAATGTATGCATATGTGTTTCTGTGAAGTTTGATTATGATTTTAAAAAGGTAGGTGGCACCTTAAATATACCCCAGAATATTCGATATAGAATAGTTTTAGAATAATAGGACGCACAGCATCGGAATGCGGTTTCGTGACATTTAAGGCAGTTACTAAACACATACCAAGGATGGATTTAGCATTAGAAAAGGGGGCGTGGAACCTCCTATAGAACCCAAATTTGCTGTTTCGAATAGCTTTGCAATTATAAAACGCACAGCCTCGGAATTCGCTATTCGACCACAACTTACACGTGCCGTTTCAATTATAACATTTTATGGGCGTTGAACAAGTTAAAATTGAACATTTTATGGGTTAAAAATAAAACTGAAAAATTGGGAAGTATTCGAAACAAAAATTAAATTGAAATTAATTCAAAATGGATGAATTTCTATTCGATCGATTGAGTGGCATGGGTTCTTTCGAATATTGATATTGTTTGTTTTTGGTCAGCAGCAGTATTTTGGAATCAGCAACAGCCGATTTTCTTGTCTCTTGTTGGACGAAATTGGCGTCGGAATCATCGCTGTCAAACTCATCTTCGCTATGAGGTTCACTGTCCCTAGGTGCAAAGTCATCAATCACTATCGGAATCATATTCACCACTCACATCACTTCCAAACTCATTGCAATACGAAAAATCCATTATTTTTAAAAATGTTCAAATCAAACACCAAAGAAAAAATAACTCTTCTGTTCACATCTCTGTATGTATGTATGTTTTGAATAGACTCCTCCTAAACTACTGAAAGGATTTTTCAAAACCTATATCAAACGATTCTTTGCATTACTGCGCTGAACATAGGCTATATTAATTTTGTCATGCCCCCTTTTACCGCCAACAAATCAATAAAAAGGCTATATATCAAACGGTTGCAGCCGAATTGGACTAAGATTTGGTATTTAGGCTTGTGTACTAGCTATCGGAAACTGTACGAAAAATGGGATTCCACACCCCCTTTTAGCGCCCACAAACCAATAAAAATGCTATATTTCAAACGGTTTTAGTCGTAATAAATAAATAAACTGCCCATTTCAGCCCTTGGAAGGACTTTGACCTAGCTTCTATTGATCAATTGTGTTGTGCGTGTTATTAAATGTTTGTTCACAAATGACCGAGAACCTGATTTTAGTCGTACTGGACTCAAATTTGGTAACTGACTGTCAGCAATTGTAATAAAAATGGGAGTGGTATCACTACAGCTACGTCCACTATTTATAAATAATTATAATTCCTGAGAGGTAAATGCTTTCATAATAAAATATGATTTGTAGGTGCTAAGTAAAATTATGATGTTCATTGTGAAGGTGCAATGTATCAAAACAAATCATTGAGAAAAAAGTTGATGTTTTTTCCCTCCAGAAAAATCGGAAGGCTTCCATCTAAAAGTGATAAAGAAACATTCCCCACCGTATCTTTTGGAAGCTTAAGGGTAGTTTTGCATTTATATTGTTTCCAAACCGCTTCTTTAAGAATGCATGTGGAAACTTTTACTTATTGTCAAGCAATGACAACAGAAAATATAAATATCATTGTTTCCTAGCCGCTTATTATAGAATTCGATAGTCTAGCGGTAGCGAGCTTGACTATCGCTCAGGGGTCCCGGGTTCGAATCCTGAGCGGGCATTTTTATAACAAGGGAGAGGAATGTTTGCACATTAATTTTTAGAACAGGGAAGAAGACTGCTTTCAATTCACTTTTTTTAGACAGCGGAGAGGAATGTTTCCCTTTATTTATTTATTTATTTATTTAATTCATCTTCATCAAACAGAGTATAAATATCTCTTACTGATTACTTAAATACACTAAATCTCTAAAGTGAATTTATCAATTAGATACAAATTAAAGTTATTCTCTAGAGTTATAATATATACTGTTAAAATATAAAAGCAAAGAATTTTTAAACACACCTCTACTTAAACCAAGATTCAGAAGGAAACAGAAGGGAATGCTTCCTTCATTCCATGGAATGTTTCCTGTTTACATCCGGGAATGTTTCCATTTCCTAGAGGGCTAATCACTAGAATCATTTTCTATAACTTCTCTCCTTGATATATGTTAAAGTAAAATTAACAAAAATTAAAACATTGTTTTTAATTTCATACCTACAAAGCCTAAATTTAAAAAGCTTATAAAACGGCCGGCGACAACAATAATTTATATGTGATTTTAAGTTAAAAAATAAAGAACGGAAGTGTCTACAACAACAATAATTTATTTTAGTTTGTATGTGATTTTAATTTTAAAAATAATGCGCGGAAGTGTTGAAATAATTTTTTTAAGTGAATTAGAAATGTGCCCCCGAAGCGAATTATGCTGAGTCGCAGTTCTGCGGAGGCTACTATCACTAGCCGACACAGGAGAGAGAAACAAGAATCTGGAGAGGAGTGCCACCAACGGCTTAGGGTAAGTGCCACCAGAAATGCATTGACCAAGAACAACGCGAGCAGCGACTTAAAGCGAATGCCGCCAGAAATGTACTTACCAGATCGCAAGAAGGGCAGTAACGACGCCAACAGCGGCTTCGGGCAAATGCCACCAAAAATGCAGTAAACAGCTCGCAAGAAGTGCAAGAATAACGCGAGCTGCGCCTTAGACAGAGATGCCAGATATGGCGATATCTCGCCAAACTGGCGGTTTGAGCGATCACTTTGGCGAGAAGAATTATTATATAGAAACCAGAAATATTTTTTGGGTTTGGTATTCTCTATACATATTTTTCACTCATTACTTTATTTATTGTGTTTTTGCTATCGTTTTTTATAATCTTATGAAATACAATACATTCTAGCATCATACAGGATCTTGTTTTAATTTTTTATTAAAACATTTTTTGGCGGTTTTTGGTGATTTAGTTATCAACAATTGGCTTAAGATGAATTAAGATAAAAAAATGATTCGTTCAGTTCCTTAGCGATTTCGCTAAAATGCGAATCTGAGTTTCAAATCACCTAGCTAAAAATAAAAAAACAAGAAGCGTTATTTTAGCGATTCTTACGTCAAAAAATTAATTTGGTGTGCCATTTGGAACTTTCCACTTTTGGTTCTATAGGACCTGTACAGTATCTTAAGATCCTAGGAGTAACTTTTGATGAAGGATTTACTGTTAAGAAACATTGTTCAGAATTAAGAAAAAGCCTAGCTGCCCGGGTTAACATTATCAAATATTTAACATGAAACAATTGTCATATGCACACATCCTCTTTAATTAATATTACAAAATCTCTTGTTTACTTATACTTTATACTATTATATAAAAGGAGACTCACGAAATTGATCCAGAATAAGCTCGGTAACCGCTGAGCCGATTTTGATAATTCTTTTTTTATTCGATTCCTATGATAATAAAGATTGTTATAGCTTACCAAGTTTTTCGAAAAATGTATTTTTTAATCATTACAAAATCACGCATTTTATTTGATGCCTTCATTCAACCAGCAGCACAATATAACAGCAAACAAAGCTTTTCTCTCTTTTTCGCGAGAGCTTCTCTCAATATAACACGGCAGCCATGTTGTGTAGTTAAGATGGATTCACTGATAACCTTCAGAATGTTTTTGTGTGATTTAAAATAATGTTAATCAAGTTGAGAGCGTGCAGAAATTTTTCTCTCAGCGAAAACATCATATAAAAAAAAAATTGCAAAACATGCTGAAGGTGATCAGTGAATCCAGCTTTACTTTCATTGAGATTCTTGCTTTCATACATTGTTGATTAATTTTCTTTGCAAATGTTTTGAAGGGAGTTGCCAGAATTTAGTTATAAGCATTAAGTATGTTTTGCAGCCTTGCCAGCCAGCTTTTCCTCACTTGAGATTGTGTTGTATACAAATATATAAAAGCGTTGTAACACTGAACAGATGTTTGACAATCACGCAAGAACCACTCAACCGATTAACACGATATAGGTATCAAACGATTTGTTATTTCATCTTAGTCGTAATATGCTATGTTAGATTTGCCACGTCTACTTTTCATGCCCACTTTTTGCAAAAAATGCTATATATCAGACAATTTTGGTCGTATGAGACTAGAATTTGGTAATCTACGTTGTATGGTTACGTTCGCTAACTTCACTAAAAATGGACATGACCCACTTTAGTTAAGTCCACTTTCCGGGGCATAAGCTTGGAGTAAAGCAAAGCGCACTAGGTTTAAGCTCAATTGGGCTGAAATTCTGGCATTCTATTGTTTCGAGTATGCGATGGTTTAATGGAAAAAATTTAGCCACACCCCTATTACCGCCCAGAATTAAACGAAAATGGTATATTTCGAACGGTTTTGGTCGTATTAGACTAAAATTTGATAATTTAGTTCATACGGCTACTTTCGGCAACTGTACTAAAAATGGCGAATATATAAATTTTTTTTTTGAACAGCGTGAAAATTCGTATATAGCAGTAAGGTGGTCTGCGGCAGGACAACGTCTGCCGGGCAATACTATACATCAATAAGAATGATGTATATATCAGAAAATTCTGATCGTCATGCATTGACGTTTCAAACGGAAACGTTTAGCATGTGTCTTGTTCGAAGGTCAATTTACACTTTAACAAATTCACAAAACGATCATAAAAATTTCATTGAATTGGGTCAGGACAAAGTCTACTATAACTATAACGTTAACTATGAATTTATACATAAGGAAAAAGATTAAAACATAGATTTATGTATATAACTTTAGAATAGTTTGAAATATTTGAAATATTTTTCACAGAATTATTTTTTAAACTTTATTTGAAAATCTTTTTCACATAAATTAGTTTTTAAGCTGTAGAACATTGCAAAAATAATAACAAAAGCATTTTAGGCAAATTATTTTTCATCAAAAAATCGTAAAGGGGATAGGTGGCCAATGATTTTTAATGATAGACACTGTTTGTGTCAAAAAAGATTAATTTTTGCAGATAAATTATGGTATATGAAAGAATAAGATAAATAAAAATTTAAAAAAAAATTAAAATTAAAAATAAATATGTACAACAAAAGTAACTCTTGGCCTATTTTTGAGTACAAGTTGGATATTTAGAAGTTCTTTGAAAACAACATAAAACATTGTATTGGTGAGGTAACAGTAAACCTTTTCTCATTTTCCCAATTTAGTTAATTGAACTTTCAAGCAAAGGAAATTTGATGAAAATCGATTTGAAAATGGCGGAAATGTTTGCTTGCTAAGTCAAAACATGAAATTTCAATCATTTTTTTCTCATTCTGAGGCTTAAGAAAATGAGTTATACTGAGAAAATCTATAGTTTTGAGATATCGCAATGATTTTAATGTCATAATAACAGGTTTTTTAAAACATACCTTATATCCGTACAAAATATTTCCGAAAAGAAAAGATTTTAATTTTTGCCGTTAATTTTATTAATAAACGACTGTCCATACAAAAATGCATTGTTGTGCATTGAGAAAGTCTATAGTTTTTGAGATATCGCCATAGTTGGATGTCATTATAACGGTCTTTTTATTAAATTTAAGAATATATCTATTTTCAGAATATATGTAAAAAATTACAAAAAAAAGAAAGCCAGGTAAATTTATGTCATCATAACATTTACAGTTTAAATAAAATATTCAAATTAAATAAAATAATCTTTTAATATGTATAACATTTTCACATAATCAAACAAAACAAACACAATAATTTTTATATTTAGAATTTGATTCAATATAAATAAATACTTCAATTTTAAGATTTAAAATTTTTACATGGTATTTAATATTTTTATCGCAGGCGAAGCAGCGGGTATTTGCTAGTTCTTTATAAAATTCATTACGCGCTCCCTATATTTCGTTGGTGTGCTAAAAGTAATTTAAAGATGTTGCTGCCGCCTTATTATGCAGCTGCTCGCAGAAGCTTAGGAGCTTTTCCTACCAGAAAAACGAAGAACATGCTTATTGAAGCTGGCGTACCAACAATTGAAGAACGAGTTACAGCTCTAACGTGCAAGCTCATTCCAAAACTTGCCAACTCAAACAACCCATTCCTTATTGATGATGTAAAGAAAGCTCAAAACCAGAAAAAAACCCCAATATTCAAATCAGTAATACAAAGTTGCATTGATTTCGCTAAGGCAATACAGCTAGGCTTTCATCCTCATAAATCACGGATATGCAGCGAACCCCCTTGGTGCTTAGAGAAGTCATCCCTTTCATTAAGTATCCATGCACTCCCAAAGAGTACAACAAGTGCAGATACATATAGTCAATCTTTTTATGAACTTAAAAACTCGCTTATGAACTTTATTTACAAGGACGGAACCAAAACCACCAACATGACTACTTTTGCAGTAGTGCACCAAAATGGTCAATCACTTCTGGCTCGATTGGCCTTCACTGCTCAGTCTTCACCACAGAAGCATTAGCCATAAAACTTGCTGCTGAGCATGCGACAAAAATAAAAGGTAAATTTGTTTTCTGTACAGATAGCTACAGTAGCATCCTAGCAATTAAAAACATAAGCCACAGGAGTGAAATTATTGCTACCATAAGAAACATCTGCATCAAACATAAAAACAAAATAAGAATTATGTGGGTCCCCGGCCATGCCGGTATTCCTGGAAATGAGCTTGTTGACAAAGCTGCTAATGAAGCGATACGTTCTCCAAATTTCTCGTTCTATACCAGTGAAGTCAACGATACATTAAGGCTTATTGAAAATCATTTGAACTTGACTAATAATCAGGAATGGTTAAACTATAACCATAGTTATAAAATTGTTAGCCCCGCCGGAAAGAAAGCGATATATCCAGCTCTTGCTTCACGCCATAAAAGCAAAAGTACTGCCATCACCCACCAACATCTTCTGCGTGGAGAACCTCCACCAGCCTGCCAGTTTTGCAATCATCTTACTTCCATCGAACACATCCTAAATGATTGTACCAAACTAATTTCCATCATGAAAACTATCTTCGGAAATAGCACACCAATCGATTATTTGAAAACCATAAACTTAGAATACCTTCAAAAAGTAACAAAACATCTAAATGAATGTAATCTAATACACTTTATTTAAATCTTTATCTAGATACCAATAATTAAGTATTTTTATTTTATATTATTACTATAAATATTTTATGTCTCTAACTTATAACCACTTATATTAAAATTCTGAACCGAATGCCCTGGCAGCTAGTGTTCTTGTACTTTTCCTGATTATAATAATTAATTATTGTAATTACTATAATAAATAAATAAATAAATAAAGTTTGATGACGTCACTACGTATAGATTACGGTTGTGGTGCTCATCCGATTTTGCGAAAACTCAAATGCATAACACTTTTAGGATATGGAAGATTATGTGTTAAATATGCTGTTAATACGCACATTTTTGTGGAATTTATAAAAGTTATGCTACTTTGATGACGTCACTTTGTAAGGGAGATTGGTCAAGTTTTTATCAATTTTGCCAAATTCCAAATTCAAAGTGAATTTTTATATTCTTAGCATGTGTTCATAATTTTAATTTATTAAATTAATATTTGCGAAATTTTTAGAGACGAAACCGTTTCATATAGTTACTTTGTGGAGGAGATAGACGTGGTTTCTATACTATTGTACTTTGACAAATTTTAAATATTTGGTGAATATTTGAGACCAAAGTTTATTTGCAAAATTTCAATTGATTACATTATTTTTTGTGACATTTTCAGAGATTCTACCATTTTGTTAAAGTCACTTTGTATGGGAGGTTGGTGCACTGTTTTTTTCGATTTTTAAAATTTTTATTATATTTTGAATTTTTGGCTCCAAAGTTTATGGGTAAATTTTTAATCATGACAGTAATTTTTGTGTCTTTTGTGAGATATTTAAAAGATTTGATAAAGTAAAGTTGTATGGGAGTCAGGCGTTGTTTTTATCGTATTTTAATAGATTTGAAATATATGTGACCTTCTCCGAGAAAAAGGACTTAGTGTGTCAAAAAACGGGTTTGGACTTAAGAGTGGATTCTGGCACTTAAAAGGGTGTAGAATAAGATGAAATGAGTTAAATTTCTGATAAAAATTTATTTACCCCATAAAAACGTACAAAACGAACTTGGGAAAATCGATAAACATAAAATAGAAGCGTTTTTCTCAAAACTTCATTTTCACACACTAGGTCCCTTTTCTCGGAGAAGGTCACATATGGTGAATATTTTACTTCAAAGCTCATGTGCACAATACCAAGTAACTGCAAAGTTTTTTGTGGCGTTTTTAGAAATTTTATTGCTTGATAAAGAAGGCGTGGTTTTTATCCGATTTTGCTCGTTCATATACAGGGTTGCCAATATTCGAAGCACCCATTTTATTTTTAAATAAATCAAAGAAACCACAATTTTTTGTCTGTTCGTCATGAATATCATTTAATTGGGTTCAAGTTGATTTGCTTACATTATTTCTTGAATATGATATCTCGTAAATGGTCGCCATTGGCCTCTACGACATATTGTGCCCGTTTTGCAGCATTTTCCATGGTTTTCTTCAACATTTCGATGGGAATGGCGGTTATTTCTTGACGGATGTTGGTTTTCAGCTCTTCTAGGGTGAGAAGAGCCAACTCTTCTTCTTTGGCTTGTTGACGTAAACCTTTGATTTCAAATAACCCCACAAAAGGAAGTCTGGAGGCGTTAAATCTGGTGATCTTGGCGGCCAATCGAAATCACCATTTTTTGACATCAAACGGCAAGGGAACAATTGCTTCAAAAAATCGATTGTAGTGCGGCTTGTGTGTGGTGGCGCGCCGTCTTGTTGAAACCAGTAGTGCCTGATACGCTTTCGACGAACGATTGGCATGAAAAAATTGTTTATCATATCGCGATAACTCTGTGGCCATTATCATCTTCGAAAAAGAACGGCCCAATGAGCATTTTAGCACAAACGCCGCACCAAACAGTGACTTTTGCATCGTGAAGAGGTACCTCTTGAATCTCTTGTGGATTTTCAGTGGCATAAATACGGCAATTTTTTTTGTTTACCGTTCCGTTCAACTGAAAATGAGCTTCATCGCTCATTGAGTTGAGTTTTCACTATTGACTTGTTTTGTTGAATGTAAATTTCAACAATTTTAGAGCGTTCGCGTGGCGTGTACTGTTTCATTGCAAACATTTGCTTGGAATGACGCTTCGAACGCGGTATGTCATTAGTCGATTTGGCATCACTGCGGAAAGTTACAGTGTTGCCAGATGGGCGCTTCGAATATTGACAACCCTGTATAAGCACATGTAAAAATTTTCAAACATACACCAAAGCACATATACCAAATTTGAGATAGCCTTAAAATTGCGGCTGTAATCGTGTTGACAGACTGACCTAGCGAAATCGGCTCAGGTGATGCTGATAAAGACTATATATTAGGGCGGGTCGATTTGTAGGGAGTGAAAAAATTCACCAATTTCCCTATGATTTCCGTATTCTATGGGTTATTCCATGAAAATTTGCCGTAGGAACCATACCTCTATCGTTAAAATTGAGTCCCCTACTTTTTGTTGGTAAATTTTTTCCCAAATTGACGTTCGTATGAAATATTACCTACACGTTCACATCCATAACTCAAAAACTATCGATCGGGTTTAATCGCGTTGGAAAGGTGAGCTCATTTTGATCAATTTACAAAAAAAAATCTCCAAGATTGGTCCAACGGTTCAAAAGTTACGGGCATTTTTGTCCAAATTTTGGACCATTTTTCCATTTTTTTCATGATTTTGTCCAAGAATATTACTTTCATGGCCATTTTTTTGGCTCAATCCATTATTTAATTCAATTTACAATTCAAAACGAAGAGTTAACGCCAAAATTTATCGAATTCGGTTGATTAATTCATGCGATATTGCTAAAACAAAATAACAAAATAATAAATCGCATGAATTAATCAACCGAATTCGGTAAAGAAAACACTGAGGTCGATTCAATCAGCCATCTTCCGATGAAGTCGCAATTATTATGAGTGCCGAGGAGAACGGTAGAAGAGACATCGTTTTGAAACTACACGAAAATCGTTTACAGCGAATTACAGATGCTCTTCAATACCCACTTATTTATGTGTATGGAAAAAATGGATACCATTTTGGTATTCCACAATCACGGGCAACTAAGACAGTTTCTTGCGTACACCATGATGGTCCGCGAGAATTATTTTAATCATTTACACCGCTGTCAGGATCTTTTCCAATAGTATGCCGTTGATGAGTACGCTAAGGTAATTGAATCAAAAAACCTTTATATTTCAATGTATTATCTTACCTGGGTATTTTGTTAATTCAAAAAGATTGAAGCTAAAATTCTGCTGTTTTTCTAAACGCATCAGAAACAGCTACGTGTAGATTCATACATTCACCTTAAAGATGGTACAAATAATGAACAAGTGAGAGGAAATAAAGAGAAAAATATGACAGTTGTGCATTCTTCCTTCTAGCTTCATTGGAAGTCCAAGGTATTTGAGTAAAACTTAACATTAACAAAAACCAGTTTTACATTAAATGATTAGCCAAAAATTATATCCGATAAAAAGACATGATAAAAATTTATTAGATGTTAAATCAAATGTATTCAATGATGAAATAAAAAAATTTTTACAGAACTGTTCTGCTTTATATGTATCTCTTGCTTTTTGATAAAACACTGAAATTAAAAAAAAGAAAACTATTGGGGGTTGGAATTAGTTTTAAAGGTTTTCTAAGAGATGGCGTAACTATCAATAGATCGCATCGGGCACACCTGTGACTATATTTATTTCAAAGCACTTTGTCTTAGCTTCATTTTTCAGTATGTGTCATTCCACTGAGGTGTAAACAACATATATTTTTTTCTCTGTGAACATGTCGACTTTCGTTCCAACAAAACGCAATTTGCGGGAAGGTTTACTTTTGTGCTTCCATTTGAAGAAAAAAGCGGTTGAAGCACAACGCACGCTTACTGAGGCTTACGGGGACTATGCTCCATCGATTTCTACTTGTGAGTACTGGTTCCGTCGGTTTAAAAGTGGTGATTTTGATACGGAAGACAAAGAGCGTCCGGGCCAGCCGAAAAAGTTTGAAGATGAGGAATTGGAGGCTTTGCTCGATGAAGACCAGTGTCAAACCCTTCAAGAATTGTCAGAATCATTGGGAGTCGACTTATCAACGGTCGGCAAACGCTTGAAGGCCATGGGAATGATTCAAAAGCAAGGAAATTGGGTGCCGTACCAGTTGAAGCCGAGAGACGTTGAACGGCGATTTAGCATGTGCGAACAACTGCTTCAACGGCATAAAAGGAAGAGTTTTTTGCATCGTATTGTCACTGGCGATGAAAAGTGGATCCATTACGATAATCCTAAGCGAAAAAAATCGTGGGGACCACCCGGCCATGCATCAACATCGAGGGCCAAGCCGAATATTCATGGCGCCAAGCTTATGCTGTGTATTTGGTGGGATCAGAAGGGTGTCGTGTACTATGAGCTGCTAAAACCTAACGAAACCATCACTGGGGAACGCTACCAACAACAATTGATGTAATTGAGCCGAGCATTAAAGGTTAAACGGCCGGAATATGCCAAAAGACACGACAAAGTGGTTTTTCAACATGACAACGCACGGCCACATGTTGCAAGAACCGTCAAGGAAACGTTGGAGGCGCTGAATTGGGATGTGCTACCCCACCCGCCTTATAGCCCAGACATAGCTCCTTGCGACTACCACCTATTCAGATCGATGACGCATGGCTTGGCTGAGCAGCGCTTCACTTCTTACGAGGATACCAAAAAATGGGTCGATTCGTGGATTGCCTCAAAAGACGAATCGTTCTTCTGGCGCGGAATCCATATGCTGCCAGAAAGATGGGAAAATGTTGTAGCTAACGATGGACAATACTTTGAATAATATACATTGTACCGTTGTTTCTAAATAAATGCTCAAAAACCGAAAAAAAACCTTTAAAATTAATTCCAACCCCCAATAAATTGACTTTTTATTCCGATAACAAATTTTTGGTAAAAATCGTAAGTAAAGCAGATTGTCCAAAACCGTGTACATATGCTTTAATACATTTTTATTCAAGCAAAACAGATATAAATTAATTCTTTTTTTGCTATTATATTAATTCAACTCAAATTAGCTCTATTCGAACAAGGTCGTGGTACTCTGCTGGTATATTATATTTACTGTTGTAATAAAGAATAACAATAAAGCAGAAGAACAGCGACACATGCGTGCCTAGATTGTGGTAGGTAAATTTTACACACAAGAACCTAATAAGGACATTTTTTCTATAGGGTAGCAGCGACACCTACCGTGAAAAAACGTCAAATACATAAATTTTGCATAAAATTTTTACGTTGAGCTAAAATCCTATCTCGATTTGATGAACTTATATTAAAGCAATATCAGCTTGGAGTTGAAAAGTGTGTAAAATTTACACAAAGAACCAATTAAGGTTAATGCTATTTGATGACTTCATTTTTGATAATTAATTGTGATCTATTCTTTGAATCTTTACATGATTTTAATTATGAGCTATTTAGATTGAGTAGGTTCAAGAAGGCAACCAACAGCAACAACAATAACAAAAACAAAAACAACAACAACTCTGTATACAGTCAATCACACAGCAGACTAGAGAGACTGTTTCGGGAGGAGCTACCTGTTCAGTAGCCTTGTGTGATTCAGCTGTGCCCAAACCACTGTTTAAGTTTTAAGTACATGATTTGACACATAAATGAATAAACTCATCGAAATCATATGATGACGTTTAAAGCAAGGGGTTCTTATTTTTAAGTAAAGCCTGAAATTGCATTTGTAGGAAAATACGCAGAAATATGCATTAACGTTGGAATGACACTTTAAAGGACATTTTCGGATTTGCAACGATATTCCATTCATGTCGTTAACATGATGACCAATACAAACATTCATCACATTCCGGTTGCAACATATTAAATAGCTAAAGTAAAACTACTAAAACTACACTCGGAAGAAAAGGCAGTAGTAGCATTAAGACGCTCATAGCAAATTGCTTAAAATGCAATTTTGTGCATTCATTTGTGGTAAAATTAAAAATAGCTGATGCGAATTCAGCTACATCATTATCAGCAGCAGTAGCAGCAGCAGCAGCACTTGATCCACTTTCATAGCGCTGACGTTCGCATGTATAGTATATGTAAAAAAGGCTCAAAGCGAGCTGCACTAACATTGTTGAAACTGGAAGAATCTGCCTGGCTTTAGGTCTTTCTGCTTGTTCATTAAACATAAATTAAAAAGTGCAAAAATTCCAAGCTGAACTCAATTTCAACTCACTACTTAGTTTTAGTCACTGCGTTAATATTACCGAGATTGACTGATAATCGGCAATCATAAAGGCAAGTATAGATTGCATGGCAACAAATGAGTGTGAGCGATGCGCCCTCAATTGGGCACGCCTGCTTTGCTAGTTGCTGGCCCGTCCACTTGTGTGGAACAAATGGATTTTATTGTGTTTCGCCATTAAATGCACTTCAATGACTTTGAAACGAGGTGTTTTGAGCTGAATGAAGGAATGAGTGAAGGCTTCCATGTTTGTGTTTATGGTTGGACGACGCGTTGGTGTTTTGGATGAAAGGATGGATGGTTGGTGGCGTTAGTGCAAGCTCATCACACTTAAATGGTTTTTTAATTGTGTACCCCTTGATGCAGTGTTGGTGTTAATTTTGCTATTAGTGTTGGTGTTGTTTTGCGTTAAATTGAAATTGTTCGCAGCTTGAGCTTCACTTTGTCTTGAAAGTAGAATGAAAAACTATTAATATAGCCTCTTAATGATTGCTTCGGACGAGAGTAAAGCTAGCATTTGTGCATAAATAGCTGCGTTTGAAACAAAGAAAGAATGACCTCATAAAAGCTTCAGTTGCTCTTTTGGGCATTAATGCCAAGCAAACGTTCCAATTTTGACATTGATGTTGATGTTGTAGTAGACCCTAAAGTCTAACAAGACCTGCGCTTAAAATTAATGGAAATACGGTTGATGTTCTTTTGCATACAAAAATGGTCACACTTTTTCCAGTTAGTTTCTTAAACTATTTTTGTATTTCTGGCAAGAAAAACTTTAAGCATTAACTTTAATGGATTTGGATATGGATAAATATATTCGCGCAAACATTTTTCATTTAAAAAATCTATGTAGACGAAGTTTATTCGCTAAGAATCGAAAATCAAAAATTTAGAAAATGCTTAGGCAACAGGAAAATGGATTCGGCCTATAAGAACGATTATACTAAAGAACTTTTTAACCTATATGGAAACAGTATGATCCGCTTTAAAAAAATATTGGTGAGCGTTTTGGTTCGTCCATTTATTTCAAACATTTTTTTTTTGTTAACGGTTCCTTAAAGGTCAATCCATAATCTGGAAAAATCTACACAAGTCAGTGCATTTGCTCGTCTACAAACAAATCCGCATAATTTTTGTCTCAAATGATGTAAGTGATTTTTGTATAAAAAATATTTTACTTTTAAGAAACGGTAATTGTAAAAAGAAAATAAGATTTGCTTCTTTCTTTCCAATTGGAAATTATCAAGATAATTTAGATGAAAATGACGGAAAATATGATCATAAAACACTGAGGCATATTCGGTTAGCCGCACTACTTTTTTTATTTATTTATTAATTTCATCTACTGGGCTTCGCCCTTACAGATTACTTAAAATAAAACTAATAAACTTGGTTGATATGGTATCTAAATTAATAATTTCATTATTTATTTACGGATTCAATCTTACAGACTTATCATTTAATTGAATACAGTAAATAAACTTAATCTAAATCTATACTCACTAACATTGAAATTTATTAATTGAGAAAGACTGTTGCACAAATCAACGCACCTAGCAATTGGTTCATTGGCAGCGTAAATTGTTCTATGAAAGGAATCAATGATTAATCTATTATTTCTTAAAACTCTAGGTGGGTTGTAAACACGAAATAAACTAGACAGTTCTGAACACAAAATTTTACCAGTAACAATATTATATGCAAACATTAAAGAAAAAAACCTTACGCCTATCCTGAAGAGAGGTTAGACCAAAAAATTTACGCCTAGCTATATATGATGGGAGACCATATTGCCAGCAAATTTTACTTAAAGCATATTTAGTTAAACGTTTCTGAACACTCTCAATTTTATTAGAGTGAACATCAAAATATGGATTCCAAATAAGGCAGCAGTAATCTAAACGACTTCTAACTAGAGCTACATACAGAGCCTTTACTGTCAAAGGATCTTTGAAGTCTTGTGTACTTCTTTTTATAAAACCAATCATAGAATATGCTTAAGTTAAAATAAGGTCTATATGTCTGGTAAATTTAAGTTTAGAGTCAAACAATACACCCAAGTATTTGACTTCGTTTTTACGAGATATATGACAATTATTGACTAAATAATCGAACATTATTTGGTCGGAACATTTAGTAAAAGAGACTACACTGCATTTATTTATATTTAATAGAAGTTTATTTGAAACGCACCAATTGTTTAAAACATCTAAATCAGACTGCAGATTATGACTGCCTGAAAGCTTCGAAATTTTTAAATATAATTTAACATCATCCGCAAACATAAGACACTTTGAGTGTTGAAAGTGCTGCGGTAAATCATTAATAAACACCAAGAATAGAAGCGGTCCACAATGAGTTCCTTGGGGTATACCGGAAAAAGCATCCACCAAAATATCGGATTTTAAAGATCCAATTTTCACAAAAAGTTTTCTGTTAGTTGAGAAACTTTTAAAGAATTAATAAGATGGTCAGAGACTCTAAACTGCTTCAACTTATTTAAAAGAATAAGGTCGCCCGCATAGTAAACGCCGAAGCAGGCAGGCCCTGCAAAGAAACGCGATAGAAATAACTTTTTTCTCTCTTGTTCACATAGTTTTCCTGTGCCTGTCTGCCTGCCTGTCTGCTTCGGCGTTTACTATGCGGGCGACCTTATTCCTTTAAATAAGTTGAAGCAGTTTAGAGTCTCTGACCATCTTATTAATTCTTTAAAAGTTTCTTAACTAACAGAAAACTTTTTGTGAAAATTGGATCTTTAAAATCCGATATTTTGGTGGATGCTTTTTCTCTGCGGGCAACCTAAGGTGGTCTACTTTATCGAGATAAAAGTAGATAAAAGTATACAAGATAAAAGCTTTGTTTTTAGGATATGATCAAAAAGTTTAGCATACGTGCCTTGTTTAATGATCGCTCTGTAATTAATAACATTGCATCGATCGCCGGATTTAAAAATAGGAGCTATCGAACAAGTTTTCCAACACTCTTAAAAGGTGCATTCATTTAAACATGACTGAAATAGCATTACAAGCGGTGCAGTTATATTTACCACGCAAAGTTTAAACAGCATGGGTGGCAAACCATCATGATCAGATTTATAACTTGGTTTTAGGTTCGAGATGGCATTTATCACATCTTCATTTTTTATTAAAAAATTTTGCAATGGATTTGAAATTTGATGATCAAAGGAGAGACTCTGAGTATTATTATGTTTTTCGTAAACACTTTGAAAATATTTTGCAAATAGATTACAAGAATCTAGGGTGTTAAAAGACTTTTCGTTTAAGTATTCTAAGCTTGAAGGAAATCCATTAGTTTTCCGCTTTTTATTAACAAAGTCCCAAAAAGCAGAAGGATTAGATTTCAGTTTAGACTCGATGTTAAACATATATTGTTTGTATAAAAAGCTGTGGAGAAAATCGAACTCCTTCCGATCGCGAACAAAGTACAAATGATCCGAATCACTATTAGTTTGCTTGAACTTTTTCAAAGCTTTATTTTTAATATTTTTTAGATTTAATAGCCTGGCGTAAAACCATGGAGGCTTACTATAAGAACTGGTCCGTTTTAAAGGTACAAATTCAGAAATTGAAAAATTTAATTTATCACGTATTATATTATAAATATCCCTGGGATCAGAAATAGCATTCAGAACTGACCAGTCAATGGATCCTAGATATTCATTAATTAAAACAAAGTTTCCTTTCAAAAAGTCGAGATAGTAGTTATCAAACATAGGATTTATATCAAAGTCATAAAATTCATATGATATATGCAACGCTTTATGATGAACTCTATTTATAGAAATAGGCTGCAAATTAAGATCACATTTGGCTTTAATATAACAAGTGGTGAAAACAATTTTATTCTATTAATTATTCAATTTGTGTAAATCAAAGGTATAGCTTTTTGCAACCTTGGTAATAAAGTAATAAACCGCAATGTCTGAAATACGTAACGGTTGTTTGCCTTTTTTATTTTGTTATTGTAAAAATTTAGTACGACTGTGAACGCACTTCGTAGTAGCATCATATTCGTATGGACACAGTGGAAGAAATTTCATTTTTGAGAGGAAATAACAACAAAATAAATTATTTTCTTTTCATAACTATAAAATAAGTAAGTTAGCTTCTGTTTTTTTTTAAAAAATCCTGAGAAGGAATTAACATATATTATTTTAGGTAAACATTAAAAAAATGCCACGTGGAATTTACTTAACCGATCAAGAAAAAATTAAAATAAATTTTTTTAAAAAGCAGTGGTGTTCCAATTGGGAAATTAGCTAAAAAATTTCGCGTTTTGATAAAGTAGTTAGAAATTACTTAAAAAATGGAGCACGTTATGGAATAAAGAATTCAACAAATGGTAATCAAAAGCTGACAAATCGACAGAAAAATTTTATTCGAGATTTAAAAATAAATTAGATTGAGCACAAATACATTCTAAATTATGTTTACCAGTAACAAAAAACATATTGCCCATGTTCTACGCACAACACCAAATGTTGTTTGGAAGAAACCAGCGCGCAAACCAATGCTCACAGAACAACATAAAAAGGCACGCTTAAATTTTGCTAAAAAGCATATGCACTGGACTTCCGAATGGCAGAAAGTAATTTTTTCCTACGAACAAAATTTAATTTGTATGGCCCAGACTGTTAATTTTGCTATTGGAACGATATTCGCAATGGAAGTATCCCTAAATCTAAAAGAAACTTTGGAAGCGGAAGTCTGATGGTCTGGGCCGCCTTTTTCAATGAAGGAAAGTCAACTTTGTGTTTCGTTCCTCCCCGAATGAACTCAGAAATGTACATTGACATGTTAGACGATGGCCTTATTCAATTTATAGAGGATAAAATGGACGACAGTGTCATTTGCTTGGTTTGAGCAGCGAGAAATTAAAATTTTAGAATGGCCTGCATGTAGCCCCGATCTAAGCCCCATAAAAAAATCTATGGGGCATTATGGCACGGGAAGTTTACACCGAAAAAGCTAAAGGAAACGGATTTTCTACTGTTACAGAATTAAAATTTAAAATTAAAGAAGTTTGGACTTCAATTCAAGGAACCATTTTACAAAACCTTATCAATTCAATGCTTAATAGGATATTTGAGGTGATAAAAAAAATGGTGGGCATACTCATTACTAAATTTTTATAGTTTAAGATTTAACTAAAGTGCGTCTAAGCGAATACGACAATTGTTTCAAGCGTTATGTTTTAAGTTAATTAAAAAATATAACATAATGCTAACAAGAAGTTTTTTGTCATTATTTTGCCAAATAAATATTTTTTTTTAACATAAATAAAAAAAAAATTGGTTTAAAATATATTTTATGTTTATTTTATTATAAGTTTTTAAAAAAATTAATATTGCGTCTAAACGAATATTCGTCAGTGTATGACCATAATGTTAGTGAAACATAAAAATGCCAATATTTGAGCAGCCATTCCATTTAAACATACCGGCCTTACGGAATGACCTAATCCGATTTGGGTAAAATTTTGCATGGAGCATAACTGACGGAAATAAAGAATTCAATTTGGAAAAAAACAAGATTGGCGTTATTTTTGGCGGAGTTAAAGGGTGCACAAAATTGACAAAATCCAGCAAAAAGTCGAAAATTGATTTTTACGAAAATTCATATCTCAAAGACTTTTTAACTGACGAAGAATTTAACGTTTACACGATAAATCAAATTATAGACGAATTCATCACTTTTGTTTTGTAAAACGCGTTGTACATAGGGCTTTTAATTCCGGGATCCCGAATCCCGAAATCCTGGGATCCAAACAAATTTCTAGTCCCGGAATCCCGGGATTACAAACCCTAAGTACCGGGATTTTATTCACAAGAAAGTATTAAAATTTTCAGCATCTACAAATTCAACTGCAATGCAATCGACTTTTTTTCTATATTATCGAAATCACTCTGTTCTTTTTTATCTCTCTATACACTTTGAAAGTCTATTTTTTTAGTGTGTTTTGGTTGTGATCTTCAACGACTCTGCTTACAAGGCTGTTCAACTTTCAGGAAATTTTGAAAGTAGTAATAATTGTATTTCTATACTATTGTTTTATTACTATACGAGCTGATTTACCCGGTGTTGCTCAAGAGAATTTTATGTAAACATTTTAATATAAACTTCTTGATTATATGTTTTTTAAATTCTGGAATAATGAAAAACGTGTTGAATTTTAAGTTTGAGCTACCGTTAGAAAGGTGATTGAACGGACTTTAATCCAAAAATAGTTTGGGGAAATTTTGGTATTTGGGGGTTCCATCCCTTGCGGTAAGCTAATTAAATTTGATGAAGGGGTACGAAAAAAACATTTTAAAAATTAAAAATAATTTAAATATTTTTTAATCTTAAAGCTAGCAAAATTATCTCTTCAACAATAAAAAAATTATGGTGGGACTCAACGGGTTCTTGAGATGTAGATATTTTACATCTAAATTAAAGTTTATATCAAAAAAAATATTGAACTTTTTAACAAAAAATTTTTTAATGCAATATGTTTAAAAACAGCGCAAATATTTGCATCGAAAGTCAAAACTTTGACTTTCATATAAATTTTGTCTCATTCTTAGGTATCGATGTTTTATGAAAAAATTGTTCTAATAATAATTATTGTAATAAAATATATATTGAGCCAGCTAAAAGTGAGAGGTTAAATGTGAAAAAGCTTGTGGTAGACATCATTCGGCTATACACCGCAAGGTACTTACTAATGTGGCGCCAGCTGCCTGTGAACTTAAAACACGGATCAAATTCAATGAATAACTTTTTCTTGAATTGAAAAGTAATCTTTTTTAGTGTTGTTCTAAAACGTATCCAAAAAAGTTCAAAATTTAGTACAAGGTTTTTAACCGTGTACTTTGGGAGGTAGGCGTACTCGTTGTACGATTACAACGGTTTTTGGCCCTCAATTTTGTTTTTCTTAGGTTAGGTTAGGGTACAGTGGCGGCCCACATAGACCAGATATTTGGTACGTTGTGGTACCACAGGAGATCTACTCCTCCTCTTCTAAGTGCTGTCGTGAAACCACCCTGAGCTAATAATAAAAAGCAGTAGACGTTTAACGACTACCTCCTCAAGATCCCTAAGATCATTTAAAAAGAGGCTTCCTAGATGTTTGTGTCTTCTGCCGGCTAAGGCAGGGCATGAACAGAGGAGATATTTCCTCAAAGATGAGGAAGAGGAGGATCCTCCTCTTTCTCATCTTTGCAACTCCTGCAGAAGTCATTTGCATGAACTTTCATTCTAAGGGCATGCCTACCTATAATACAGTGTCCTGTTATAACGCCTATCAGAATGGAGAGATTTTTCCTCGCCATTTGAGTGAGCTTCATCGTTCGTTTTTCAGTAAAACTTGATTATGTTTGAGCGCGAAGCGTTTCGGTACTTTGTACTTAAAAAACTTCATTACTCTAATTTTTTTTGTAAGTTAAGCCTACAAAATGTGTCATAAAGACAAAAAATGTCAAAAAGACAGAAAAAATATAAAAATGCAAATTAAAACTACTTACATAGTACCAAAGCGCTAAACAGGAATTCTGGAATAATGAAAAACGTGAAACAGAATTGGCCACTAAGTTTCTGTCAGTCCATCTTTTCTGATTTTAAATATATTACTTAAATTCAGGAAATAAATTTTCCTTAAATTTAAGTATCACAAACCAAATTTTTCTCAACTGTCTTCTACTTAAAATTCCTATTATAATTTTAACAAAACATTTTGTTCTTAAAATATCTACCTAAATATGACCAATGCTATACAATGTCACAACTTCAATCTGACATAATACTATACAAAATATGCTATACAATGTCATGTCCTCAATTACGACATAACACTATACATCATTAATCATGGTATAAAATTATAAGCTAACTAAAACCGGAAAAATAATATAAACCTGAAAAAAATTAATATATAAAAAGATAAACATCCCATCTATATTCAGTGAAACAACAAACCTAAAACCTAAAATTCTTGCCGTGTAGGCTTAAAGGCTACTTTTAAACGTTTTTCGACCACAGCCACGTGGCTTTAGAATCTAAAAACATAGCCAACCTCTAATTCTGAATGCTACGCATTCGGAATCTAATGACAACTAAAAAATTACATACAACACATGCATGCAACACATTCAAAACATACATATGCATGCAACACATTCAAAACATACATATGTGGCACATATCATGTAACACATATGCAGCACATTCATTCGAGAGAAAACCTATAAAATAAAAATCCTAACAAAAAATTGTAATAAAAACCTAGTGAAAAAACCTAACAAAAATAAATAAAACCTAAAAAATAATAAATAATAAAAAATTAGTAAAATCTGAAAACTTAATATATAGAAAATATACTGCTCCCGCAAATCCCACCAAAAAATGCTCCAAAATACGGAACCGTTCAATAGTGGAACCCGCAAGAACAATACGCCTAAGAAAGGTAAGTAATCTGTGTGTGATAGGCAGTAATTTTATTGCTAAGGAGCATCACACTGGTTCTCCTTAGCCGCCTTCTAGGTAAGAACAATTAAAAATTGGGTGAACCCCCACTCTCCCTGTATGATTAATTTGCCACTGTTGACAAACAATAATTTAATGTTTTGCATCCATAGTCACTCACAAGCATGTGGTGACTAATGGAGGACATATAAGGGCGGATATTTTAGTGCCTAGGGGCGTGGAGATGTAACCCAAGAATTAGGGAAACTAGTCCATTCCCCTGATAAGCTAATTTTTGGATTAGTAACTAACAATGTTTATTAAATAACTTAATTTTACCTTAATGTTTACAATAAGTTTATTCTAATTCCACCATTGTAGAATGTCGATAGCTCGAGGCCCGAACGTCGACAGAATGCTCAACGAATAACTATCGCTAAACACCCTACCGCCGCTCCACCACAGGAGATGAAGAAGCAACCAAGAATTAGAATTGCGGGTCCATTCCCAGAACTATCGCCCCCAACGACAGACAGAAAAAACGTTAAAAATTGATGAGATTTTTAGTCCGTTGTGGTACTACAGGGGATCTACTCCTCCCCTCCTAAGTGCTGTCGTGAAACCACCCTGAACTAATAATAAAAAGCAGTAGACGTTTAACGTCTACCTCCTCAAGATCCCTAAGATCATAAAAAAAGAGGCTTCTGCGGGCCTAAGCGGGGCATGAACAGAGGAGATGCGATACCGACTCCTCTTCTTCCTCATCCCTGCGACTCCTGCAGAAGTCATTCGCATGAACCCCATTCTAAGGGCATGCCTACCTATAATACTGTGTCCTGTTATAACGCCTATCAGAATGGAGAGGTCATTCCTCTCCATTTGAGTGAGCTTCATCGTTCGTTTTTCAGTAAAACTAGGCCACATCTATCTAGCTGTGTTAAAGGTGGCGTTATGCTTCCATCTGAAATTAGCCAATTCTGTGGTATGTTGCCTTAGAGGCAGCTTACAAGACGGAAGTGGCATGCCTAATGTTTCCATGTCCGGCAGCAGCGTGGCCGCTGTACCTTCGCTAGCGAGGTCATCCGCTGTACAATTTCCCGGAATGTCCCTATGCCCTGGTACCCAGACCAGATGGATGTCGAACTTATCTGCCATCTCATTAAGAGACTAGCGACATTTGGTGAGCGACAGTTGGTGATGTTAGGAACACACCTGCAAGGGATTTAATCGCTGCTTGGCTGTCTGTAAAAATGTAGATATCTTTAGTTGATATCTCACTATACCTCAGCCATTCCACAGCCCTTTAAATAGCCATTATTTCAGCCTGGAAGACGCTACAATGATCTGGCAGTCTAAATGAGGTTCTGATGTTCAGATACGTTGAAAGGACGCCTCCCCGACTTTGCTGTCAAGTTTTGAGCCGTCAGTAAAAATATGCTGTCCAACTTGGTTTAGCGGCAGTAACCCGTCCCATTCTTCTCTGGTTGGTATAACTGCCGTTCTTGAATGAGGGAGTGGCAATAGTGTAATCGATGTTGCTGGGAACTGCTCCTGCAAGATCGAAAATCTAAGAACGACCTGTATGAGTGTTAGTCTACTGCGAGGGTGCTCTCAGGCGTATGACTGTTTCCTGCGCCATCCTTTTTCCCATAATATCAAGGGGTATTAAGCAAAGAACCACATTTAGCGCTTGCGATGAAGTGGATCTAAGCGCTCCGCTGATACATACGGCCGCAGTTCTTCGTACTTTCCCAAACAATTTGCAATGAGACTGTGTTTTTAGTGCTGTTCACCACACACATACACTGTATAACAAGATTGCCCTCGCTATAGCTGTGTAAATCCAACGTGCAATATGCGGGGTAAGCCCCACGTTTTACCTATAGCTTTCTTACAGGCATATAAAGCAACATTGGCCGTCCTAGTTCACTCAAGAATATCCGGTTTCCAGCTTAACTTTCTATCCAAAATAGTCCCTAAGTATTTTGCCTCTTCCACGAAGTTTAGCAGAGTGTCATCCAGACGTGGAGAATATGCGCGTAATTTTATATTTCTTCGTAAAAAGGACCAGTTCGGTTTTTTGAAGATTTGCTCCCAGTCCACAACTATTGGCCCAAATATTGAAATCGGAGAGCGCTGACACAAGCAGCTCCGAGAGAGAATTAGGACACTTTCTATGTGCAGCAATAGCTACGTTATTCGCATAGGCAACCAACTTTTTCTATTTTTATCAGAAGTACATTGACTACCAAGATCAATAATAAAGGTGATAGAATACCCCCCTGAGGAGTGTCTCTACTCACAAATCTCTTGGCCTTTGAGTCACCTAGAGATGCACTGACGACTCTGTTGGTCAGCAGGTTTTTCATCAGTGCACAGAGTGATTAATTCACCCGAAGCTTCATGAGCGCGCCAATGATTGCCCCCGGAAGAATATTGCTAAAGGCACCTTCGATATCCAGAAAAGCTACCACTGTGAACTCCTTATGGAAAAAGGAATTTTCTATAAAGCTTACCAGGAGTTCAGGGCCGTGTTTACAGATGTACCTTTCCTGCAAGCGTGCTTTGAAGCTGAAAGCAAATTTGTGTCTAAGGTACAATGAATATGAGCGTCAATCAGTCTTTCGAGTGTTTTCAGCAGGAAAAATGAAAGACTAGTGGGCTAAGGTCCTTCGGACTCGTTAGCGATATCCTACCAGCCTTATGGATAAATACTACCTATACCTCACTCCATTTTAATGGTAGGTATGTCATTTAAAGGCAACCTTTGAAAATGACAAGAAGCCATGGAAGGATAACGGACGACGTCTGCTGTAGAGCGGCTGGAACTATACCATCAGGCCCAGCAGACTAATATGGTTGGAAACTAAAAAGAGCCCATTTAATTCTGTTCTCTGATATTCTTTTTGTAGGATTACTCATCGCCGGAGCCCTCTCACACCTTATGTGAGTGGGATTTACAGAGCAATCCGGGAAGTGGGTACTCAGTAGAAGATATAGGGTCTCCTCGCTAGAGGATGTCCAAGTATCGACCGATTTCTTTAAGTGAGCTTTCTTAAAAAATTTTAAACTGGATTAATACTTATCCCAGCATTGAATTCTACCCGATTTCTAAGCTTCATTAAAAATCTTCCTTAGAATTAGAACTGAGTCCTTAGATTAATAATTTCTCTTGATCACCGAGATGGTTTTGAATTGCCTCTTGGGGCGCCCTTAGGGCATGAGATTTCAAAAGCCTCATTTCAAGTCCCCGTCAGCTTAAAAAAATACTATGCACCAAATTTATTTGCTGTACGATCATTATTTCATATTTTGTTCACCTTTTTTAAGCATTTGAATACTGTGCAACGAAAAGAATCTCCAAGTCCGAAAAGAAAAATTTGCAATAGAAAAAATATTGACCCGAAAACGATAACCTTTCATACAAATTCGACTTTTATTATATATGCAATTCCTTCTTATAAATATGAAATGTAAAAAAAGATGCAAATTTGTAGATCCGTATTATTAACCCTTTCAGTGGATTTGCCCAATATATTGGACACGTCAGAAAGTAATTTTTATTTTTATTTTGCAAAGCTTTTCTTAAAATCAAATTTTTATCCTATGAAAAAAATGAACCAACATGATAAAAATAAATTTAGAGAGATATTTGACATAGAGTTCAGTTGGATTTTCGATTTTGTGCTGAAGAAAAGCGTAACAGTTTTTTTTGGCCTATTTTATAAGAAAAAATCAACCGAACAAAAATCAAATCAATGTTTTTTTATCTTTTTATGGCTTTAATGATAATAATATTAAGAGGGTTTAAAAAACAAAGATCTTAAGGTTTGAAAATTTTCAAGGGACTAAAAAAAAAATTTTGTGTCGAAGAAGAGCAAAACAATTTTTCTGTGTACAAGCTTGCAAAACGTAAGTAGCGCAGGTAAAAATCAAAGGTTTTTGTTTTCATCTTTTTAGGACCTAAATGATAGGATTATTACCTCAAATAAATTTATTTTGTTCTTAGTTTAGCCTAGAAATTGAAATGGGTAAGTACAGCTAATTTTACCTGTAACCCTTAAAATTATATCCCTAATTGATATTTTATGCCATAAAGTTAGATTTCTATGATATCTCTGCCCAACCACAAAACTCACCTGTTACTGTCTTATTTCGCCTACATACATACATATACATATTCATATGTAAGTACATAAATTAATAATTTACTGATTTTAATTTTTTTTTTGCAAAAATGTCGACAAGCCGCATGAATAAATATAATGAAAAACAAAACAAAACAACTTGACAATATATAATTTTAATTATACAAAATGCATTTTTAATGACTTCAGTTGACTGCAGCGTGAATTGCAGTGCGTTGCAAAGCAGAGGCACTTCTATAAGTGCTTTCCTGTTACTTACTCTGCTATTCCCGCTTTGCTGAAACCACAACCACTCAACTGCAGCTGGATTATTAATGACATCAAGCGTTGTTCGTTCAACACTTCAAAGCCAACAATTTTCGATGATGACGACTAAATCTCTTTCGAAAATTTATTATTTAGCTGCATCTTTTAAAATAAGAGAAAATAAAAAAAAACAAAATGTCTGCCACGCCATTGTCAGTTTTCCGTTGAGCCTCCTCCATTTTTCTTTAAAATTTTTTCCAATCAACAACCATCATCTATGGAATAAAAAGCAAAAAAAAAAAAAAAAAAAAAATGAAGCCACATAATAATTACTTTTTTTCTTCAACGCTTTTAAATTAAAATTCAGCAACTCCCTAGGTTTTTTCGGCTTCTATAAAGAATTCACGAAACAAAAAAAACTTAACAACAACAACTCAAATTACAACAATATAGACTGCTTGGAAAGTGCATCCATCTTCTGCGACCAGGAGAACGCGACACGCTTCAACAAATTTCAACATTCCGGTTGTTTGTTGTTGCAATTGCTGTGTTTTTGCTCTTGCTATTCTACTGTGTTTCTAGATAAGCAGCAACAATAATAACAACAACAAACTCAAAAATCTAAGGAACTTGACGAAAATATTTTAAAATAATTGCAATGCAATTCATATCGTGCTACAATAAACCAACAACATACAATAAAACAGTAATTAATCCGAATACCAGCTTCAAGTTCTCAGATTACAAAAAAAAAAAAACACCCAAGAGTATAAAAATAAGTAACGAATAATTGCCGTAGCTCGCAACACTGTAATTAAAACACGTGGTGAAAGCGTTGCAACGCGGCAGCTATAATGTCTAGGCATAAATTGCAATGGCGAACGGAAGCGGAAGACGATAATCGGAAGTGAAAGGAATTTTCTAGCGCTCTGCATGCAACTCAAAAGCGAAACTTTATAAAAAAAACGTACCAGAAATTATGCTAAAGGTGAGAAAAAATTGAACTTGAAAAAATTCTCGATTTGGGAGCGCACATTGAAGTAAGTGTAGAAAAATTTTAATATTTTTTCACGTTGAATTCACTTTGAGTTTTGTGTCAAAACTCTAAAACTAAAAATTTCAAAACTTTATTTTAATGAAATGACCAGGGCTAGGATTTCGATGACATGTCATCTTTTTTCTGCTGCTTCTGACATTTTCTGCTTATTTAAAACGTCCATTTATATATCCTAAATTTCAAATATGAAAAGTTTTTAGGACATTTTTTCGTCATTTTTCGTCGTTGTTAGTTTTCAGGGAATTTTTTCTAGATCAAGGGCATTTTTTGGTCATTTTTAGAGATTTTTAAGTTATTTAATTGTCATTTTTGGACGTTTAGAATTTTTAGAGCATTTTTCAGTTGTTTAGGTCATTTGAGGGTAATTTATTTTATATATTTTTTTGAAGTGAAAACTTCTTTAGGCGCGTTGAACGATTTTGGTAGAGGATAAATCATTGGTTTGCATCATCGTATTTTTCCAAGGAAATCGTCCACAATCGGCCGCAAGCTCACTACGAAATCACTTGGAAACTCCTGAAATTAATGCATATAATCTGTTTGTTAGTATAAAAATACTTAAGTTAGGTTGCAATAAGATGTTTGCAACCAAAACTTATTATTAGTTCGGTTTATATTGGTATATATATGCTTTTAACGTTTGGCAATTTCTTCAGTTGTTTTGAAAATTTGCTTTTACTCAAACAGCTGCTATTCATGGTGCGATTTAAAAATGGATCGATCTTCTCCTCTTTCGGCTTTTTTCTGCTGGAACTTCGTTTGCAAACAAGAAAAATAATGTATGGATTGAGTGTTTTAACATTTTAATCTTTAAGTTGTGATAAAGGAATATGTTGAACATTTAAATAATTACATGCATGCTTTTATTTTGTTGCATATCGTCAAACAAAGTTTGACAATTTTCATACTTGTTGTATTTGTCAGTGGCTTTTTATTTTCACCACTGCGGCATTTTATATTCAGAGTTTTCAACTATGGCTGTGTGTCAATCGGAAAGTTTTCAGTCGTGGAAGGATAGACAATATCAAGTTGAATAAAATTTGTGTGTGTTGTAATAAATTTGTCTTTTTTGCTGTGTCAAATGGACGATGAAATTTTGTCGTTTCACATTTTGGTCGTGTTTTAGCGCAAATATTTTATTTTATTTGCATTTTATCAATTTGCGACATATTTAATTCGAGAGCATGCACTTGCAACATATTTCGTAAACTTGTAATATTGTAAACTTAAAAAAACTAAAAAAAAAACAAATTAATGAAAAAAATTAACGAAAGTGCTTGAGGTTGTGTCTGCCTGTGTGTGGGCCAACGGTCTCCAACATCAGCAAGTGCAGCAAAGTTAAATTGGCTTTCTTTGCTGGCGAGCGTCCTCCAAGTGCCACCACCAGCAAGTGCAGTGCAAAATTTGTTGCTAGCCAACATCCTCTAAGTGCCATCACCAGTAGCACAAGCAAGGCAAACAGAAAATATAGCATGTAAAGTGCTGTATATTTTACGCCGTCAATTCGGTTCATCCCCTCTAACGCTGCGCAATCGCTGGGATCTTGTAATTCTCTTTGCGTTGTTGTTGTAAATTTGCTAAGTAGTTATTGTTGTACAGTAAGCTTTAATTTTTTGTGGATGCTTATTTGTAGCTACAGTTAGCATATGACATCGAACTAATTTAGAAAACTGTTTATACATATGATTTAAAGAATATGTATGTTTTCTAAATTAGTTCGATGTCATATGCTAACTGTAGCTACAAATAAGCAAATTTTTTAAAGTGATAAGTTTAAATTTTTAAATATCCAGAAACTCTTATTTTTGCATGTTTTTAGCTGAAATGTATTAAAATTTAAATCAAAATTTTTTTTTGAAAATTTTATAAATTTCACTTATCACTTTTGTGCGCTATGTAAGCTTTGCTAAAAAATCACGAAATATGGAATAAAAGAAAAAAAGGAACATTTTTTGAACGTAGCTGTTGTCACTTATTGTAAATTAAAAACTATATAGATGCATCCTCTTGCAGATATTTTTCCTTGACCATATAAAGTGCGGACTATTTTCACTATTAATTAAAGCTATAGATATCATTACAATATTTACGGTTGTAAAATCGAGTTTGTTTCTTAGATTTGTTTTTATTAAAGTAAGACCTGTGAGAAAGTAACATTAAATTTTAAACAAAATTTGTTAGTTTTATACAACAGTTTTCTTCCATGCCATTTTTAAAAGAATAAACTTTGTCCCAATAGTCTACAATATCCATGTCGCTTTTTAGGCCAAATTTAGAAAAATCTTTGTAATTTCCATTGAATTTAACAAGGTTGTTTTCTATTGTAGTAGAAAAGTTCGATAACATTGAAAAAGGCCGATAATTTTAATACGTTTTTGCAATCAACACAAAACAGTGTACAATTTTACGTAGAGCGATGGAACATTTTTTTAAAAAAATTTTGTTTTGTTTCGTCACTGCAAAAATTTACCAAAATGGATTTAAATTTCAGGTTTTCACATCGAAAATAAAATTTACCAGTTTTAGGTTAGTATGCTGTAGGAACGAAAATTTTTGGGCATATAACTTTACTCGCAAAATTTTGGTGTTGAGTCAAAATTTTTGTATATAGAAAAAGCACTGTTGCTGTTATGGTTGACAGATTCATATTTTTATTGCTGCAATTTTATATCCTATAAAAGGCAATACTACACATTAATAAACTATATAAATGCAACAATAAATTTGTCAAATAACAAATTCAACACTTAAACACACTTACAGCTTATTTTTTAGTGTTGAATGACAAATTTCCGGGCCAATTAAATGTACGGGCATATAATCCACAGCGAAATTTTGATATTTCAACTCTCCACTCACGAATGGAAATTTGGAAACATAGCAATAATTCGTTTCTACAGCGTACTAGCTGGCGAAAAAAAATTTCGCTGCCTGTTCGTTTTCAAAAATCTCAATGTATTTCTTATGGAAAATTTTTTTGGTCCTACAGCATACTAAGTTTTTGGTAAAACTTTCACATTTTGGCAACGCTGATCAATGGTATAGGGTCAATCACTTAGCTGACTAGACAGCCTGTTTCAGAAATTGCTACATTTCCTCTTCAGTAGTCTTTGAGTGCTCAAAGCTAAGTAGTTTGTCAGCTAAGTGATTGACTCTGTACAGAGTTGGTGTTGTTGCCTTCTTAAAAACTTACTTGATCTAAAGCCCGCAATTAAACTCATGTAACAATTTAATATATCCCAAATTAAGTAACTAACTATGGTGGAGCATGGCCAAATAAATGAAATTAATGTCAAATTAATAAAATAATTTAATAATTGCTCGATTTAGGTCAAAGTCATGAGTAATTGAACATTTCGTTGATAAAATAGCCACCTTTCAGTCAAAGCACTAGCTTCTAGCGAAGCAAAAAAAAATCGTTTCATTTCTATGGTGCATTTCGACAAACTGTCTAACACCAATGAATATTGAAATAAATAAAGAAGCCACTAAAACAGATAGCAACCTTGGTAGAGTTGATGTCTGTGATCTATAAATAGCCTACTGCTTTAAATGTCATATGATTAAGTAACCACATTGAACGTTCAATTTGTTCAATATAGTTCAGATGAATGGGTTCCAAAAAGTGTGAAATCATATACGACTTTAACAGGGAGTTTGATCACAGCTTAATCACTCATAGACTACTGAAGAGGAAATGTAGCTATTTCCGAAACAGACTGTCTATTCAGCTAAGTGATTGACTCTATACAGAGTTATTGTTGTTTTTGCCTTCTTAAAAACTTACTTGATCTAAAGCTCGCAACTAAACTCATGTATTAACTAATTATATTTCTAATTAGATAATTTGAAGTAATTGATCTTTCTTTTTTAACTCTATTATTCAAAGTGGCTTCACTAAGCATCACATAATTTAACTTTTTCAATACAAACTTTAAATACATATACAAATACATCGAGGAAATTTTAATAATTATATCAACTTTATTAAAAATGGTCAAGCAATCAACTTTCATTTTTTTGGAACAGTTGATTTGGACTGACTCATGTGTCTTGTTTTAACAAACACATGCAATAATTATTATTATTATAATTTAAGCGGGGATCAAGTAAAATTAACTGACATTAACCTTAATTCTTAAATTCGATAATTGGACGATGTTGAAGATAATTCGCGCTACCGATGAAAATTCTTCCATCATAATTACAATTACAACGACTGCGTCGAGCTCTTGGGTACTCTTCTTAGCCCATACATTTTTAATCGTAGCAAATGACTGCTCTCTAGATATTGATGAACATTTTCATTTTAAATATATTATTTAATTAATGATAAGTTTGTACGCAGCAACAATGGTTATTTCACGATACATCAAAAATTGTTTCAAAATAAATTGCCAAATCATGTAAATTTAATTAACAATTTGGAGCATCTAATACATATACAGCACCATCATGACCAATCACGAGCTCAATAAATTAACATCACTTACAGTGTGGTCAGTCAACAAACAGTTAGTTTGACAACCACACCACCATAACCATTAAAAACAGCAGCAAAAATGTTTTTATCATCGTTGAGTTGCAGGAGAGGGTTCAGTCCTCAGCTTCTTCGAATGGCTGTGAATTAAAAGCATAAATGAGTGTAGTATGAGGAAGACAAATTAATAAGAGGCTGATCCACAAAACGATTGGGAGATATTGAATTTATGCTTCGAATTCCAAAAGCAATTTAGAAAATTTAAACGGTAAGAAAAGAAAAAAAAATTTCACAAAGATTTCAACACTGCCTTTCCTTACATGCAATAACAATAGAGTTCAGCTACTAGAGCTTTTTCACGCTTTCTCCGCAATAGATCATTTTAAGAACCAACCAAATATCATTTAAATAACTCAAAGATATCGATATAAGTGGTCCAATAAAAAACCAAAAGGGAGAAAAATGTACCCACCATAATATGGGTTGGACTCAGGGACAACACAAGACATACCAACTAACCATGCGTTTACATAGATCTAATCATACATTAGTTTTCAATCTAATTTTGAGCTGACCTTTCGACAAGTTAACATCAAACACGCTACAGTTGTTAACAAAGGTACTCATGCGATTTAATGGAGCAGTTAACATATAATTTGTTCTATGTTAGTAAGTGTTAAAATTTATAAGAGAAAGAAGTTCTGGAGAATCGAATACACCAGTTATAAGTTGGTGTAAGTATACGGTATCAGCAGATTTCCTTCTCTCACTTAAAGATTGCATCTTTAATAATTTTAAACGATCCTCATATGGAGGAAGATTAAATATGTCAGTTCCACTCAAGCCTCTCAGAGCAAACCGAACAAAACGTTTTTGAATTCTTTCCATACGATCAACATGCACATTGTAATGTGGGGACCATATTTGACTTGGCTACTCCAAGTGAGGACGCACGATTGAATAATACAGAGTTGTAGTTGTTATTAAGCTATCAAACTCTTTGGCCCAGCGTTTTATAAAACCAATCATAGCTTTTTTACAAATTCTATCAATATGCATGTTAAACGACAATTTAGAATACATGCATATACCAAGGTCTTTGACGGTAGTTACACGTCTTAAAGCAGTATCTTTAATTTTGTAATCAAAAATAAAATTGTTCCTTTTACGCGAAAAGGTCATAGTTTGGCATTTTTTGTAGAATTGGTAAAAAATTAAAATTTTTCAACTTTCTGGGTTTATAAAGTCAACCCTTAGTTGAATTTTTAAAGGGTTAAAGAAGTCTACCTTTGAATATTTTATAAGTTATAATTTTTTAACAACTTGGGTAGAAATTTTCAACCTCTACGTAAAAAATTTTGTTTATGCATTGTTTCTTAAGCCGTAGAGCTAAGCTTTTAACCTATTTGGTTGAATAATTTAAATAAAAAGTTTAATTTATGAACTGTAAAATGAAATTATTTATGTTTGTTTTTTTTTTAATTTTCTAATTTTAGGTCTAAATTTAAAACTTTAAAGCTTATTTGTTCTAAGTACTAAGATGAAATTTTTGTAACAAAAAAGTTGAAAATGTTTTTATATCAACACTTGCATTTTACGCTGATAGCATGTACATTTCAACTTAAAAAGTGAAAAAAGCAAACCTGAATTTTGTGCGGTGCACACAGTCGTATGCAGTTAAGACTTTTGCTACCACTGAAATGGCGTGAGTGACTCGCGATCTTGATAGTGCCTAAAATGAGCAGTTAATGATTTTTAGAGCTTTTTTCCCATAACTCAGGGGTGGCTCAAAATACTTTCCCTCTCACTCTATGTCTCTTCGCTCTAATAAAACCGCTCATAAACTAAGTTCACGTAGTCTCTTCCTTCATACCGCTTTAGAGTTCCTGCTCAGTGACCACCAACCGCATTGCTGCGGTAGAACCTTCAATACTGCTGCTGTTGGCATACATAATATGCCAAATTAATCTTGGTCATGGTTTTGCACAAACCGTTTTTATAAACTTACTGTCGCCCCACTCTGCCTTGAGCTCCGCTACCTTGCTGAGTGTGTGTTTGTTACTGTGTTATTTAGCTTTTTTTTTGTTTTGTTTTTATGCCGCGCTCTGGTGGCCAACGTTGGTCAATGCTTTTGAGGGGCGTCAACCGCGTGAAAGCCGCGAATTGGCAACATCAGCAACATTGCGCCTGCAACGCAAAGTCTGCGAAATTCCAAACAATTTTGATTTATGATCAACTAATTATTTTCTTCAGTTTTTCATTTCTGGTATTTTTTATTTTGAATTATTCGTGGTTGTTGATTTTAGCTGGGAAGCATGAACGCGTTGGTAGCCTCTTCATGACTGATGGCGAGTTGGGCAAAAAAAAAAAAAATTAAAAAAATAAAGAAATAAAAACAGTCATTAAAAAAATAAAGAAAAATGTGGTGGTCCCTGCATTGGCGCGAGGCGCTTTTGGCCAGTGACAGACATCATGCACAGACATCGACACTCCATACAACGGAGCACGGACGAAGAAAAAGTGCAGCGATAATTACCAATATGCGTTTCATCATCATCCTGACCAACTGCTTATTCTTGGTTTTGCTGATACTTCTGGTTTTAACTGTAGCTGGAGCTGAACAACATATATTTTGAATTTCAAATTTTAAACGGAAGATTAATGAAGTTGTTGTTGTTGTGGTTGTGTTGTTGTTTTTTTTGTAGTTGCCGTTGTTGCGGTTGCCATTGCGGTTGTGGTAGCATCCATCCTTGCCTGAGAAACCAAACCACTCATGTTCTGCGCTTCACTGAGGGACACCCCGTAATTTGCAGATGATCGATCGCTTTGTTATGACCTTTTTTGCATTTAATTTTCGTATTTTCAAACTTAGATGCTCGGTTTGTCTTAAGATAAATTAACCTATGAGATTATGCTTGTTCAAAGCACTTTATTAGTCGTTTTTCTTGTTTCGCCAAATTTTTTCTAGTTTATTCGAGTGCCGTCCATGTACTCATTTTATTTTGCTAATGATATATGTCTTTTTTGGCGACCTCTTACCAGAGCCGTAGCCAAGGGGAAATTTTTCGGTTTCAAAGACCCCCAGGAGGATCGAAATTTACCTAAAACTTAATACATTTAAATACATAATTATTTTGTTGCATCACTTCAATATGTTCTAAAAAAACTTAACAAAGCATATACTGAAGTTGAGTTTGCTTGTAAAAGTCTTTGTTATGAGTTGAATCGTGTAAATATAGTGAAAACCAATGCATCGTGATTTATCGGATCAAACGTGTTGCATTCGAAATTACCAACGCTATTGTTTTCACTACCCTTGGCATTTGCAGTTGTAGATGATGGTAGTGATGATAACACATGTATGTATACTGAAAAAAACCTTTCTAATTCGAACCCAGCAGAAAAGTGGATCATCCTATGAGCGATCTGGGAGTGCTCCCATAGGAGCAGTGGAGTGCTCCTTATTGATCCAAGCTGGGTGTATTTTGTGTTCTCTTTTAACATTGCATGTCCTAGGAAGAGTAGCGCTCCCTTTATCATCCCAGAGGAGCTCAAAAGGAGCGATCAATAAATGATCCAAATGGATCAGCAAAGGAACATTTAAAATATTTTTTTTTGTTTTTGTTTTAAAAGATCAAAGAACCAACACATACGCCTTATACAAACAACCCAGTAAAAAAACATGTGATCGCTCCTATGAGGAGCAACAAGAGAGCGCTCTTTTGCTGTTTTATTCGATCAAAAAGTAAGCACTTGTGCCCTTGTGCTCCTTTACTGTTTTATAAAATCAAAAGGCGAGCAATCAATGAAAAAAATAGCGTAAAGTAAGGCATGTGCTTTGTAAGAAACTCGATCATTATTTGCTGTGAAAAATCGGCCATTGTAGTCTAGTGGAGCGTGCGCTAGACTAACAATCCAAAGATCCCTGGTTCGACTCCGGGTTCGGGCATGGTTCTTTTCACTTTCCTTCCTACATTTAAGAATTATGGAAAATTAAAAATCGACAGCTAAATTGTGGGAAAATGTGGAATTAAAGGACAGGAACAACTAAGGGCTGAAAATGCTTGCCGAGGTTAAGGCATAACACACACTAGCCTCGGTTAAAAGTGATTGAAAGCATTGTCTTTCACGTCTGTTTCGTTTAATCAATAATTCACATATGGTTTCAATCAATTCCTATAGCTTATCTACCCCTTTCCTTTCACGTCAAAGACCAAACCTTGTTTGTATAAGGCGCATGTTGGTTCTTTGATCTTTTAAAAAAAAATATTTTAAATGTTCCTTTGCTGATCCATTTGGATCAGTTATTGATCGCTCCTTTTGAGCTCCTCTGGGATGTTAAAGGGAGCGCTACCCTTCCTAGGACATGCAATGTTAAAAGAGAACACAAAATGCACCTAGCTTGGATCAATAAATTGGAGCACTCCACTGCTCCTCAGGGAGCACTCCCAGATCGCTCATAGGATGATCCACTTTTTTACTGGGAAGGTTTGGTCTTTGACGTGAAAGGAAAGGGATAGATTAGCTAGAGGAATTGATTGGAACCATACGTGAATTATTGATTAGACGAAACAGACGTAAAAGACAATGCTTTCAGTCGCTTTTAACCGAGGCTAGTGTGTGTTATGCCTTAACCTCGGCAAGCATTTTTTCAGCCCTTAGTTGTTCCTGTCCTTTAATTCCACATTTTCCCACAATTTAGCTGTCAATTTTTAATTTTCCATAATTCTTAAATGTAGGAAAGAAAGTGAAAAGAACCATGCCCGAACCCGGAGTCGAACCAGGGATCTTTGGATTGTTAGTCTAGCGCACGCTCCACTAGACTACAATGGCCGATTTTTCACAGCAAATAATCATCGAGTTTCTTACAAAGCACATGCCTCACTTTATGTGCTTTTTTTCATTGATTGCTCGCCTATTGATTTTTTAAAACAGGAAAGGAGCACAAGTGCTCACTTTTTAATAGAATAAAACAGCAAAAGAGCGCTCTGTTGTTGCTCCTCATAGGAGCGATCGCATGTTTTTTTTACTGGGAACCGCCTAGTAAGATTTTAAAGTATACTTCATCCAACAACTGATTTTCATTTTCCCTCGAGCGGATCTCAAAAATTTAAATTTCAGCATCCATGTTTTTGCCGCTGGAGTTGGTTGGCTTACTCCAAACATGCAAATGGAGCTTATTGTAAGTTCTGCGTTTTCTTTAGATCTGCTTATGGCGGCATTGGATCACAGCCTTTTTGTAATTTACGACACAAAACAAGTTTTTATTACAAAAATTTGTTTTCCCCTTTCATTGCGAATCTTTTAAAGTAAAGAGTTTTTAAACAATTAACTTTTGAATTAAAGATATGAGTCTAAACCTGGTTTAATTTTTGAGGAATGTTTAAAGTTACTCATGAGTAGACAGCGGAATATATGAAACTGCATATTTGTATTGAATGATCACAAAACAATTTCGATGACACAGATATGCGTTCCGAGAAATTCTATCTCGAAAAACATAACAAAATTTATGCATATTTGCATATTGCATACAAAATGCATATGCATATATTAAGTGCATATGCAAATTAAGAAGTTACATATTTGCATATTATATGCATATGCAAAATTTATGCAAGTCCATTTTAGCGCAAATGTATTTTCGTAACTTCTATTATAGATATGTACGTTTTCAGAGGGTACAGGTAAGGGATGCCAGATACGCTTTTTTAAAGTGTACAGTATTATTTTTTTAGACAATGTTCTGTTTTATGACATGCACCCAAGACAGTACGCAAAAGTAGTGTTTTTTTAATAATGTACTGTTTTTGTATTGTTTTTTGTATAAATTTTACGTGTTGAAAAAATGTTTGATTTTCTGAGTGCTACTTTAGCTGAAACCACCATTAAGAGAATATTTAATTTTATTTAGTTTTTTCTTATTGGAGAAAAGAAAAAATAACTGGCGAACATGTTCTTAAATTTAAGTATGCACTCTTACTTCATGAAGCTTCTCCGCATACAAAACGATATTTTCTGAAAAGCGTCAAAATTTCACCATCTACAACTTAGAAGAAGTCTTAATAATATGAACTTATCGAAATATGAATTATAGAACATAATTTTAAACAGATAATCTATATATTAATAGGCGTAGGAAAAATAGTTCGGTACCATTTTCTCCCGTGTTTCTCAACCGATTTTGATAATTTTTCTTTTAAATAAATAAGGGTGGAGAGAAAGAGTGCACAGAATACTTTTTGTGACCTTTGACTTGAAATATGAGTGTTGAAAACAAAATTTCTTAAATAAAAGCTTAGCTATAAGAGATGGAAGAAAACGGTGGAAGAGGAAATTTTAGACATTGCTGATATGTACATTAGACCGTATCACCTTGTATGGAAGAAAAATAAACCTATTTTGACACCAACTCAATCGCTAGACATTTAAGAGACATTTTCAAAAAAAATTTTTTTTTTAAGTGGTCCCTATGGTGCTATTTTGATTTTTTCGTTATATCTTTGGTGTTTTTCATCCGATCCGGAAAAAAATTTATGTGTGTGCTTGTTGATGTAATGCAAATAAATTTGTATTTTTTTTTCCTCAAATGTTTTTTTTAGACTTATTGCACAATCTATCTCAGTTCCTACTATGTCATCATGTTCCAGAAATACCAAAAAACGAAAGCTTACAAAAAATCATTATAACCATGGGAACAAATGAAATCGAAAAAATGCATTTTAGAAGCACTTCCGACCGATTATATGCAAAGAATAACACTTTAATATCATAAAAAATTGTTTTTTAATCTTCCAAATCTTTTCGAGATTCAAGGTAGCTGTAGCGCTCGCAACTATCAAGCTTCGCGAAAATGTGCCCCAAACGATTTTCGTCAGTGACTGCTGTAGCTGACTGGTGCACAATTTGAACGAAACGCTCCGTGTTTTGCGAGTGGCAAAGATAATCTGTTGAAAATATAAAATGACATATACGATTTAGATTTTAAAGTTAAATACGCATAGATTAATTTATTATACAAGTATGAAAGTGTATTGCAGTGCGTACCTGGAATTTTAATCAATTGATCAGAATATTGCATATCAGACAGTTGGTCTTGGGTGTGAAATTGAAGGCATGGTGGCTCAGTGATCTCAAATTGTGTCCAATCAATCATTTCGGTGTAAATGTTGCTGCTGTAGTTGATGTAGGGTTGGTGCTTGGGCCCACGAAATTGCCGAATTCGACCTGGCGCGTTTAAACGTGCTTGCAAAATTTTGCTGTATCCATCTGCACGCACCGTTGCATCCGGATCAGTTATCATAGAAAGTAATATATTTTCATGGTGAAAATAATAGGCATTGCTTTCGATGGTTGGTTTGATGGCTAACTGAACGTAGTTCGGCAAATCACGTGTCCATTAAATGTACTTAAAGACATTGCGGCTGCCATGAATGGCAAGTGGCTGGCTTTTGACTAAAAACCAGAATGGCGCATACACTCTGACCACGAACATAGCAAGATCTCTTAATTTCTGGGACGGCTGCGCTTGCGTTACGTACCAGCGCAAGATGCGAAATGCTGTTGTAAGCCATCGCGCTGTACTGGTAGCACCGGGCTGTTCGCTGGCTAAATTCTTACCACAGTGGCCACTATCAACCGCAAGAACCATGCGGTATAAGTAACTTTGATCGCTTCGTATTAGCCACGTATCAATGTTTGAAAACGTGCCAAAAGAAGTCTTTGAACAGCGGCGATTTGTGCTTTTGCACACTAAGTACACGCACAGAAATAAAACGTTTGGAGGCCTTTTACAGCATAAGAATTAAGTTTGCAGCGTTTGACAAAGTGTTTTGGAAACTTAAAATTGTATGCGGTAAATTTTATTTGTTCTTGGTAAAGCTAAATTTAATTGCATTACACAAACATAAGCTTTTTCGTGCTCGATAAATGAGTTTTTTCGTTTGCTTATAATGAAATTAATTTTGTATATCTCTCAAAATAACGAGTGTCCGCTCAAAAATACGAATGCTCGATCAAAATGCAGACAACGATGTCTTCCACAAATCCTATTATTTGAAATAATACTTAAGCAACAAAATTCGTATAGCCTGTTTGGCTCAGAGGTAAAGCATCTGCTTGGCAGCCAGCCATAAGCTCCCGTGTTCGAACCCCGCTCTGGCCACGGTATGTTTTTAAAAATTTCTTTTTTTTCCATTAAACGTTTTCGTTACATATTTCATTGCATATTTATATTTATAGGTTGCCCGTAAGTACATGCCGCAAACAAAGTTCAGTTGACTAATTTTTCGTTTCATTTATTGATATTAAAGTGTTATTCTTTGCATATAATTGGTCGGAAGTGCTTCTAAAATGCATTTTTTCGATTTCATTTGTTCCCATGGTTATAATGATTTTTTGTAAGCTTTCGTTTTTTGGTATTTTTGGAACATGATGATATAGTAGGAACTGAGATAGATTGTGCAATGTCTAAAAAAAAAACATTTGAGGAAAAAAAAATGCAAATTTATTTGCATTACATCAACAAGCACACACATAAATTTCATCCGGATCGGATGAAAAACACCAAAGATATAACGAAAAAATCAAAATAGCACCATAGGGACCACTTAAAAAAAAAAAAAATTTTTTTTTAAAATGTCTTTTGAATGTCTAGCGATTGAGTCGGTGTCAAAAAGAGGTTAGTTTTGATGATACGCTCTAATGTACATTTCTTGCTATCTCTTATGGATACCCTACAATATGCATTTTTTAATGTAACATTTGCGAATATATATTCAGATTGTAAAATTTCTTACAAACAGTCAATTTTGAAAAATTCCCGTTATTTTGACATTAAAATTATGACGATATCTCGAGAACTATAGTTTTTCTCAGTACAACGTATTTTTGTATGAAAAGTCATTGGTTGACTTTTATACGGTATACGAAAGCTTTTTTATGGTAATATTTTTCACGGATAGTATATTAAAAATTTCCAGTTATTATGACATCAAAATTATTGAGATATCTCGAAAACTGTAGATTTCCTCAGCACAACGTATTTTTGTATGAAAAGTCGTTGGTTGGCACTGAGCGGCAAACGGAAAATTGAAATAGGTTATTTTTTTTAATCTTTTTCTACGCTCATCTGAGAACAAAAGCTATTTCATATCACAGTGTAGGTCGAATGTCACAGTGAAAAGATCGAATTTCGACCACTGGCGATTTCTAGTTAACATAATTATCTGTTGAAGGTAATATTATAATTTTTATATTTTTAACACTTTTTTTTTATAAACCTTTTAGATATTTCAATTAATTTGGAAATATTATGAATTTAGACCATTTTTATTACTGCATAAGCAAAAAGTATGCAGCATATTTCTTGCATATGCTTTTGCATATTTTTTGCATAAGATTTGTATATCATGAATATGGAGTAATAAATGCATTAATGACGTCAAAACAATACGAATCCAAATTTTGACTTTAATCAGACTTAAAATAAATTTTGCATATTATTCCGCTGTCTACTCATGAGTTGTAAAAAGTTGACTTACATTTTTCAGAGTTCTGACCCGAGGAAAAGTTTTAAGTCTTAAGTTTTAAGGATTTAAGATTTATGAAGTTTATGTAAAAGTTTTTCTGTCTATAAAATTTTATTATCTTAAAACATGCCTCCGTCATTTTCCATTTGAACGGATGTGCATTTCTTAGTATACACAGTGAGCGCACAGTAACAGAGCAGGACGTGTTGGTAGAATTCGCAAAAAAAAATGACAAAATTTTTTATATTTATATTCAAAAACTTTCAAAATTCAAAAAACTATATTCTTATATTATTTTTAATTTCTTACAAAGTTTTTCCAGAAAATGTTTATTTAATAATTAATATTTTAGCTTTAATATTATATGTATACATTTTAGAAATTCTGGCCATGAATGCAAGCACTCAAAACCTTTCTAACGATTTCTTGAAACTGTGAATCGCATTAGTAATAATGCAGTTATTTATATTTTAGTAAAAATAAATTTTAAAAAAGCACTAAAAACAGCATTTTCTTTAATGCTATTGCAAAACTTTAAAATTGTTTAATGCAGATTGTAAGAGCCTTTTCCGCCCTTTAATATCTGACATTTTATTTTACTTTTGCCACTATTCTACCAGCCAATATATTTACGAAAAACATGATTTTTTGAGGTTTTTGCAAAATGTTTTAGCTCACCAGCGCACAGTGGCGACATCTGGCATTTCTCGTTGCCAAAATCATTACTTCTGAACAAATTGAGATACCTCTATGATTTTGCTATGGACATGAAAATAATATAGTTTTTACTGCACATAATTTTATTTGAATTGACTATAGGGATGTTATGGTATCCATGGTCAAAGTTAGAATTTCTAATAGATGTATGTAGGTACAAATTATGAATATGAAGTTCTTCATATGAGTGTTTTTTTAGAAAGATATTATTAAAAATATGAATGAAGAACAAATCCATATTTATTTTTATTTCACAGTACTTCCTTTATTTCACAATTTTCTGGAACAGTTACTTTCTTCACTGCTGTGATCTTATATTCTATAAGTATATCCAAGTTGTCACATCAGAGCCTTTTGAAGTAGACTGTACTGTCCATCGAAAGTCCCAAGTTCATCAATAAAGCCAAAGCTTCCTCAGCGGCATATTTTATGGGATATGCATTTGGTGGAGTAGGAATGCTGACCTTAATCCTCTTCAATCAGATAGGACTAGCAACAGAAACTACCTTTGTTTGTTTTTCTTTATCTCTGCTGTATTTAACTGTTCAAGCTGTTGCCAGTTGTCCAGTAGAAATCGCTTCTGCAGCATCCATAAGTTTCTTTTTTTTGTGAATGTTGAACTTTCGTCTAATGATTTCCTTGGCCTTCCTCTTGCAGATTTTGAAGTACTTGGCAATTCATCGATATGTCTTCTACTTCCTCATAGTGGATATCGGTACTTTCCTGTAGACAATTTTTATATTTGCAATTGACTGTTTTAGCTGAACTACGCACACTATTCCATTTAATGTTTACTCTATTGAATTACTGCATGAATTTTTCCCGAATTTCAGGTTTTTCGAATTTTTCATCAGGATGCTAAGAAGTTTTTGTAATGCTGCTCTGAAATCTAATACAGTTGATGAACTTGTGAATATTTTATATATGATATGATTTGAAATAAACATTTTTACAGGTGTTTATTTATAGAACAAAGTGTAAGGCGCTGTTTTCAGCTTTTTGAAGATCTGATAGAAAAATTTATAGAATATTACTATGTATACCATCTAAATTAATATATTTCCTTTCATTTTCCTTGAAATAAGTTAAAGCATTACATTTTTACTACTCCAAATGCAAGTTTTTAAACTACCTTCCTCAGGTAATCGAATTCTTTAAGTGTTTCTACCTGTTAAAGAAAGAATAATATTCTTATTGCCCCGTATACGAACTACGTAAGCACTCATTCGGTGTCGAGTTTTTAAATTTTTTTACCTGTGAAATTATATCCTGTATCAAAAACAAGCCTAGAAAAACTCCTTTATCTTTATTTTTTACCTGCTGTGTATATCACTATTAGAGTGTCTTCACTTATTGCCTAATAAGAAATGTGAACTTCAGGACTATATCCGTGGCACCCTATTAATTGACATTGGCATAGCAAGAAAAAGTTTACAATGTTGATTGCTATATTATATGAGTGCTTACAATAAAAATAATAATCCAAGTATTCCAATCCGTTCAGTTATTATGAACTATATCTTAAAAAATGCCAAAACACTCGCATTGCAAGTTCAACTGCAAGAGCATGAAAAAGTCACCGATTTCCTGATAAAAATTGTTATAAATTATTTTCCCGACATCTCCCGACGATAAATATTTTGCATTGTATTTAGAAATGTTCAAAAAATGCAGTTCTTGTAGTCGAAACTTAAACTTTTGCGAACTTTTTTTTAAAGTCTATTTGAAGTTGAAAAAATGGGTAAAAATAGTGTTTCGGAAAAGTACAGCCACTTCCAACATTAAAAAATCACTTAATTTTTAGTGTTACTTGAAAGTACAAAGACCGAAAAAAAACATAAATTTCTTTAATAACTTGCGGAAAAATTTTAACCTCATCTTAAACTACAAAAAAAAAAAAAAATAAAATTAAAAAACTCAAAAAAACCATCAACAGTCGAGTTTAGAGTAATTGTTTATCAAACTGTATCATTAGATGTGCGAATTTCCACCGAATGATTGATCAAAATCAATTTTGATGTGGAGGAAAAATAATAATCCAAGTATTCCAATCCGTTCAGTTATTATGAACTATATCTTAAAAAATGCCAAAACACTCGCATTGCAAGTTCAACTGCAAGAGCATGAAAAAGTCACCGATTTCCTGATAAAAATTGTTATAAATTATTTTCCCGACATCTCCCGACGATAAATATTTTGGATTGTATTTAGAAATGTTCAAAAAATGCAGTTCTTGTAATCGAAACTTAAACTTTTGCGAACTTTTTTTTAAAGTCTATTTGAAGTTGAAAAAAATGGGTAAAAATAATGTTTCGGAAAAGTACAGCCACTTCCAACATTAAAAAATCACTTAATTTTTAGTGTTACTTGAAAGTACAAAGACCGAAAAAAAACATAAATCTCTTTAATAACTTTCGGAAAATTTTTAACCTCATCTTAAACTACAAAAAAAAAAAAAAATAAAAATAAAATTAAAAAACTCAAAAAAACCATCAACTTTCACTAGCTCTATAAAGCGAATCATTTCTACGAATTTGTTAAAATTTTACATTCGCGAGTTTAGAGTAATTGTTTATCAAACTGTATCATTAGATGTGCGAATTTCCACCACATGAAAATTGATTTTCGCAACCTCTTTTTAGAATGTAAAAAATGTTTGGCCTCGAAATTGTAAAATTTGATATCATTCGAAAGATTATACTCCCATTAAGGTAAGGCCAAAATAGTTTTGCTTAAAAACTACGAACCTAGGCATGGCATCATGTAAAACTTGTCTTTTTTTTTTTGTAATTTGCAAGGTAGCGTTCTTGATGCTCACAGAAAAAGTCTTCTAAAAAAATATTTTAATCGAAAATAAAAATACAAAAGCCTTAAAAGAAAAGACTTTTCTTTATTTTTGCTTTGTAGTTAAAAAAAAAAAAAATACAAAATAGAATCGTGGTGAATTTCAAAACACAAGAAAATAAAAAATGACCTGAAACGAAAAATTTTGCAAATTTGGATAAACATTTACTAATACCATGAAAATTATACACGGTTTATTTACTAATCAATTTGCTTTAGAGTCAATAAAATAAAATTGAGTGACAATGAGAGCAGAAAGGAAGAGGATGATGAGTTGCTTGCACCCACTTGCATTCTTTTAATTACAAAAGAATCTATCTACGTCTGCTTTTTCTAGCACATGCAATAGTAACGGTTTCTGCGAAAACGACTTGGGTAAGTAGGTTGGCCGATGTGCTTTAATGAGTACACCTCAGAAATTACTAATGATGAAATGCCCTTGATCCAAATTCCTCATCAAATCTACGATTTTAAGAAGAATGTGATTACGGTAACCACTGCGTAAGTGGTTAAAATACTTAAAAAAATTAAACGGTGCACTTTGCTTGTACTGCTACCTCCTTCCATCTAAAAATGTTCAAGCCGTTTTAGAATAACTTGTTAAAAAGCCTTATAAAAAAATTTAAAATGTGCATGAGTTTTGTAGAAGCCAAGTCAGTGGCACATAGGATCAGCAGAAGCAGCTCACGCATTCATTACCGACCAGCTTGTGGATGTAATGAAGCTATCTGGTCATAAGAAATGACTGGAACAAAATTGATGGGCTTTGCCTTTGATTATTTCGGTTATAGTTTTTTGTGAATCTCACGACTAGCCTGTTCGTGGAAAAGACTAATTCTCCAATCTTCCAGTTTAGTAAATACTGCTTCACGCAAAAAATAAAATCAGCTTACAATCATTCCATCCAGCAACATTACCTTTCGAATTTTGGAAGGTGTTGCTTTTCATACCATATCTCGACTCATTAAAATCATCCTAACAACGGCGTTTTATTCCTTTAAAGCGTGCACAGAAATTTGATGCAAGAGAAAAAAGAGAAGCTGAATGATGATTTTTAAATTGTTTTTCTGAAGATTCGAGCCTATTCTTACTTTGATTTTCGTTTCAATTCAATTTAATTTTATATTTTGCTCAACAAAGCCAATAATTAAAAAAAAATTGCATTAATCAGATACATGACACAAAAAATGGCCCCCCCCCTGAGTAGGACCCTGGCTACGCTCATAACTCCTTCTATTTATTTCTAAATTTGTATGAGCGCAAAGCACTGTGCGGCTATCGTAACAGCCAAAATATTTTGGGAATCGTTATCGTTAAAACCCAATGTTAATTTTTAGAAGGGTACAAATGGAACTTTTTCTAACAGAAGTCTAGCCCCTTAATATATTTACTTACATATATAATACAATATATAAAAAAGTGAACTTGAAAGTGAAATGGAAAAAAATGTGTATATTTTAATTTTTAATTTTGAATAAAAAATGCTCATCAAAACCCCCCATGGGTAAATCTTGGCTACGGCCGTGCCTCTTACACCGAACCACAATTAAAAATAAAATAAATAAATAAACTGGTCATTTCAGCCGTTGGAAGGACTTTGACCTAGCTTCTATTGATCAATTGTGTTGTGCGTGTTATTAAATGTTTGATCACAAATGACCGAGAACTGGACTGACGTGTTTTATGCCGACTCCGAAAGGCTTATGTTCTCAAGAAGCTTTACATGGCAATTTTTACTCTCTGAGGTTTGCCATTGTCTGCAGAGAGGTGACGATCGAACAGAAAAATTAATTCAATTGAAAAAACTTTCTGTCTGAGCTGGAATTGAACCCGGGCTACCGCAGTTCTTTAGCTTAGGGGCCACGCACTCTACCCACTAGGCTACGGTCGCCATATATAATATAATAACTTCACATACGAAGTAAGCAATATACAAGTGAAATACCAAAAAAGTATAGTAAGACTGCGCTTTCACTTTTTTTATAGAACGTCAGTATTTTTTTTTTAAACGACTTTTTAGTTACAAAAATAAATTTTTCAAAAAAGTTTATTTAAATATTCAAAACCTTCAAAACATTACAATATGGGTATAAAAAAGGACAATCTCTTTTATCAGAAATATGAAGTGGCAATACGTCCATACCCAATACGTTGATGAACTTAATTGATTCATGATTTATTTTAAAATTTATGGAAATAATGAATTTAATTGCGAGCTTTAGATCAAGTAAGTTTTTTAATAAGGCAACAATAACAACAGCTCTGAATAGAGTCAATCACTTAGCTGACTAGACTAAATCGCTACATTTCCTCTTTTGCAGTCCTTGATTGATTAAGCTGTGATCAAACTCACTGTTTAAAATCGTATATGATTTTACACATTTGGAATCCATTCCTTTATTCAGTTTATTATAATAACTTAGGAAATAATTTTCAATTTGTTTGAAATAAAAGCTTCCATTACTTTTAATACCAAACCAAAAAAGCTTTTACAATGTTTTTTTTTTATAAAAGCGATTGTTTTCTTTCATTTGATACCCTTATTAAGATTTTTAAACAATTCCTTTCTGTAAATTAAAAGTCCTTTTAAAAAAAATCCTGATGTTCTAGATAACAAGTGAGAATGTAGTTTTACTATCCTTTATCTCTAGTTTACTATTCTTTGTCTGGTTTACTTCATGTATAAAAAGTGCTTTCATACGGTGTTATCAAATAAAAGTGTTTATGAAATATCTTCAAAAACTTACAATAGATATATGCTCTGTTTATCAGCTTGCAGCAAATATTGTCGCTTACTATAAATTAAAATAAGAAAAGAATAATTTGTTATTTGAAAGACAGATGTTAAGAGCAATAGTTTGAAATTTTCACACGATCACTTTGCTATAAAAAATAATTTGCATATTTTGGTTTGACTTTTTTGAGGCCATTGCCTTTCAACACTATCTTATGTCTTACTTCCCACTTTTGTTCTGCGAACAGAGAATCCTTTTAAAATGCAGGAATAAATTATTTAGAAGAGGACAGACAAGTTTTACATTCTGAAAAAAAACTTAGAATGTGAGATGAAATTATGGTCGTCAAGGTTCTCACTAAGAAATATTTTGTTTTACTTACCTACAATATGGAACTTTTTGAAAAATATATGATCTTATTTTGAGTGCTTAACGAATTCAAAATTTGTTGTAAATTACCTAATCACAGTGTAGTGCAGAAAAACTTTATATGCAGTTTATGCACGGAGAAAACTGTTTGCTAAATTTGTATTGTGGTCAAGCAAAACTTACGCTTGAATCTTAGCCACTTAAAAATTATGCTTGATTTCAGCAAAAATTAATCTAAATTTGCTATTCCAGCTTATAATAACTTAGCAAAATTTTGATTAAATTCAAACAAAATTTTTTAAATTTTATTTTTAGCAAAAGTTGTTATAAATTGCAAAAGCAAATTCCTACTTAATTCAAGCAAATAATTGAAAAATTACCATTATCCGAAGACTTGAACCTCGGCCACTTCAGTGTAAGTGCATGGCCTTATCCATTCGACCGTCGCAGTTGTTGTCTGCGATTAATCGTAGCCTAATTTTCTTCATTAAGAATAAACGTGAGCTCGTGTGTTTGAAATAAGTTGCTTGAATTTAGTAAAAATTTTCTATTTGAGCTTAAAATAACATAGCAAATATTTGCTTGAGTTTAGTAAAAATTTGCTATTTGAGCTTATAATGACTTAGGAAATATTTGCTTGAATTTAATATATTTTTCTTTTTCCTTAATACAGGGTCCGCCATCTAACTTTTTTTTTCAACTAGTGCTTATTTCATGAATGGTAACACTTAACTCATGTCTGATTTGACAGATAATTAGTTTTATCCTTCCGCTAAACGAATATGGTTGTGTTTACGCTTGAACAACGCTGGGAAATATTGCGACATTACTTTGAAAGTCATGGTAATGTTGCAGAATGTGTGCGAAAATTGCATACAGATTTTGGAAGAATAGAAGCACCGTCAGCTCCGTATGTTTGTTATCTTGTGAAAAAAGTGAAAGAAACTGGCATCCTCATCGATAAACCAAAGCGTGAAAAGCCAAAAGCAGTGCGTGAATATTGCTGCTGTGGCAGAAAGTGTGCGTGAAGCGCCATCAACAGCAATTCAACGTCGTTCTCAACGATTGAACATTTCGGAGATATCATTGAGACGAATTTTGCATGAAGACCTTGGTATGAAGCCATACAAAGTCCAATTGGTTCAGGAGTTGAAGCCAACTGACCATCCAATGCGTTTTCGCTTCGCTAAGTGGGCCTGCGATCGACTTACAGAAGATGCCGATTTCGCCAAAAAAAATCATCTTTTCAGATGAAGCTCATTTTGATCTTGGCGGGTATGTAAACAAGCAAAATTGTCGCATTTGGGGCACAAAAAACCCGCACGTATACATTGAAAAGCCGCTGCATCCAAAACGAGTCACTGTTTGGTGCGGATTTTGGTCCAGAGGCATAATTGGGCCATTTTTCTTCGAAAATGAGCAAGGAGTGACCGTTACAGTCAATGGCGATCGTTATCGGGCCATGTTGAACGAATTTTTGTTCACAAAAATTGAAGAGGAGGATATTGGCAACATTTGGTTTCAACAGGACGGCGCTACGTGCCACACAGTCGATGCCGAAGCTACACTCGATGTTTTGCGCCCTGTTTTTGAAGATCGCATTATCAGCCGCATAGCTGATGTCGTTTGGCCACCTCGGAGCTGCGATTTGACACCGTTGGACTATTATTTGTGGGGTGCCCTCAAAGATAAGTGTTATAGCCGATACACATTGACTGCGACTGGCGACGAACTCCAATTGTCAAAAAATATAACTCATGTTTTCTTATAAAGATGTATTTTTTGGAGACGGCACGACAAAGAGAGAAAACGACCACAGTTTCTTATTTGATAGACGACAAGAGCGAACTTAGCAGAGTTTGCTTATGTTTTGTATGAAATTCAGATTGTCGCTGTTGCGTTCAATATAATCAAGTCGTCGAGAATACTGCAACATTTCTCTCTGATGGCAAGTTTTCGTTTTGTAGGTGGATGACTGTCGCAGTCAATGTGTATCGGCTATTACGCCGACAAGCCAGAGACAATTGATGCTTTAAAGGACAATATTCGTGAAGCCATTGGTGAAATACAGCTGCACACAATCGATAATGTGCTTAAAAATTGGACCGATCGTGTAGGCTACTGCATGGCCAGTCGAGGCAGCCATTTGAATGAAATTATTTTTCATTATTAACCGGAAAGATTGTACTTTCAAATAAAAAAAGGAATTTGAGAAAATATCCAGTAGTTTTTTTTATTGAATTTTCAAAAAAAAACCAAGATATTTGGCGGACCCTTTACATGAGGAGTGATTTCAATTTAGTAATCTTTTTCTAAAATCACACCGCTATTGAGCAAAGTTTTGCTGATTTGATTTTTAACAAAACATTTGCTTGATTCAAGCAAAATAATTATCTCAGTGTGTAGTTCATAATGTTAAACTTCCAAATTTTTCTTTGTCAATTTTAATTTACTTTATCTCTTTGTGTATACGAAGGTACCCGGGTACCTTTTGCAATTTTAAAGCAAAAAAAAGGTGATTATATACTAAAAACCTAATAACTAAAATTAATTGTTTTATTCAAAACAATTGAATTATTGAAAAGAAAGTGTTTTGGCAAGTTTTTATAAAAGATTTTTAAGATTTTTATTAAGATTTTGAAGACGAAAGGGTCGTCTTATACGAAGGTACCCGGGTACCTTTATATAAAATACTTGCAAATTCGAACTGTTATGGTATTTGTTACTTTTGTTCGTTTGGAATATCATGTACTGCTGTGTGAAATGTCATTTTTCAATCTGAATTCATATTATAAAGGCCTAATGTGAAAAGTAGTCGTTGAAATTTGAATTGTGCAAAAGAATCAATTCGTGTCATTTTTTTCGCAGTACAGACGCATGTGGTGAATTGTTTTTTCTCTTATATTGAGGTGTGTATTACAGCAAAACAGCATGACATGAGTGATAATCAATGTAAAATAAAAAGGATAAATTGGTAATATAGTCCTCCAACCTCGGAAATATTTGCCAGTATATGCAAAATTATATACCTCTATCGTACGCTTCCTTTGGATAATCAGAGGAATATTATTGGATGTATGTAGTGAATCAGAGGATAATGATTTTAGCAATGGTTCAGACGAATATTTTTTGCCACTTATCGAGCAAAAATATAATTCCTGCATCAGCAGCAGAAAGCAGTATTTCGTATAACATCCATAGTGGAGATGAAAATAGTGATAGTATGCCTGCAAGAGAACGAAGCGGAGCGCAGCATATGGAGTGCGAGCCCGCAAAATGCAGTCACCAGAATGCCTTTGTATGACGTCAATCGCGGCAAAACTGGTGCATATAAGTCGTCTTGCCTATTGTCTGAGTTTTAATTTTTCGTTTGTTTTTTTCTAAAGAAATGTTCGAAAAAATTTTTCGTGAAACCTTGAGTGTGAATTTACCATCCCTATCGATTTTCCGCACATCAATGAGAATCACTTGATTTTTGCAAATTTACCGGTTTCTTAGATTCGACAATAATACAACTCGCGTAATCGGGATGAAGATGAGAAAGCAGTGCCTATACGCAATTTGTGGGAAATGATGAATGACAATCTGCATAACAATTACAAGCCAAACGAGAGCATCACTATCGATGAACAGCTTCTCCCATACAGAGGTAGAATACAATTCACCCAATATATCACATCTAAGCTACGAAATATGTCAAAAAAATTTGGTGGGCATTCGACTAACAAATGTCGTACCCATTGAACACTGGTTAACTAGGTAATGGTCCACGTGAGACGCAAGTAGTTGCAAAAGTGGTAAAACGGTTGGTCCAGTGCTTCGAAGGTTCAGGTCGAAATATAACGATGGACAATTGGTTTGCATCTGAGAAACTGGCGGACTACTTGTTGTCGAAAAATCTTACGTTGCATCCCAAAGGAAATACGTACAAGTAAGATTCGCGCCATATATTATTCCTCTATATTTGGATTCACCAGAGAGAAAACTGTTGTTTCTTACGTGCCCAAAATTGGCAAAGTAGTAGTGTTGCTCTTGACTATGCACCATGATAAATAGGTGTCAGGAGACGATCTGAACACAGAAATCATTAAGTATTATAATGGCATAAAAGTAGGAGTAGATGTAATGGATTAAATGTTGACTCATTTTACCACTAAACGTAGTACCAAACGGTTTGCTGCAACTACTGCGAAAAACCAATTTTCCAGAAACACAATAACACTCAATATGTGTATGTTCTTAAAATATTTAATTTATTAACCCTCTAATTCCTGCATTATAATGGGTATTTTTTGAGGTATGTGTTAGTCTTTACTCAAATATTAACTGAGAAAAATTTTTAAGCATTTGGTGCCCGGGTTTTTAGTTACAGAATGTTGCTTTTTTGCAACGTTGGGCAGTTAATGGACAAACTAAAAACTTTTCTCAAAGTTTTTTGTGCATAAAACTTGCCCATATTCATTTTTTTTTTACTGTTTACTTGGTTTTACAATTAAATCAATTTTTCAAATTTTTTTTAAGCACTTTTTGTCTAAACACTTTTTTGCGAAACGATCCCGATCTTGATTTCAACCATTTTACTCTAAGGAAAATGGCTACTGAATGGCAACGTGCATTCAAAAGAAGCTTGCACAACACATGAGCTGTAAGCTTGCACAACACATAAGGCTACATGATGCAAAAAAAAACACGGGTAAAAACATGAAATTAACGGAACTTAGAAGTCTATAAGGGCATAAAAGGGTTAATTCACTTAAATTACTGATAAATAAAGTTTTGCTTTAGTGTCAATCTCTATATTTAATGAGTAACATTGGATTTTTTCATTCACATTTAGTTTCTCTCATACACGGGTAGAAATATTGGAATAAATTTTAATATTTTGTGGCTTACATATATGACCACACCTAAATGGTTTTAAAATCAAGACTGGCCAAATATTAAAAATTATTTTTAATAAAAATATATATGCTCGGATCGTATTAATTTTTAATACGGATTTTGTATTAAATGCCACACACATAATACTGATTTTGTATTAAAAATTAATTATGATATGAACTATAGTATCAAATTAATTCCAAAGAGTATAAAATTTCGTCGTAGTATTTGAATTGTATTAAAATTTAATACAAAATTTTATTGAAATATAATGCAGCATGTCTTAAAAATAAAATACAATATTCACCATAGTATTGAATTGATTCCAAGGGAATTAAATATCGTTGTAATATTTAAACTGTATTTTAATGTAAGACAAATTAAATTGAAAAATTTTGTAATCAATTGAGAAGATTTAAGTTTAATACTTTTTGTAACAAAAATCTCTGTAATGCTTTGCTTGTATTAAAATAATTCCAAGATTTGGACACAGATCATATAAAGGTACCCGGGTAATTTCGTATACACGAAAGGGGAAAATTTTTTGTATACACATGAGGGTTAAAATCTCAAGCCAATAACTCGTTCTTTGGAATTTTTATAGTGATTAATAGATTTTTGATTCACTTTAATCAATACTTTTTTAGCACCTCAAATCGCATTGAATAAGTAACCAACGCCGTAGATAGGTATTTCATAAGAGGGGCTTACTGAAGCAAAAAAAATATTTTATTTTTATTTCCATGGGGATTTCTGAAGACTTCTTAGAATCCGATTTCTGAATGCCTTAGAATACAATTTCTGAATTTCTGAATCCAAATTTCTTAACCGATTTCAACAGTCGAAGTGAAAAGAGTTAATGAAATTTTATTTATTTTTGAAACATACAAAATTGATTCAATTGCTCGGTTTTCAGCAGGACGAGAAGTATATATTTAAGCAAAGCAACGAAGATAGATATTTTAAAAATATAAACATATTTATACATGCACTGAGGAAAATATGTGTTTAAATTAAATTAAATTGTTTACATATTAAACGAATTTGTTTTTGAATTACAGATTGAAACAATTTTATTAGAAATATGTTTTAAAGCTAAATTTAAAACAAAAGTTTAAAAAAATTTATTTAAAAACAAAATTTTAAACAAAAACTGTAATATTGGTAACATAATTTTAAAATAATTTTCTTAAATTAAAAACATTTATTAATAACGTTTAGGTTAGATCAAATTGAATTTTCAAAGTGTAACAAATCTGTTTATTGTGTTTACGTCGTTTTTTCCTTAGTTTTTGCAAAAGTCCTTTAAATTTGTCAAAAGTTTTTATTTATTTTTAAAAAGTTACCAATAACGATATATGCCACACACATAATTTTAAATTTAATAAAAAATCCCTTGAAAATGTTGGAAAATAGCCAACGAAACGTCGGGAAAAAATGAATTAAAAATGTGCTTTTAATTGCATATAAACATTTGATCAAAAAGCCTATAAATAATATTATAAATATTTTGAAAACAATTATATTTTTATTTTTCTAGTTTTCGACGTCAGATTCGTGATTAGCGAGCGATCCCCGAGACTAATAGAACACCAACTTTTAACTCCATTCGAAGAAGTTTGCGTTTTATTACGGTTTAAAATAATGAAATGTATTAAATATTAAAATAATTGGTATTTAGTGTTTCAAATGAGCAACATTTATAATAAAACTAATTTAAAAATGAATTAAGATTGTGAGCTTTAGATCAAGAAAGTTTTCAAGAAGGCAACAACAACAACAACAACTCTGTATATAGTCAATCACTTAGCTGACTAGACAGTCTGTTTCGGAAATCGCTACATATTCCTCTTCAGTAGTCTTTGAGTGATTAAGCTGTGATCAACTCACTGTTTAAACTAGCATATGAATGTGCAGATTCTGGAATTAATTCTTATGAATTGTATGGCTGCTAATCATATGACATTTCAAAGCAGTAGGCTATTTATAGATCACCGCCATCAACTCTATCAAGGGTTGCCATCTGTTCTAGTTGCTTCTTCATTTATTTCAATATTCATTGGTGTTCGATTGTTTGTCGAAATGCACCATAGAAATGAAACGAGTTTTTGCTTCGCCAGAAGCTAGTGTTCTAACTGAAAGGTGGCTATTTTCACAACCAAATGTTCAATTACACATGACTTTGACCGAAAAATCACCAATGAACACCAATGAATATTGAAATAAATGAAGAAGCAACTAGAACAGATGGCAACCCTTGATAGAGATGGTGGTGATCTATAAATAGCCTATTGCTTTAAAATGTCATATGATTAGCAGCTATACAATTCATAAGAATGAATTCCAGAATCTGCACATTCATATGCTAGTTTAAACAGTGAGTTGATCACAGCTTAATCACTCAAAGACTACTGACTTACTTGATCTGAAGCTCACAATCTTAATTCATGTGATTATTCAACAGATCATAAAAACTAATTAATTTAAAAATATTTTTAAAAAATCAAATTTTAAGTCGGAGTTTTTCTAATTTTATGGCAATAATAGTCAATGATTCTACCGCAAAAGGAATGAATGTTCACTGGAATTTGTATTGCAGGGCAAAGTAACAATTATTTACAGAATTTTGTAAAATTGCGTAAACATCCATTTCTGACAGCTGAGTGAAAATTCGTGAAACTAGCCACCTAAAACAAGAAGTCGTAATTTTTATATCTTTTATGAATATTATTGAAGTGTATATGAAAAAAAGAAATTTTTTTTTTAGTTTTTTTTTCAATGAGTTACAAAGAATTAAGTCTTAGGCCACTGTTTTAGTTAAATTAATTTTGCTAAGTAACGGCTTGTTAAAATTTCTTGATTTTTGGGCCAAATACTCGTCATACACGTTAAATTACAAAACTGATTTTTTTTATAAAAAATTTTTTTCTTTAAAATGAATAAGTTTTTTATAAAAATTTAAAAAAAAAAACGTTCGAGACCTCATAGAAAATTTTTAATACTAATACATATTTAGAAATAAAACAAAAAATAAAAATTATGTTTTCTCTATAAACAAGCCTGTTATGAAATGTTTTAAATCTGCACTACCTGTTTTGTGCGAGCCATACAGAGCACTGCAATTGGTACAAACTAGAGGGAATAAATTATTTTAATAACATTTTTAGTGATTTAGGCACAGAAAAGTACAAAAAAAGGGTTTTTAAATATTTGAACAAGTGAGCGTGGCACCTCCATACAAATGTATCTTATTTTTCGCAATATCTTAAAAACCAGTGAAACCATGACAACAGAAACTTAGTCAGTCATCAACTTCATCATTTAAAGGAAATGTGTCAAAAGAAGGCGTGTTTGGACAAGTGGGAGTGGCACCTCCCATACAAATGTATCACATTTTTACCAGAATTTCAACCAGAAATACCACAAAAACAAATCTTGAAAAAAAAATAAAATACGCTGTTTAAAATACCCGTGCCAATATACAAAAGGACAATCTCTTGCTTTTTCTCCAGATATTGCGAAAAATGTGTTTCAGTTGTATGGGAGGTACAAACGCCCACTTGTCCAATCATGCCTTTATTAATAAAAAAAAAATCAGTTTTGTAATTTAACGTGTATTACGAGTATTTGGCCCAAAAGTCAAGAAATTTTAACAAACCGTTACTTAGCAAAATTAATTTTACTAAAACAGTGGCCTAAAACTAAATTCTTTGTAACTCATTGAAAAAAAAAACAAATTGCAATTTCTTTTTTTTTCATATACATTTCAATAATATCCATAAAATATATAAAAATTACGACTTCTTGTTTTAGGTGGCTAGTTTCACGAATTTTCACTCAGCTACGTTTGTAGCCGCAAAATAATTAAAGTGTTTCAAGAGATGTTCTGCAACCCTCACTTCTATTGTTGGTCCATTTAGTTTTCATTAACTCAAGTTCGGTTCCCAACTTTTCTATATCTATTTTATTTGGATACAATACCCTTTTAATGGTTTGAAAATATTAAATACTTAACTTATTTATTTTTGATAGATTTATTTTTTCAAAATTTGCAAATAGTTGAAAGTGCTTTGGAAATCGGAATTTCATTTGATTAACTAACTGATATACGAAAGGAATGAAAAGCTTAACTCGATAAAAATCCTCTTCTCTTTCTGCCGTAACATTTCATCTTGATAAACAAAACTTACTTATTGCAATTCCAAGTTAATAAAAGCATATCTCTTACTAAATGCTTCTTTATAGTTCTTCCCAATATTTGCCAATGTTTCGACTAGAAGATTTATATGTTCGCAGCATTCTATTAGATTTTTATTAATTTTTAATAACTGCATTGTCAGATTTGACTTAAAAGAAAATATCTAATGTATTAAATGGACTGCAACCAAATATTCTGGACTCGTAACTGCGCAAACAAAGCGCAGACGAAGTGTCACCGATAGAACTTAATGGCGTTTTCTTTTTTCGAAAAAATGCTGCAATTTGTTTGCCCTCTTTGAGAATGCTGCATTTTTTCTACTCTTGAAGTCAGCATTTTTGAGAAAATAACACGATTAAATTTTAGAGGTCACATTTTTTCTAAAGAAGGCAGAATTTTCAAAAAGGGCAGAAAAAATGCATCATTTTTTCGAGACAAGAAAATGACTTAAGGTAAAAAGTTACTGTAAGCACTTGACGATAATTACACACAGCTCAAGAAAACGTGCAACTGAACAATGTGCCTGGTTTAGAATAATTTTGTTCAATTTATATGCATACGTTCTGCAAGCGTAAGCAACAATACAAAGGCAAAAAAAAACGGAAAATATTTATATTGTATTATATTTAACTCAATATCTAACCAAAATACTCTTATACAATCTTCAATACACCTTCATGTTTTTGCAAAATTAAATAATTTGGAATATCTGTATTTTCATTCAATATATAAAAATATTCTAGATTGCTAAGGGGAGTTTGAACCCCCTGAACCCTCTTCATCTACGGCGTTGTAAGTAACTATCAGAACAAAGCATTGCAATTAAAAATAACACAGGGTAACACTGATTCTGCGGCATGGGATTTGGTAGTCAATTTTAGTATATACAATAATGAAGATCTTAGCCTATTATTTAGATTATTTCAATTGACTCCGGTTCTCGCGATAAGCCGTTATTTTAAAAATTAAGGAGGTCTCATCACAGATTCTTACATTACTCCAGAATAGTAAGTCTGATTTTATAAAATAAAAATCTAAAAATTTGCAGCTAAATTACCTCCAAGTTACATCTACACTTTTTTTAATTAGCTGAATAGTTTAGGAAATATTGTGAAAGTTCTTCTAAAAAATCATTTTTTTATGCAAAATTTCAACTTTTTTATTATTTCATGATTCATAAAAATTCAAAAACGTCAAAATACCTCTTTTTTATATAAAGTTATAAACACACATATGCTACAAAGAAAATAAGCCATATTTCATTAAAATCCATTGGAATGTTTTGCCTTAATTCACATTTAAAGATGTTATCTCATTTTGATACAAAACTTCTAAATAAATACACAAGGGAAAATTCGAGATCTAAATCTATCCAAAAAATCAGCGGAGCTTCTTGCATCAAGACTTAAAGAAAAACGTTGTCGTCAGCCTGGCGTATAAGTTAAAACTTACCGGACTATAGAACGAGATTTTCTTCAATACTTTGCAAAGGAGGAGAAAATCGTATACTGTTAGAATATTCCTGGACTTTTGAATCCAATGGGTCTTCATAGATAGCTAGAAAATAAGTTTAAAATGTGTGTTACTGCATAATGGCAACATATAAGCTTCAATTCTGATAGCACATTCTACAAAATCCAAGCATTTCCTGGCAAAATTACGGAAAAGTTAAAAGCAGGCATCTTTGATGGGCCACAAATCCGAATTCTTATAAACAACAATGATTTCACAAAGCACATTACTAAGGTCGAATCAGAAGCATGGCTAAGTTTTTTATCAGTAGTTAAAAACTTTTTGGGGAATCATAAAGCTGCAGAGTATTCTGACATAGTTTCTAAAATGTTTTTAAATTTATTTATTTATATTTTAAATGGATTTAAAATTAATAATCGCAACCAAACTACCAAAGAAAATCCCATAGGAAACTATGGATTTGAATGAAATATAGCTTATTTTCTTCGTAACATATGTACGTTTATATGCAAATATCAAAAAAGAGCTATTTTGACGTTTTCGATTTTTTATGAATTATGAAATAACAAAAAAGTTTAAATTTTGCATAAAAATATGTTTTTTTCAGAAGAACTTTCTAAATATTTCCGAAACTATTCAGCTAATCAAAAAACATTGTAGATGTAACATGGAGGCAATTTTGCTGCGGATGTTTGGATTTTTTATTTTACCAAATCAGACTAATTGTTCTGGAGTTATGTTAAAATCTGTGATGAAACCTCCTTAATTTTTAAAAAAGCGGTTTATCGCGAGTACCAGAGTCAATTCAAACAATGTGAATCATAGGATTAAGACTTCATTATCCCATGTATCTTACCTGGCTCCAAAAACTTATGCCGCAGAAAAAAATTCCTTTTTTGTTCCCGTGTGTAATGATTTTAATTTCAAACATGAATAATAAGTGCAAGGTTTTTCCAAGTTTAACCTTAAATTGTTGATAACTAATAATCATCTTACAATGATAAAATATGATTTTTACATATTATTGAATAATTTTACAACAATAATCCATTGAACAATTCGATTTTAAAAAATTGTTGACCTTTAACCTTTTTTTAACTAAATTATAGTACATTAAAATAAGAATTTTTTTTGCAAATTGAAACAATAAAAAAAATTTTAATTTTTACTTCCGTAATAATAACACAGCGCTACAAAATAAAAAAATCGCATGTACTTTTGAAGTGACATAGCACAGTTTGTAGATTTGGTCGAGTATAACAAGACGCCATAGATAAAATTGTTAGTACACCCCCCAAAAATTTAATTTTACCGTTAAAAACCCGATTATTAGGTTCTTGACTCATTAAACAATCAATAACTCAGGAATTTTTTAACGGATTTTCGATTTTACAACGGTTTTTAAAATCCCATTGAGCAATAAGGACGTAATTTCTTATGTTTAAAAAAATTTAATAACTCTGTCAATTTTCATCCGATTTTCATAAATAAACATTTATTGTATTTTTAATAAAATGTGCTTTTATAAAATTATTGCTTTTTTAGTAGCTTTTACCAAAACTCTGGGAGTAAATAATCCTCAAAGTTGAAAAATTTGGAAAAAAGGCAAAAATGTTCGGTCTGTCCGATTATAACTCAAAAAGTTCTTCTCATAGTCCTTAAGGTATGTACATATTTTGAAAGTTTTATGTTTTATCTTTCCAAAATCGTTTTATAATCTCTAATTGGTTAAAAACTTGCTAAGTTAATGATTGTTTAATGCATTAAGTATTTAAAAATCGAGTTTTTAACGGTAAAATTACATTTTGGGTGTGTATTAACAATTTGAGGTATGGTGCCACGTTATACTCGACCTGGTCTACAACCTGTGCTATGTCACTTCAGAAGTACATTTTCACTGTAGCACCGTGTAATGAGCCAAACAATTCTTTATGTATCTAGAAAAATACATTTACATTTCAATAGTTTTAAGTTCTATATCTTGTTCTTAAACAAATCGTTTGTTCATTTCATTCAACAAATTTTTCGAAATTTGTTTTATCAATATATCACAAACGAGATTATTCGCTTGAAAAAAAGATTTTTTGTATTCTAGAATTCTGTTGAAAGAATATTTTTCTAATTAAATAGTTTTAAAAAGTCAATTTACTAACTGAACCGAATGTGTTACTACCTCAAAAAATATTTTTTTTTGTAAAATTTAATGAATAATTCTTCGAATATTGTTTGTTGTGAGTTGTTTTTTTAAAAACAATTTCGATATCAACAGATTTTGCAAGAAATTTTTTTAAAGAAAGGTTGAGACCTCAACCTTAACCTTGAAAAAAACAAGACTGTTATATAAATACTTCACTAAACAACAAAAAAATAGCTTAGTACTTTAATGAAATATATTTGTATTTTTTTTTTATTTATTTATTTGTTAGCTTAGCCTTAACAAGCTATAAAGCAATTAAAGAGGAAAATATTGAAATTCAATACAATTTTTAGAGTCTTATATATTGAAAAAAACTTAAAAGTAAATGTATTTCAAATTAATAACCAAAACGATAATGCGATAAGGCGAGTTTTCAATACAAACATGGTCAAGTTAGCAACACTTTATGTATTCTGATATCGCCCTAGATCGGTGAATTCGAGACAAACAATCTCATACACGGAGATAATTATTTTGCTTGAATCAAGCAAATGTTTTGCTTAAAATAAAATCAGCAAAACTTTGCTCAATCACGGTGTGATTTTAGAAAAAAGATTGCTAAATTTAAATCACTCGTCATGTATTTAGGAAAATGCAAAATTATATTAAATTCAAGCAAATATCTGCTAAGCTATTATAAACTCAAATAGCAAATTTTTACTAAAATCAAGCAAATATTTGTTAAGTTATTATAAACTCAAATAGCAAATTTTTACTATATTCAAGCAAATTTCTTTCAAACACACGAGCACGCGTTTATTTTAATCAATTTTATATCCATTTAATGTTAATATTTATTTCACTTCAAAAATATGCTAGATTTAAGCAAAAACTAATCAAAATTTGCTATTTCAATTTATAATTACTTAGTAAATATTTGCTTGAATGAAATAGAAATCTGCTTTTGCAATTTATAAAAACTTAGCAAAATTTTGGAATAGAAATTTTTTTATAAGTTTTTGCTGAAATCTAGCATAATTTTGAAGTGGCTGAGATTCAAGCGCAAGTTTTGCTTAACCACAATTCAAATTTAGAAAACAGTTTTCTCCGTGTACCCAATAAAACACCATTCCAATAAGCATATATATTATATATTTCGTTCATGAACCCGGAACTAATAAATTTAAAAAACGTATGGAACTAATTTTTAATTTTAAAAAATTATTATGTAATAACATTTCTAAAATGCCTTAATTCATGAAAATCAGTTCTCTCTGTTATTTTTAATAGCGTTATCTCATATTTAAAAGCGTCAGCTGTGATCATAACAACTATAAAATCGATTTAAAAAAATTCTGACGTTTAAAAATTACGAGACACGTATATGTTTTTAACGTTTATTTTTAGACTATATTGAAATTTCTCATAGGTGTAAACTTCTTGCGGACCGTGTAATATTTTTGTTTGTATTCTCTTTGTTGTATGATTTCATTGAAATCTGACAAACCGGTTTTGGCTGGTGCATAAATTTCCGTTATTTAAAAAAACCGGTTATTAAAAAAATGTAATTTTTGGCTGATTTGTGAAGCCGGTTTTACATTTTGTCCTACATTGGGCAATACTAAGTACGATGCATTCACCAATGCAAATTAAGCCTTCTGCTATCAAGGTCGAATTCTGAAAACAAAATTCCCATGCAATACATACTCACACAAACACACGCACATATATGTATAGCAGACATTCATCCTTAACTGAAAATTCCGCTGAATTATAGTCAAATTATGCAAATTTCTACGATATGCTTGAACAACACTCATCCTTTATCCTTTGCTATACCCTACGATATTGTATTTCTCACTACTATTATTTTCTGTATACCTTTTATACTCATTGATTATCACGAATATCTGCTGCTTCTGCCTCATTATGCAGTCGAGAGTTGATCCTATCGATATATTTGATAATCTAAGGGTATTCCTTCATTGAGCCATTATTGAACACCAAACGATAGTCTGTCGATACCTCGAAAGTGGTGGCTGACTCTGACTGAGAAGGGTTGGGCAGACAAATCGAATTCGTTCCGCCTTGGCAATTTGCAACTTTTTCGTCGATTGTCCTTTTTTCGGATGAATATTTGTGTGTTGCCATGCTGCATCCATTGTCCTTTGACAATAATTGCAATATTAGCTACCTGACATTGGTGCGCACAAAGAGATCCTTTTGTGCTTTTGTGGGATTGAATACGTGCAATTTTTTGTTTATATTCGACACATTTGTGGGTAAGAAGTTAAGTAGGGGGTTAATTGATCCAGGTTGTTGTTGTTGTTGCTGTTTATCCTTTAACGAGTTGGTATGTTTTTTGCACTTTTTTGTTGTCTCTTGTCTACACTTGGTTTGTTTGCTTCATTGTCTACGCTATTAATGTTATTGATCTTTGTTGTTGATGATATTTTGTTTGTTTATTGTTGTTGAAGAATTATTCACATAATTTGCATGTTATGATTGTTAAAAGAGGATTAATTTTGTAGATAAACTGTCAATATTTAAGTTTTTTAAACAATTTCTTTTCACATGTTTATTTTTCACACTGACTTGGCAAGGATATTCTGGCAAATTTGAATAACAACTTCTTTCTAACTGCTTGTCTTAATGTGCAATAATTTTGGTCTTTGAAAAGTTTAAATCTATGACATAATAAAACAGTAATAAAACAATTTGTTGTCATGCCAAGAAGAAAGTCTTCGAATGCGAAAAGAGCCGGCTTAATAGCCCAAAAAATGGCAGCAACATCAATAACAAAAGTTGTTGTTTTTTGCTTGCAAGTTTTTCACAAAACTTTGCAAATTTTTTAGTTCAACATAAAACAATAACAAATATATAGGCAGTCAGGGGCAGCGAAGAACGCCACATTTATTGATCCAGTTTGGAGCGGGCTTTCACTTCCTCTCTCTCTCTCTCTCTCTTTGTATCTTCATGTATATCCTTATTTTATGCTGCTATAACTTTGGAGCAGAAACTAAAGCTGTGGCAAAAATAAACGAGCATCAGTTGGCTCTGGCGCAAAGAGTCCAGTTAATATTTTTTGCCTAACTCTGGCATGAGCTGGCAGGCGTCTAAAAGGAACTTTACGGTTCAGGTTGTCGAAGTAGAATATTGCTTTCTTCCTTTTTTGTTGTATTTTTTGCTTTGTGCTTTTTTCACTAAAGGCTTCATAAGACTTTGTAGCTAACAATAAAGTTGTTGCTAAATTTCATTTATAGTCATTGTTGTTGTTGTTGTTAGTACTACTGATATTTTATTGTTGGCGGCAATAAAATGAGAAACTTTTGCGTGTTGTAATGCAGATAAGTTGCTGCCACAAGCTTCTTGAAGCTTTTTTCTGTTTCATTGTTTCTATGCATTTTTTGTGTTAAGTTTTTAAAGTCTGCCAGGAGTGGGATTTGAAAGTCTCGCAAGTTTTAATATTTCTTGTTTTTGTTTTACTTTTTCATGTATTTTTCCTGAAAAACGGGTCGAAATTATATTTTGAACTTCGACTAGGAACTTTTCAACTCTATGCGGCTTAAGACGATTTTTTGGGGCTTAAAAATTTCATGATTTAATATTTGATTTAATTAAGGGCAGGTTCTCATGAAGCGCGACCATTAAACTGGTCTCCACGATATTTCAAGAACTACTTTATGGATTGACTTTTTATTTTAAAATAAATACAATTTCTTGGATCCCAAACCTAAGTTTAGATAATATTGGTCGGTTTTTTTTAGAGCACTTTAAAAAGCGAAACATGTAAAAAAATCTACTTAAAATTCAAATGTCTGCCATTTTTTTATTATAAACTATTTATTGATGTATATCATATGACATGAACGTGCTGTGGGATGGAGACTGTTTGGGTACCTTTTTTTCAACATGACGTTTGACGGCGCGCCGCGGCGTATTTCCGCTTGATATTACATTTTAATGCTACAAAGAAATATTTTCCTGCACTTTAAGAATCAATAATTTGACAAGAATAACTGCCAAAAAACTCAAGGTGTTCATTTACTTCCTTCCATGAACAAAAAGTGGTGCGTGGGACCCCTTTCAGAAACGAAATTCCTTACGCTTTTTCTTCAACTCCGAAGGTAATTCGAAATAAAGTCTATATATGGGCATTTCCAACGTAGCTCACGCGACATGCGTTAGACTTAAATATGGGTGTCCACAAGGGGGACAGGGGACGGCGCTTGCCCCCCTAGGCAATGAACATTTTTTATATATCTTCATATTAAATCAAAAAAGCCATAAGTTTAAATTAAAAAAATTTAAGAGAAAATCAAAAAACTTTAAAAATTTTAAGTTGCGCTTAAACTTAGGGCTTTGAGAACTTTGATAATAAAAACGTCGGTTTTAGTTGTAGCAGTAGGTTTTAGTTGTATACTTTTCAAAATATATTAAATTCATAATGAACATATCGTCAAAATCAATCAAAAAGTCGATTTTGAATTTTTTGTAACTTTGGATTTTTTATTTCATATGACGATATGTTCATTATGTATTTAATATATTTTGAAAAGAATACAAAAATACTTTTTTTAGGTTAGTTTATAAATAAATTAGAGCTAAACCATTCATTTTCAAATAGTATGTTGTACCCGTTGCTGTAAGGCCGTATTCATATTAAGTGTTTTTGTCGCGATTGCTTTCACGTTGTTTGTTTTTGCAAACGCTGCTGAATTTGTATGTATTTAAATACATTTATTTATTTAATATTTAGTATTTCTCAGCAGCGTTTGGGAGGTAGGTTTCCGTATGCTTCTCAGCTATCTGTAATAAAAAGTTTTTTAAAAATGCACCATCTTCGAAAAATAGTCTATCTTACATTAGAGTGTCGAGGGTCCATATTTTCCACATTCAATTTGCTACGCCGAATTTCATATTGTGGACGCAAGAAGTCTAAAAGGTCAAAACACCATAGGCTTGGCCTTTTAATTTGATCTACACCTGCTCCACTTCTCATGCTTCCCTCTAAGGTCCTCAACTCTTTCCAATATTGGGATCGGATGGTATTCATTTTCATTTTTAATATTTTTTTTTGTTATTTCTGGACAATGTTCCAGCATTGTTGCAGTAATATTTTCTATTGCAGGTTCCGTTTTTGCCCTGTCTTGATATGAGACATCCCGAATGTATAACAAAGATGGTTGATTTTGGAATGAATTGATAAAAATTTCCATGAGCTGTCTTGTCCACGGAAAGGACATTTTAAGCGATAAAATTCTATTGAAAAAGAAAGCAGAATACAAAACAATTTATTTTTTTTTACTTTCAGATCATCAGTACGGGGTTGCACACACTGGTTTTTCTCTTAATGAAAGTACTTTTATGCTAAATTTACTACCTTATGAATTATTTGCTACTAGGCAGTAGACAAGTAAAAGTTTGCCACCGTTTGACTGACTAAGGTTGCGGACAGAGTGAACACCGAATCGGACAGGCAGGCAGATAGGCGCAGGCAGTAACATGCAAAGAAACGAGATAGAAGTAGCTTTTGTCTCTCTTGTTCACATGGTTTGCCTGCGCCTGTCTGCCTGCCTGTCCGCTTCGGCGTTCACTCTGTTTGCAACTTAATGCAAGTTTCAGGCTCACTGAAAATTTGACTGAATCGATGAATTGTAAAAAGTTAATTTTCGCTCTCGGAGAGAGTTCATTTTATTTTTAGCTGGGAAAACAACAACAAATTATAACTGATCCCTGACTTTGACTGACGTGTAAATTGCGACATTAGGTTTCATTGCGCCACCAACCAATGTAAACAATGCGCTCACTGGTTCGCTAACACAATTAACGATACAAGTGCAAGCGCAGCATAATTTTCAATGTCGAAGCAAAGAGGAAGTGAAAGAAGAACAAACGCCAATAAAAATGTTAACTAACCCAGCATCTACACGGGACAGTGCAAGTGCGTAAAACTCAATACATTTAAGAATTTTTACTAACACACTCACATTTAATTCACTGTCCGCGGTTCACTGTTCACTATCAGCGCTACTGTCTACGAAATTTCAGAGACAGTGGATTTTAGCACTTGCGAACAGTATAGGCAAAGTGTTGGATATTTTTCGGATTTTTTAACAATTTTAACAATAAGCAACACTAAAAACTTGTTTATGATTGCAAACAAAAATGGAAGTGAAGCTAAATACAATGCAAATATTAAAGTAACTAGCAACTTGCAGATAATTTCGAGTTTTTTCGAATTTTTTCGTGGATCAACTTGAAATCAGAATAGTGGGGAGTAGTTTAGGAATTAATTGTTAGAAATAAAAGTGGTATTTTTAGTATATAGTAGCGGTCTTAGAAAAATAAAGATGGAATAAATTGTATCTCGAAAGCAGAAACAATTAGGGTATTCACAAGGTGTGCTATCATGTCATAATGTCATATTGTCCTAAGATTTTATACTAGTTTAAACATTTTATTGTTTCCTTCCATATAAAAAAGTACTAATATATTATAACTCTGAAAGCTATGTTTATTGAAGTGTCGTAATCAAACAGCTGTTTTTATTTGAATTTATTTATCTTGTAAATTTTAGTTGTAAAATTCTAGGGCAATATGACAATATGATATGATAGCACACCTTCTGAATACCCTAAATGTTCTTATTTATTTCTTTTCAAAGTACGGCATATTCGGCCATAGATAGATACAGCCATCCTGGTACATCACAGTAGAACCTTACACGGCAATCCTTTGTAGTCTGTTCGATGCTCGCACGCATACACACACAGCAATTTCACTGTAACGTGATTTTTTTCTACCATATCGAACTACCCGCTAGCTGCGTACAGGAAATTAGTTCCATAAAATCAATATTGTAATATTAAATTGCATGACCTGATTTTTGCAATTATATATCGAAACGTCCAACATATATGTTGGTAAATCAAGATATCAAGTTTTTTAGGATAATTTTTTATGTATAGTTTTCGTTACAAAAATATAATTAAAACCGAAATTGAGTACAGAAACTTGTTCTGTTATCTCTTATTTTTAAACGCCTGTACTCAGTTTTACTTATCTATATCCTATGCAAAACAAAATCTTCACACAAATAGTCTCACTCCAAATTTTAAATTATTGAGATTCCAACCTATACGTTGGACGTATCATTTTGTTGGATATCAGTTTTAAACTTTCTGCTAGAATATACAAAATCATTTCAACGGGGGTCGTGTTGAAAGGGACTATAAATCATCTATACATTAGACTGGGTCGGTCTCCATACAAAAAAATAAAGTGTTTGATATACTTGGTCTAAAATATTCCTTGGCTCATTGTAGTACCCTCCACGAAAGGATTTCGCTATGTGTCAACCCTTAGGCAAGCTGGAGTTTTTTTTTTAAAAAGTGCCTTTTTTGGCAAAAAACCACTTTTTGTACGGGTAAGTTGTTTGTTTCTATGAATTGTCCTAAAAAAAATTAAGTTCTAAAAATGGTTACATAAGTATCTTTTCATAAGTATATTTTCAAACTTTTAAAAATTTTTTTTAAAAGTTTTTTATGCAGATAGTAATATTTTTTGCAGTTTTATTTTTGAAATTTTTTGTTTTCAACAATTCATAGAAACAAAAAACTTGTCCATACAAGAAGTTCGGAGCAACGGATGGCAAGTGTCATTTAAAGCAATCACGTTTATAAACATTGACTATGATCCAATCTATGTTTTTAAAGTCATTGCAAACAAGCAAAAGTAAAGTGAATTAAATTTTATAAAAAATAAATTTTTTCCCAAAAGTCGGCTTAACAAAACAATTTTTTTCCGTAATAAAAATGATCCAATTTGGATAATTTTTTTATTGTTCTTAAACTTCATAAAATGGCAAATCATCCTGCAATATATAAATTTGCGAAAATTGCAGCGATCTAGGTGAAGGTAAAGTTTATAGTTCAAAATCGAAAGAAAAAAATTAGGAAATTGTTAATATAGGAGGCCAATATGTGGTCTAAGGCTAACTTTTGTAAAAAACTTACTTTAGAATATGTTATGGTCAAAAGTTTTTGTATGATTTAAATTTAAATAGATAACTCGATTTGAAATATCCATTTTCTACTTTTTTAAATTCACGATGGTTAGCGGCGCCCATCCAGTTTGAGAATTTTCTGGACTTTTTTTCGCGTCACGTGCTTATATTACATCCAAGATTCAGAATCTGGCCTTGCAGAGGGAGGTTCTGGAGTACTTTTGGAAAAATAATCCATCTAGTGTGTATGTTTGTCTATTTTAAATGTCGTTTTTCGTTTCATCGAGTTTCAAATCGCAATGATGGCCGAAGTTAAAATGCCCCCATGGCCGTATTTTAGTTTATTCGAAGTCTAGAATGCTGTATTATATTTGTGACGTCACTTTTATAGGGCATGGTTTTTATCCAAATATTTTATATTTGAAACACAGAGTATATTTGAATTATCAAAGCTTATGTGTAAAATATCAAGTTTAAGCCTTAATTGTTTTGGTATTTATTAAGGCTCAACTATTATGATGACTTCACTTTGTATGGGAGTGTGGTGAGCGAACGCTGGCAATTTTCTGCTAAACTTCAACCAGTACTGAATTACTGTAGTTTTTCTAGACTAGATTGCAAACCGATTTAATTTTTTCTACGTCATCCTGACGTCCCTAAATAAATTACGGAAACATCCGAATTGATAAAAACTAAAAAATGTCATACAAAGGAATTGAATAAATTTTCTATCTAGGCGAAAAAAGCTACATAAATCGAGCAGAAAAACTCTAGCGTTAAACGCGGACTTAATGATTGGCATTTTTTTGCTCTGAAATTAATAAATAACGAAAGCAAGGACCAAATTCCATAATTTTTTTTTACTTGAAAAAAATTTTGTCTATATTTGACTTCGGGTGGTTTTTTTCATTCTGCCGAACATTCTGCTTCGGCTTCAGCTTCGGCAAAAAATTCACATTCGGTCGGACACTAATGATTTTTATTTAATGACACTCATGCGTCACAGTGAATTTTCATATAAAATAAAATTCTTTAAACGAAATTTTGAGTTAGTTAAATTGATCGTATCCCGGATCGTATCCCGAATGTGATCCTGAAGAGCATTTTTGTTAGACAATCCAAGGAGAGGACGAATTTCAATGATTCCAGGAATCAAAACTTTGTTTCGAAAAAATTGAGATGATCTTACATACATAGTATATGGTGACTCCATACCAAACGGAAGACATGTTTGACCTGAGTCATTTTAACTTGCCTGACCTTTTTACATTTAGGCTCCTATTTAAATATAAAACTATATAAATTTAAAAAACTTATATCTCAGTCACTTTTTAATATCTGAAAAAATGAGATTAAATTGGAAAGATTTAACACTTTAAGTTTTCCATTATTTGAACATAAACAGCGAAGATGATAAAATTTCTTTAATCGATATATCCAAAACGACCCTTTATTATTGATTATGTTTTTTTTTTCCAAATGAAACATGAAAAACATTCAATCAGTTGATTCAAAAAGAAAAGGTAGAATTCGAAAAAAACCATAATTCTACATTTCTTCTTAGAGAATAACCCCTTAATTAGTCATATCTTATAAATTATTTTTGATATTTTGTCAAAATCTCCAGCATAAGTGTCTCTTCTGTGCAGTTTAATATTCATTGTTAAAGTTAATTTTCCTCAAACGTGACTTTTATCACTTTACAGAAAATTTCAATATTTAACTTATGCTTGGGTCAAACATGTCTTTCGTTTGGCGTGGAATAACCATATAGATTAAGATTTTTAAATATCTTTATTGAGTCTTTGGAAAAAAGATAATTACAGACTAAGATTAACAATCTAAAAATAAAATAACGGTACAAATAAATAGTAGAATTACAATACAAATAAACTATTTAACAAATCCTTAAAACATTCTTTAGACATTGAAAAATCAAAAAAAAAAAAAAAAATTCAAGACGATAGATCATTCCATAAAGACCTATGAAATTGAATTGATTATTGTTATTGTTACTCGCTATTATGTCATAGATAACAATAAGAGACTGAACTTTTTTCCTTGAATCTATATTCGCTATATGTAAAATTGACTGCGAAAATATGTAAAATTTTTTAATGTTGGTACTATTTTCAATGTAAAATAATGTTCTATTTCAAAAAAATTTATTTTAACTATTATCTACCAGTTTTAAAGAAATTAGTCTATACTTTTAATGGATAAGAAACTTTTTAATCGCATGCCCTTGATATGCCAACTTTGCAAATTTTACTTTTATTCTAGACATCCAGTGCGTTTATTGAACTCCAGGAGCTAGCTAGCCAGTCAGTTTTAATTTCTTAGATTCACCTATATTATAAAAATTCTACATCAAGGACAAAGATTCTGAGTTTCTTGAGTTGCCTAGCACCGGTGTCGTAAGCTGTGGCATTGTTATTATTAAAAAATAAACTAACATTCATAAATGCACACAACTTCATCTCATTTCCAAGTTAACCACCCGCATTCCTTTGAATCAGTATGCACTATCAGTAGCAACAATAACAGCTGTTCCGGCTTCTTAGTCTGCTCAGCCTGCAATGCCTGTTATTTGCGCTAGTCTCAAGAAGTTTTCTAAATAAATGAAAATGAGCAGCGTCTCACAGCATTATCCTTATTTGTATAATGGTGGCAGTAGCTTGCTGCTGCAACACCCATCGAAACTCGGTGTGGGCGTTAGTGCTGGTGACTATGGAAAGTCAATTAAAAGTTGCATCCAACCAGCTAGACGCAGACTGGCGACGATTGCTGTTCGCCTGTTGCCAACAACTTGCCGAAGTTTGTAGTGAATGGAAGAAATTTCGTGGTCTCATGGTTAGTATGTCGGTGTAGCGATGAGAATGGAGTCTCTTGGTGCTGAGTCAGCGACCGGATTCATGCTACTTTCAATGCCACTAATTGTGTCACGAACTAATCTGGAAGATAAACAAAAAGGCAAAGAGAACAAAATGAGTTTGTCGTTGCACTTGACCTAGTTGTGGCTAAGATGAGGGTCAAAGTCCCAAGTTTGTTATATAAAAAAATATATAAAATACAAAGGAAAGTCTTTCCAAAGTCGTCTGTGAGATAAATGAATGGAGGGAAAATGCACTTTTTAATATTTATTTTCTTATTTTTAATAAAATGGAGTGTAATTCGGAAGTTTCAATTCAATTGAGTGTATGTGTAGATGTGTAAAAAAGTGGTAAGAAAATAATCGGTAGTATATATAAAAAAAAATTAATAAGCATTTTGAATTGCTGCTTTGGCACTAAAGAGGCACAAGAGGTTGTGACAAAATGTTGAAAACTATCCAAGCTGTTTGTATCCAAGATATGACTGATGTCCTGAATTTCTCAAGAATGTTGTGTTATGAACCAAAATCTTAAAAATATATCCATATAATAAATACAATACTAACTTAAATAAATGCAGTTGTTAAAACACTCTTTAGAGATGTGCCGTTGTTCGACAAAATGTTGCGGTTTTAATTAATTGTGGAAAACTAACCATAGCCAAGTTAATTGAATTTCACTGTACATTTGCAAGGACCTGAAGGTAGAATCATAAAAATGACATTCAACCACATAATATTACATGAGCGGTAACAAATCAAGATTTTTCATACCTTACTTACCTTCATCACTTATGTTTTTGTTATCAATATTGCCAATACAGACCTTTATCAACTAAATTTGTATAAAAAGATGGCTAAAAAATACTGAATATTCACCTGACTACTCGTGTTTGGTATGGCGTATAATTTTTTTATTCGTCCTGGTTTCGTAAATTCGAAGAAAATTTTAACGCTTAATATTAATTATAGAAACTGATTTCATATAAAAATGCGCCGTGTCGTAAGAGTGTCATTAAAATTTAAGAAAATAAACCAATATATGCACGTCATCACACTAAATTATTGCACGTCATCTTAGATGATAGGTTTTTTCCAACATTTTCGTCACAATCTGTAATAAAGTAAATATCAAACTAAAAAATATTTTAGAACAAACTGATGAATGTACAACACGTTATCATGTTTTATACTTTCACAAAAAATTTTATTAAATTTGTTGAAGAAGCTAATAACAGGATTTACGATATCCCTAATGTAAATGTTGATCAGTCGGTATTTGAATAAGTCAAAATTTTTATACACTCAGAAAAAATACTTTGAAACTAGCAATTTTATACTTAGCGTGCTTGAGTCAAGAGTTAATATTGTTGCGAGTTAAATTGTTGCTTCAAGTACAGTTGTATTTCACTCTAGTACTTAAAATATTCTTTAACAAGAACACAAATTCTTGCAAAAACCATTTCTCACTCTTGGCCTTAGAATTTAATTTTGTTTAATCAGTTTTAAAACTGGAACCTTTGCGACAAAAGTGAATAGTTGTTGCATTAAAAATACATTCATTATTATTTTTATCTTATTGATTTCTATAAATTGAATATAAATAATTAAATAATAAATCACACACAAATTTTATTCATTTTTATTTCCTAAAAATAAGGTAGCATCACAATTATATCTGAAGTATATCTACATCATTAGCATGAATGTTAATATAAGTGTTTTTTAAATCATTAAATAATGATAAAAAAAAAGTAGCGAATGAGTTTTTATATGTTTTATACAATACAATTTTTGAACAGCTTAGAATGAATATAAATAAAAAATAATTAAATTGTTATGCATGTTGTTTGCATGATGTTTACTGGTAATTAAAAATCTTAAATTCTCTTTAGAAAATAACCAGTGGCGTAAAAAGTGGGCCCACAGAGCCCGCGCTGGCGGGTGCAATTAAGCCAGGGGCGCCCTCAAGTTTCTTGATGAAAATGATAAATAAAGTGGTGGACGATGCACAGTATATATCCATGTTGCATTTTCTAAAAATAAAATTTTTCTTGTTATTCAAATTATATTAATTTTTGTTTTATATCAAAATAAAGTTTAAAATTTCTTATGTCTGGCAACCTTGCTATTTTTGTTTACATTTTTAAAATATGGTCTTAAGTTTATCATAAAAGTAAACACTAAAAGCGGGATACAAATTTTTAAATATTCAATTTTCAAAAAGCTTAAAAAAAATGTTGAAAAAAAAAACTTCATTAGACTGCGTTACACCAAATCAAAAAAAAAAAAAAAAATATTCTTGCTAATACGGAAGATAAACATTTTTTTAGGGTGACCTATTTAGTCAAAATGTTAGATATATTTGATGTATAAGTTTTTCACAAAAACTTCATTAGACCTGCGTTACACCAAATCAAAAAAAAAAAAAAGTTCTTGCTAATACGGAAGATAAACATTTTTTTTATGGTGACCTATTTAGTCAAAATGTTAGATATGTTTGATGTATGGCAGCTGATTATTTTTCAAAATTAAACTTATTTAAAAACACAAAACAACTCAATTTTTAAAATGTCCTTGCTGTAATCGAAAAAGCTTACAAATATGAACAAAAACGTAGTTAATTTGAGTGGGTAGTATTTTCCAAGGTTGAGTTACTAAAATATAATTAATCATCTAAGAAATTTATGTAGCAAATTTTGTTGTTTTGAGACAAGACCTAATGAAGTTTCAGGCAAAAATGGGTTTCGTTTATATGGGAAGTGGATGTGGACCAGAGGTCGGATTTGTGTAACTTTTTCAAGATTTCTTAATTTTGTCCTTAAAGATATTCGTGTCAATTTTTAGAGCTCTACGATCACTCTTTCTTTTTTGGCCAAATATTTTGAGCAAAAGTCGTCTTTGTTTGGCAAAATTCGATTATGGTCGGAGTCGATTTACCCGTTTGCTTTCATATTTTCAGCAAGTCAGCTACTGATGTTATTTGAATCAGTCAGTTGGTCATATTTTGTGTCGTTAGCCAATTCTTTAGTTAACAGGTAACGTCAAATACAAAATACAAAAAAAACACTTTAACTTAACATCTGAAACTTATCATTCCACCCATAAAAAATTATTGATCCCGTTTATTCAATCATTAAGTTTGTTTACTTTTTAAATTATAAATATGTGATGCTTTTTTTACCTGCTTTGTGATAAAATCTTATAAATTTTATTATATTTGTTATTATAAAAAGTATTTCTTACGTTAGTGCTTTTTTAACCAATTCTAATAAAATAAAATAATTATATAAAATAAGATATTTTTAAAATTTAACTGTTGTAATAAATGATGATCATCATATGACCATTGAATTAAAAAAGTCTCTTTTTGCTTTTTTTACCTGCTTTGTGATAAAATCTTATAAATTTTATTATATTTGTTATTATAAAAAGTATTTCTTACGTTAGTGCTTTTTTAACCAATTCTAATAAAATAAAATAATTATATAAAATAAGATATTTTTAAAATTTAACTGTTGTAATAAATGATGATCATCATATGACCATTGAATTAAAAAAGTCTCTTTTTGCTTTCTTTTTTTGTTTGTCAAGAGTACTCTTGTTTTCTCCTACGCTTCTAGTAACCTAGTAACAACATAGTTTTACTCTAAAAGTAAAAAGCAGGGCGCTTTTAGAAACCTGCGGGCTGGCGCACAAAATAAAGTTACGCTACTGAAAATAACATTGACACATTTCCAACATTTTATTTTATTGTTTCTTGACCGATAATTAAATTTTCCACTGTAGACTCACAAAATATGTTCAGTATTTTAGCTATGTTTTTATTAAATTTTGCAAAATGATTTATTTAATAACTTATGCCTTTAAAAGAAAAACTTTTGACTTCGATTCCATTAGTAAAATTTTTACTTAAAAGTAGATTATATGTAAAATTTCTTAAATCGACGCTTACAATATTCTTTTTATTTGATAAATTGGGTCTTACAAAGCTATTATCTACCTGGAAATTGCTTTTTGTTCTTCCTCGTCCAATTTTCCACTAGGTTGCAACTTTAGATACAAAATCTTCCATATTGAAGTCTGCCAAAAGTTGAGGCTGTGGTGATAGTGTGCTTGAAGAATTGACTCCATCTGATACGCCATTCGATTTTGGTCTATCACTTCTACAGCAAAATATAAGATCGAACTATAATAAATTGATGTATTAAAGTCAAGTTGTGAAGGTATAAACATAACTTCTGTTAAGCTGCTAAAACAAAATTTTTTTTTAAATTACACTAGTTGGAAGTTGCTGTGCATCTGACAACCAAAAACAGCAACACCAATATGCAGAAGCTGCCACTGCCAAAAGAAGAAATTTTATTGGAAGGAGCCAGCAGCATGCACCGCCAATGTGATAAGGTCTTATTAGCTGCATTCCCGTGGAACTAGATCAGATCAAATCTCAGTGGAGCAACTTCAGTTAAACTTTATAACAATTTGGCACCACTGTCTTGAAACAGCTGTTTGAAGAACAATAATAAAAGAAAACAGCAATAACAAAACGCCAATTAAGCGACGAAACGTCAAAATCCGATAATGAATAGTTATCTTGATTTGCCAAATATTTTCGTTTTAATGAATAAGGCCGCGTTCATAGTAAACGCTTTTAGCTTAGCCGAGAGGTTTAGCTGAAAAACGCTTTTTGTATAATCATATGGAAAAACCTCAAAATGTTCATAGTATGTTCAGCATAAAGCTTAATTTCAAATGCTTTTCAGCGCTTATATTTCCATCTCGCTTGCTCACACAGAAAACTAATTTTGTTTTTTATGCTTTGTTGTAGAGCATTTTTAAAATGCTATTCGGCACATGTTTATGTATTTTGCTTGTTAACAATATTTTCGTTGATATTTTTTGTGGTGAAGTTGTAACCGTTGTTGTGTTGTTGTTGTGTTGTTGTGTTGTTGTGTTGTTGTGTTGTTGTGTTGTTGTTGTGTTGTTGTGTTGTTGTTGCGTTGTGGTCCTTTTGAGGTGCTTTTCAGTTGTATGCACTTGTGTATTCTATCTCGTTTGTTTACATAGTTTTCGTTGTTCTTGTTTACTTCTTGGGTACTTTGTGTGCTGAACTTTCCACCGTTGTTATGCTTTGTGTTTTCAAGTTCCTTTGAACTTTTGTTTGTTATTTTTTTGATCTTTCATTGGTGATCATCGCGAATCTACATACTCATTAAACAAAAAAATTCACTTTGCAAAACGCAATGAGGGCATTATTTTCCAAAGAGACAAATGAAAACAAAGCATATCAGACACAAGCATAAAGCGAGCGCTATGAACACCAATAAGCTACTTTATGCAGCGTTGAATAAGCGTTCACTATGATCAAAAAAAGCTTGTCAAAGCAGCTTTATGTATCATCTTCAGCCAAAGCGTCCACTATGAACGCGGCCTAATGCTTGAAACTTGGCAGCATTTTAAGATCAGAAATAGAGCCAGAAATCAAGCTGGTTCTAATTTTTGTTTTTGTTTTGGGAATAAAATAGAGCCGCGCTCTAAATCAACGGCCACGGTAATGCAACTATTATTATAATTATTCATTAACATTTCCTTTGTATTAAATACTTCGTCAATATTAAGTCTATGCATGACTTTTATAACGTTCAGTTAATTAATGCAGCAATTGCATTACTGTTGCAACTTTCAATGGCTGAGTGGACAATCGCCATTCAATGAATAAATTGAGAAAGTCGACATAATTTCCAATTCAATTTCTTTCTTTTCACTTATTTTAATTTCATTAAAATATTTTAGAATTATTTTCTTCTTGAAAATACATAAGACAAAGAAACTCGACAAAAGCCGTTCAAAGATAAATAACTTGCGTTAGGTGTTCATTTTTATGTCAACAACTTTTGTTCTCAAAACTACCATTAGGTTTGTTTTCGTACTCGATTCAAGTAACTTGAAGTTGCTTGAAAGCGTTATTTTACAAATTTTTGAAGCTCGAGACTGAAGAATAACATGCAAAATGCCACTCTCTATTCAATTACAATTACTTGAAGTTGTATGGAAATAGATCTATTTTTATTATTAACTCTTCGTTAAGACGTATTTTATCCGTCAATTAAATAATTGAAGAATATCACATTTTTTGTTATCTTTAACTCTTTCTCAAATATTTGATTTTTGTACTTACGCTCATACGTGATTTTTTGGATTGAATGACCGACGGAAGCATTTGGATAAATTTAATCTTAGAAAGCAACAAGAAAATTTGATTGATTCAATCATTTGATTTACTAGTGTACACACATAAAGTAAGAAATGTTTACGTTGTTGGCGCGAGTACTAAATTGTTGACCGAACAACTTTGCTTATCATGTAATGAAGCAAATACTTAACTCTCAAGACAGCAACTTTACTATCAGAGAAAATACTTATATATTTATTTAATTTCAAGAGTGGCTTAATATTTTTTTCAAGTACGCCAGTCTTGTTTCAAAATCTAAAAATCTCTATGTGTCAAAGGGACACTTTTGATTCAAGTTATTCTGAGACATATACTTTAAAGTAACAATTTTTTTAAAAGTTACAAATATTTGTTTTAAGAGATAGTCTATTTTAATAATAATTTCTTTTTTAAATTTTGAATTTATTCGTTTTTTAACTTTTTAAAATCTTTAGATGGAGAATATACATATTTTCAACTACTTCTATTGTTTTCTGAATGAAAAAAAGAAATATGGACTCCACACTCGGCTTTTTACTTTCTTACCATCACTGAGACAGAAATATATTATTAAGTTCAACGAATATTGCTCAACGATTTATTCTTTTACGAACATGGTTTTATGAATCACCAAAAAAACTTTCAAATTTTAAAATTTCTTATTAAAATTCGTTAACGAACATAAAACTTTATAAATAAGTTATATTTGTATCGTGATATAATGAATTATTTATTTTTTTTTACACAAACCAAAAAAATTAATTTAAAAAAAAACTAAAGTAAAGCAAAAAATACAACAACTACAGGAAATATGAAAGGAAGAAAAACTAAGAAATTGCCACTAAAATATTATCGCCTCTGTGGTGTAGAGCGCTAATGCGCTTGCACGGCGGTCACGGCCTGGGTTCGATTCCTGCCGGCATCACAAAGATTTCTGATGAACTTGCAGGGCCGAAGTTGCAATAAAATTAGCTAGTGATGTTTTACTTTTCATATCGAAAATGTTGTTGTTGTTGTTGTTGTTGTTGTTGTTGTTTCTTTGGAAAAATTCATTAGAGCAATTAATGGTTCTAACCTGACCTAAAGCTCAATAAATGATTTTAAACTATCAAACAACTAGAATTTGTATTTAAAATCAAGTATGATTTAAACTATCAAACATTGATTTAAATCATAGAAAATTAGCATAATAAATAACAAGGTCATATAGAAAACTTTCAATTGTAATTAATAAAAAAAGTAACATGAAAGCGAGCTATGAAGTTCTTTTAATTCCATTTATATTTTAAAATTAACCTTTTTTTTATCTGGGGATGCCACGTCCATATGCAAGCATTGTGTTGATTCGGGTGATAAGATGGGTGATAGTTAGTTGGAGGATGAATAGATGGAGTAGTGTAGGTGAAGACTTAATTTTAATTTGTACACCTCAAAACTGCTGGGAAACACGCTTAAAGGGAGATTATTCTACAACTTTATCGTGCAACTAAAAAAAGGAATTATCACGGTTGTGCGAGGTTCTGTTGGGTTTCAAGGTAAACCTTAGTATGCTGTAGGAACGAAAAAAATTTTACATACGAAATACATTGAGATTTTTGACAACGAACAGGCAGCGAATTTTTTTTCGCCGCTTGTACTCTGTAGAAGCGAAAATTATTTGTATGATGCCAAATTTCAATTCGTGAGTGGAGAGTTGAAATTTCAAAATTTTGCCCCCACATTTAATTGGCGCGGAAATTTGCCACTCAACAGTAAAAAATAAGCAGTAAGTGTGTTTAAGTGTTTAATTTGCTATTTAATAAATTTATTGTTGGATTTATATAGTTTATTAATGTGTAGTCTTGCTTTTTATAGGATATAAAATTGCAGCAATAAAAATATGAATCTGTCAACCAGAACAGCAAGTGCTTTTTCTCCACACAAAAATTTTGACTCTACACCAAAATTTCGCGTGTAGAGTTATATGCCCAAAAATTTTCGTTCCTACAGCAAACTAAGCTTAATAGTAAATGGATGGGTTTGGACAGCTATCCAAGTGATATCTACTATTTGGGAAACACACGGGCTGATGGCGTCAGGCCATGTATTTTCCTTTAACATTTTCCATAGAAGTACTGAAGTACAGAAGTACAGAAGGCTGAGGCAACCAACATTAAGCCGATGCCAAAGAGAGTTGAGAGAGGATGATATATTTTCATTCCCTATCAAATCTATAGCATGATGTTGAATTGGGTACAAAAGCTTCAAATAAGATCTTGAAGCCCCTGCCCAAATAAACAAAAAAAATTAGCAGACTTAGGGACCAGTGCAGAGCGGGCCTAGTCGAGTGTATAATCCAACAATAGCTCAAGTTTTTAACGTATTTGTAGGCCGTTTAAAAGAGGTCGTCAAGACAGATCGTCGACAAAATCCATGAAATTATATTGGACGATCAGAGAATGATAGTGTGTAAGATGTCCGATGCTGTAGGCATCTCAACTTAGCGGAAACATCACACTTTAAATGAATATTTGGACATAAAAAAGCTATCCGAGCAATGAATGCCGAATTAAAAAACACTGTTTAACTTGATTGTTTGCACACTCAAATACGTCTGATTTATTTTCATTCTCTTTCTTAATATCTACCCTAAACAGTTAGTTGCTGCAATTCCAGATACGCTTCTTCTTCTTCTTGTTCTTTCTGTTGTGTTGCTCTAATGTTGTTATTGTTGTTGTTGTTGTTGAATTTTTCTTCAGAATTTTGTGCAGGTGTTCGCTGTCTGAACTGTCGTCAGCAGTTTTTGGTGGGAACGTTTTGCATGTAAGAAATGCATTTCTTAACTCCCCCCTTTGTTAGATGAATCGTTCAAATTCAAAGATGAGTAGTAGTTGATCCTTTCCATCATATGATCGAAGGACATTGCTGGTTCTTGCATCGGTGTTTTTCCAATGTTAACTTCTACTTTGGTTCTCTTATTTTTTTTAAATTTCCAAATTATTAATATTACTACTACTAAACTTATAATTATAATAAGACTGTAATTAATTATACTGCCTTTCTTGGCTTCATACTTAAGTTCTTTTATTTGATTAATATTTTCAATACTTTTAAACTGCAATTCTTTCATAGTAAAATTATTCATAATAGTAACATTAATTAGTCTAACTGGGTTTGGTAATAGTTGGATTTCAAGAGGTTTACGATGCTTATAGATTATGTCATCGATTTCAACATTACAATTTTCGAAGCGTATCAAATAATTTCCGTTAATAGTGAAATTATTAGAATTACAGTTGTGATAAATAGATTGATTTTTCGCATTGATTACATAAACATGATTAGTATCTAATTCTATTACTTTTGATTGATTATTATTTATATATTTGCAGTGCATTTTTTCTTTGAATAAATTTTCGATACATTCATCTTTATATTCTTTAAGTTGTTTCTTAAATGTAGTCATTTTATACGTAACATCATTTAGCGATAGAATTTTATTTTCGTGAATATAAATTTCTGCTTGGTAAGCATTAGGGATAGGTTGAATATAGATTGATTGATATACTTCTTTAGTAAAACAAGGGATTTTAACTAATATTACAATATTTCCATTATGAGTGACAATTACAATTTTTATCTCACTTAATTTTTCAAAAGTTATATTAAAGTTTATAATATCCTCATCTGTAATTATATCTCTGCTTAGAAGGTTATTTCGACTTGTCATTAAGATTTCTTTAATTCTTATAATGTTGGTTTCAATGTACATTAAATTTTCTAAAAGGTTATTAGTCCATTTTTCCTCTGATAATTTTCTTAAGTCCGCGTCAACTTTGTTCATATTTTGTATCAATTCTTTGTAATTATGATTTAAATTAGAAGTAATAGTTTCAACTTCATGATTAAATTTCTCATTTATATTTTTCTGCAAATTAATTTGTTCAATTGCATTATGTGCATTTACTGTATTTACTTGTAATTTTCCTTCTATTTCTTCACGATCTTCATCATCCATTGTGCCGTAAATATATTTTAATGCTGTTCCTAAAAAGTTAAATAATCCTCTTTTCTGAATTCTATGATGTGGAGTAAGAGTGTCTATCTGAATTCTAATATGCTTTATTTTAGCTATCAAAAGTAAGTTAGGTTCTGTTTCCTTAAGTACTAGTGCTTCCAAATTGTTAATTTGTTCTTTATACATTGTTGTGTTTATTAAGTAAGTAATTCTATCGTATCTTTCAATTAATCTTACGTCGCTTAATTTCAGGAGTGAATATCCATTTCCGTGATTGAGGTCTATGATTTCTATCTGGGCTGTGATCAATGGGATCGCCATACAAATTACTATCAGGTGTAGCATTGTGAACCTAAAAAATTTTAAGATTTGATATTATCTTTGTGTATTATTCTGTTTCTATTTTGGATCATTATTTTATTTCCTAAATCTGCTTTGACTACTTGTTTTTTATATCTAGGTTTCAGTTTATTTTGGTATTGGTTATCTTTTTCAAAAACTATTTCATTTTCATTAAATGTCCGCGTTTGTCTATTTTTATTTCTGCTATTTAGTGTCGTCGCTTGTGCATCTTTAAGTTTTCTAGGTAAATCGGTATGTTTTGTTTTGTTATAAAGAACTTCGAATGGTTTTTTGTCTGTAACTGAATGTATTGTTTGGTTATAGGATTGGGCTGCTCTAATAACTACCTCTAAACTGTTTATTATTTCAAATTCCTCTATAATGCATTTAGCAATTTCTATTATCGTTGAGTGCACTCTTTCTATTTGTCCATTTGTTGTTGAATGTTTAGGATCGCAATATTTAATTTCTATTTTCATTCTTTCTGCAAAAGATTTAAATTGTGCTGAACTAAATCCTGGTTCGTTATCGCAGGTAATTCTTTTTACCTCTGGGAAGTTTTGTAATGCCTCTAATACTTTATCATGTAGTTTAGTTTTATCATCAATGTGTTTAATCACTAGAAATTTCGAATACGCATCTATAAGGGTTAAGAATTTTAGATTTAGTGCAAAGAAAATGTCAATATGGATATGTTCCCCCTCCTTATCAGGTATTGGTGCCTCACCAATTGGTATTTTCTTAGGGTGTCTATCGTATTTATTTTTATTGCATATATCGCAGTTTCTAATAAATTGCTTAAATTGTTTTTTCATTTCAGGCCAGTAATAATCTTTAAAAATTTGTTTGATATTTTCCTTGTAATTTCGGTGTGCCCTAGTGTGGGTTTGTCTAATTATTTTTTCTTGATCTTCTTCGTTGAGAACATCGATTGCTATTATGTCTGTGTGGAAGATTTTCTTTGCTATTCTATTCCTTAGGATTCGTTTTACCTCATACAAATCCTCTAGATTACAGTTTATTCCTGTTAATAGATTTTTATTTAATCGTTTTGTTATTATTTCTTTTAAAAAATCTAAGTCTTTATATTTTATGAAATGTCTAAATGAATTAAAATTTGTTGTTCTAAAATGTTCATTAGTATTATCCTTGTTTAATACTATTTGTTGCGGGAAGGAATTTAGAGGTTTATTGATTGTTTTAATGTGAAAGATGTCTAAGCTTTCTACCGAATGTACTGTTTCTGCTAAATCTTCGCTTTCTTCTTCTAAACTATTATTGTTTAGAAACTGTCTAGAAAGAGCATCTGCTATATGATTTGTGTTTCCCGGTTTGTATATAAGTTTTGGAGCATACTCTTCTATCAACGCGTGCCACCTTTTCATCTTGGCATTCGGATTTCTGGTCGACACTGCAAAAGTTAGCGGCTGGTGATCCGTATGAATTTCTAAATCCGCTACTCCGTATAGATAATTCCTTAAATTTTTTAAGGCCCATACAATCGCGTAGAGTTCCTTTTCATTGGTCGCGTAATTTTGTTCTGTTTTATTTAGTGTTTTTGAAATAAAAGTAATAGGCTTATTTTCCTGTGAGAGCACAGCTCCAATGGCTTCATTTGACGCATCTGTTGTCAGAATGAATTTTTTTTCGAAATTTGGTTGTGTTAATTCTACTTGTTGAATTAACTCATTTTTAAGTTTATCTACTGCGTTTAATGCTTCTTCATCCAATTCAATTATAACCTTTTTTGATTGATTTTGAGAGATTCTTCCGTTCTCTCCAGCTAAATATTTTGTTAATGGTTTGGTTATGTGTGCATACTTGTGCACAAACTTCCTATAATACCCAGTCATACCTAAGAAACTTCTCAGTTGTCTCAGTGTTTTCGGAACAGGGTAGTTTTTTATGGTTTCAATTTTCTTTTCATCTGTTTTAACAACATTATGCGCTATTTGGTAGCCTAAAAATTCTACACTTGACTTGAAAAATTCTGATTTCGCAAGTGATATTTTCATATGCGCTTTTTGCAATGTATTTATTATTTTAATTAAATGTTCATAGTGCTCGTCAGCGTTGCTAGAGTAAACTATGATATCGTCAATATAGACGTGACAAAACTTTCCTATGAATTGGCGTAGGATGTTATCCATTGCTCTTTGAAATATTGAAGGACCATTCCTCAAACCAAAAGGCATTCGGACAAACTCATATTTGCCGTTATTTATAGAAAATGCTGTTTTTTCAACATCTTCTGGCCTCATTTCTATTTGGTGAAAACCTGATTCCAGGTCAATTGTAGAAAACACTCTTGCTTTTCCTAAGTTTGAAAGTATTACATTGCAATCTGGGATTGGATATTTATCCGCTACCGTTTTTTCATTTAACTTTTTGTAGTCAATAACCATTCTCATTTTTTGTCTTCCATCTTCATGGATACCTTTTTTAGGAACTACCCATATGGGCGAATTATAAGGACTTTTGCTTTCTCTTATTATATTTTCTTCTAACAATTTCTTAACTTCTCTATTCACAAATTCGTTAGCAGACAGCGGGTAGGGGTATTGCTTACTCCAAATAGGGCTGTCTGTAGTCATTCTGATTTCTGCGCTTACATCTGTTCTAAAGGGTAGAGACGTGTCTATTTTTCCATGTTCATTTAAAATTATATTTTTTATTTTTGCTACTTTATCCTCATTGCTATCCTTTATGTTATTTATTTGCCCCAACTGAATGTCATCAAGTACATAAAATTTTTCTTTATGATTATTAATTAAAAGTGAATTCTCTTCAAAATTCAATTGTATTTTTGCCTTGCTCAGTAGATTCATTCCAATTAGCATATCGCTTTGTAGATTACCAATTTCATAAAATCGTGTTAAATGATTAAAAATATGTGCATTGTGATAATGGGTAATCGTTGTATACCCATTTATCGTCTTAACGCGTTTTGCAATTTGTAATTGTTGTCTATTAGGTAAAATATTTGGTCTACAGTAGCAATTTGTTGCTCCTGTGTCTATCAAAATTTTTAAATTTATGTTTGTTCCTCGTAATTGTCTGAATATGTAAGGTAAGGGATGGCTTCGTCTAAAAAAGCATTCTCCTGTATGTTGTTAATCCTTTGTTGTTTAATATCGGGTCGATAACTGTTACCTGACTCGAAACTTCTTTTTATGGTTCGTTCTTGTGTGTTATTATTAGACTGAAAGGGTGGTCTAGAGTCATTCGGTCTAAACTGAGGATTAGGTTGTTGTCTAAATTGGCCTGAACTATCAACTTCCATAGGTACTGGTTTAGTTTGGTTTTGCCATCCATAATTTCTATAATTGTTGTTTTGTTGAACGAGACGTTGATTAAAACGTAAATTATTTGAATGTTGATTATAATTATTTTGTCTTGGGGAATTCCTATAATTATTATTAAAATTTCTATTACTATTTAATTGTCTTCCAGATTGACTAAATCCATTGGCAAATTGAATTCTGATTTGGTGAGACTCCATTTCTTGTGATTTTGCTAGTGCGTTTGGTAGATCTATGGGGTTAAGTGACATTAAGATATTGTTTAAAGGATGATTTAATCCTGTTATAAAAACTCTTAGTGCATCTGAGCGATGTCTTCTATTGTACTCTTTAGTTATTTCTGAATTGTTCCCGTAGGTCATAATGGTTTTATTAATCATAAGTGTCAGTTGTGAATTTACTTTATTGTAATAATCTACTAAGTTCAAATTTGCTTGTCTAATTAGATTCAACTCCTGTTCTAATATATGCAGAGGACGCTTATCTGCGTAGGCAAAATCTAGACGGCTGATGATCGCGTCGAAATTAAGGACAGTGCCATGATTGGTTAAGGTATCATTGGCTTCTTGAGTAATTTTATTTCGCAAGATAGTCAAGGCGGCAAAATATTTTTTGCTTCCTTGAACGTACAACGACATTGTATTACTAGCCGCTTCTCTCCAGCTTACATATCCTTTTCCGTTAAATTCCGGTAAGGATTTTACAATATCTAAGGTCTCATTACATTGAATTGTTTCTGTAATAGTTTGTTTTTCAAATTCTGTTACTCTATGTGCGTCTGTTAACTGTCTTAGCTGTCTTTTCAATTGCTCTAATTCTATTTTTAGATCTTGTGTTTGCACTGAAATAATTTGTGCCAACATTTCACTGTTATCATTAGTAGCCATTTTGTCACTTCACAAAATTTCACTTAAGTATTGCTTTATTTAGTATATACTTTAGTATATTCACTTCTTAAAATTAAAACTAAAATTATGTTTTACTTTTCTCCTTTTGTTTGCAGGATACTTGATTGTTGTGACGTCCGGTAAAACTCCTTTGTCTTTTGGAGGTCCTTATTGTCCAGATATCTAGGCTAACTTGATTGATGAGTCTCGAACTAATGTTTGATGTCCTCTTCAATTTAAGTAAGTTGATTGTCGAAATTTATTGGGCACAGAAAAAATTAAAGTTAAAACTTATTGCTTTATTTCTCCTTATTTTATTTCAAGGATACTTTTTATTGCAATGTAAAAACTCTTGATCTTAAGGATTGTCCAAGGTCCTTTTCCGATCAATATTTAACTTTTTGTTACTGTGGTCCCTGCTCGGGCGCCAATTAAAAAACACTGTTTAACTTGATTGTTTGCACACTCAAATACGTCTGATTTATTTTCATTCTCTTTCTTAATATCTACCCTAAACAGTTAGTTGCTGCAATTCCAGATACGCTTCTTCTTCTTCTTGTTCTTTCTGTTGTGTTGCTCTAATGTTGTTATTGTTGTTGTTGTTGTTGAATTTTTCTTCAGAATTTTGTGCAGGTGTTCGCTGTCTGAACTGTCGTCAGCAGTTTTTGGTGGGAACGTTTTGCATGTAAGAAATGCATTTCTTAACTTGCCGTGATTGCTCACAGTCAACGACGAGCGCAGCCGTATTTGGCGATGTGCAACTGCAATCCGAAGGCGTTTTTGCTCTGTAAACGAAACATGGTTACATCACAACATACCAGAGCCCAAGGAAGACTCAAAGCAATGGACACCGAAGAAGGCCATGGTGCGTCTGTAGGCTAACAACAAGGTCATGGCGACCGTTTTATTGTGATGTATGCGGAGTAAAACGATCACCGTCGAATATTTTTTATAGCTGTTGAGCAGATTTGACATTGATTTGAAGCAAAAACGCACCCATTTGTCGAAAAAAATGTTCTTTCACTATGACAACGTACCGGCTATGGCAAAAATCCATAAATTATGCTACGAACTGCTACTACATTCACCATATTCTCCAGATATAGCCTCCTGCGACTATTTTCTATTTCTAAACCTAAAAAATGGCTCGGCGGTAAGAGATTTTGGTCGAATGAAAAGATCATGACTGAAGCAAACACATTTTTTGAGGATATTGAAAAAACGCTGAACTACAGGTATCAATCTTAAAGAAAACTACGAGAATGATAAGAAATAAAATCCTTTTTCCCAAAAAATACCTTTCATTAAAAAAGTAACATCAAATGGCTTACGACATTTTACAAAACTACAGTCAAACCTGAAAATGGATATCAATTCACCTAGAAGACGGAAAGATTTTTTATTCTTTTTTTTGTTAGAATGGGTCCAAATAAAAAAAAAATTGTTCCGTCTGTCCGTCTATCTATCTGTCGACACGATTACAGCCGTATTTTTGAAGCTATCGTATTAATATTTGTTATTTAAGCTTCTATCTTAAATACAAAGATCAAGATTGAAAATTAACCAAATCGGTTGAAAACCACTCCTATCTCCCATACAAAATGACTTCATCAAAACTTTCATTCTCTTTAAATTCCACAAAACTTAATATATGGACTTAAAATGTTGTACATGAGCTTTGATATTGAATATTCGCTTTAAGTATAAAATTCAATCAAATTTGATGAAAACCGCGCCTAGTTGATGTGGGTACAAAAGATTTTGAAGCCCCTTGCCAAATGTACGAAAAAAATGTGCGGATTTAGGGCCCAGTGCAGAGTGGGCCTAGTCGAGTGTATAATCCAACTATAGCTCAAGACTGAAACGTATTTGTAGGTCGTTTAAAAGAGGTCGTCAAGACAGATCGTCGACAAAATCCATGAAATTATATTGGACGATCAGAGAATGATAGTGTGTGAGATGTCCGATGCTGTAAACATCTCAACTTAGCGGAAACATCACACTTTAAATGAATATTTGGACATAAAAAAGCTATCCGAGCAATGAATGCCGTGATTGCTCACAGTCAACGACGAGCGCAGCCGTATTTGGCGATGTGCAACTGCAATCCGAAGGCGTTTTTGCTCTGTAAACGAAACATGGTTACATCACAACATACCAGAGCCCAAGGAAGACTCAAAGCAATGGACACCGAAGAAGGCCATGGTGCGTCTGTAGGCTAACAACAAGGCCATGGCGACCGTTTTATTGTGATGTATGCGGAGTAAAACGATCACCGTCGAATATTTTTTATAGCTGTTGAGCAGATTTAACATTGATTTGAAGCAAAAACGCACTCATTTGGCGAAAAAAATGTTCTTTCACTATGACAACGTACCGGCTATGGCAAAAATCCATAAATTATGCTACGAACTGCTACTACATTCACCATATTCTCCAGATATAGCCTCCTGCGACTATTTTCTATTTCTAAACCTAAAAACTGGCTCGGCGGTAAGAGATTTTGGTCGAATGAAAAGATCATGACTGAAGCAAACACATTTTTTGAGGATATTGAAAAAACGCTGAACTACAGGTATCGATCTTAAAAAAAATTACGAGAATGTTAAAAAATAAAACACTTTTTCCCGAAAAATACCTTTCATTAAAAAAGTAACATCAAATGGCTTACGACATTTTACAAAACTACAGTCAAACCTGAAAAGGGATATCAATCCACCTAGAAGGCGGAGGGATTTTTTTTTGTTAGAATAGGACCAAAGAAAATAAATTTTGTTCTGTCTGTCCTGTTTGTCTATCTGTCGACACGATTACAGCCGTATTTTTGAAGCTATCGTAATCATATTTGTTATTTAACCTTCTATCTTAAATACAAAGATCAAGTTTGAAAATTAACAAAATCGGTTGAAAACCACTCCTATCTCCCGTACATAATGATTTCATCAAAACTTTCATTCTCTTTAAATTCCACAAAACTTAATATATGGACTTGAAATGTTGTACATGAGCTTTGATATTGAATATTCGCTTTAAGTATAAAATTCAATCAAACTGGATGAAAACCACGCCTATTTACCATAAAAAGTGCTTTTATCAAAATTGTAAAATCTTTTAAAATTTCACAAAAATTAATATAAGGACTTTAGATTCCTCACATAAGTTTTGATTTTTATTATGCATTCTGAGTTAATAATTTCTAACAATCAAGAGAAAACTCCGCCTATGCTTCATTTTAAAAATAGCGACTGCAGTTCTTTTGCAAAAAGTTTAATAGTTCCTAAAATGCACAAAATAGCACAAGAAAATTTTAAACTCTGAATAACAACAGCCCATATTAAAAGAAAATCATAAGATTACAAAAAAACACAACAAAATAAAGTTTAACTCCCCATGTATAGAAAAATATTGGAATTCTTGACACATTTTTTAATAAACACAACAAAAATTAATTCCAGCTCTTTATCTGATAAATGTTTGTGGCGTTAAAACAACATAAAAATTTTGCTATATAAATTTTTTATATAAAAATGCTGAAAATTGCGATTCTTCACTGCGTGCGAACGAAAGCAAAAAAAAAAAAAAAAAATTTGATAGTTTGTAATTTTTGAACTAGTACGCGTAAAGTATAATTTAATTTTAGTGACGCAGAACTTTATTAACTAAAAACGGGTATCCAAAAAATTTCGTTGCTTCCATTTGATTATTTTAATTTTAAGCCATAAACTCAACTCAATACCCCTCTGTTCGCCGTACAAGAATAATAAACAATTTTTTATTCTATCGATTTTCCATTACTCATAGAAAGATTTTCCACAAAGGGGATGGTCGAGCATGCCATCGATTAAAAGATACGTCAATCAGAAGTTGAACTTTGATGAGCGTATCTACTCGCGGCAAACATTATATTTTACATGCTCTCTCGCGATTAGTAATTTATCAATGTAATGAGTAATCGATAATTTTGTGATTACAGAATATAATTGATACCGGCAAGTTGCATAAATGATTAATACCCAGGATATTACAATTCTTAAAAGAGAGAGTTTATATTTGAGTATTTAAAACTCTTTTTCATAGGAAACTCAGCGAAGTGCCTTAAACCCTCATCGGTCCCCTGTATGCGCTCGCATACAATTTTGATCTTTAACCTTGAATAAAATAAAAATGATTCAGCGGAATGACCTTGTATTTTGCAAAGTAGAATTATTTTGCCTGAACAACCAAATAACCCCGTTTTTGAATTTGTACCCTTACTGTATTTGCTTGTGCAGTTATAGTTACGAATCGGTCCCTGTGTATGTGCGCGTATACCCACAAGCAGGTACCTGGAATTGCCGCTTATTTTTGTGTGTGGATTTATAGCACGCTCTTATTTTTTCGTTTTATGAAATTCAGTTTGTTCTGGAACACATATAAGTGAAGTTTGTTTGCGCATTTATTTGAATTTTGGTTGTGTTTCGAAGTATTTGATAAAAAATGGATTGAGTTTTACGTGAAAGAAGGCAGCGAGATGAACTAGAAATGGATTTTGATTTGGAAAGCGAATCTCCGTGCAATAAAGACGATGATTTTGCATTATCAGACGAGGAGAATGATGAAAGTGAAGTTAGCGTGCATTCGGATGAAGACGCCATTAAGTCACTTGAGCAAAATTTAGCAGAAGAAAATGCAGCAAATCCTGAAAATAAATATTTTTCAAAAAATAAGAAAATTGAATATTCATCGCAACCATTTGAAATAAATCGAAGAAATTCATTTCGACGTGCAGAAAATTTCACTTCAGGTAAAAACCTACCCTCTTTTTTATGGGTTCATGTTTATTATATGTTTCATTTTTGTTATAATTCAGGTCCAAAAGCATTAGCAGCTGCTACTATAGTTGATGTTTCGTCTGCATTACACATGTTCCTTGAACCGGTTGAGAATATTATTTTGAACATGACGAATTTATATGCTGTGCGAAAGTACAAAGACGGTTGGGAAAACATTGATTTGGACACTCTGCACACATTCTTTGGATTGTTGCTGCTTTCTGGAGTGTATCGGTCATACGGTGAATATGTCACTAAACTGTGGAATGACGAAACTGGTCGGCCAATATTAAGAGCAACAATTTCTTTGAGTTCAAGCCTATCCATGGTTGCATTCGATTTGATGGCCGCGAACAACCCTGCATCTATAAGTACTTCTGTACGTGACAAATTGGCACCGATTCGAAATGTATACGATAAATGGAATCATAATTTGAAAGTTGTATACACACCAGGAAAAAACATTACCGTAGATGAACAGTTAGTTCCGTATCGTGGGCAATGTCCGTTTCGTCAGTATATTTCATCCAAGCCGGCAAAATATGGCATTAAAATTTGGGTGCTATGCGACTCAAAAAGCTGGTATGCATACAACGCACAAATTTATGTTGGTCGGAGTCGTAATGCCACTCCTGAACGTAATCTCGGACGGCGTGTTGTTTTGGATTTGGTGGAAGGACTTTCTGACAGAAATGTAACCTGTGACATTTTTTTAACTTCGTATGAATTGGCAGAAGATTTACATAAGAATCGCATGACTATTTTGGGAACAATAAGGAAAAATAGGACTGAAATTCCTTCAGTTCTACTCGAAATGCGTCAAAAGCCAATTTATCATACAGAAGTTGTATATGAACATAAATTGCAAGCAGATATGTTGTCATATGCTCCTCGCCGGTACCTATTTGTGACATTGCTGAGTACATACCACAATGTTGTCAGCATAAATGAGAATAGTGAAAAGAAGAAACCTAACATCATTGAAGACTACAACAAAACCAAGAGTAGAGTTGATACTATGGATCAAATGTTGGCTACGTACACATGCAAACGAAAAGTCAATCGGTGGCCAATGACAGTATTTTGTAACATGCTTGATGTTAGTGCGTTGAATGCATTTGTGACGTTCATTGCATTGTTCCCGAATTGGAAAAATTTTAAAACGAACCATAATATTCGTCGCCGCCTTTTTATCGAGGAGCTTGGATTGAATCTCGTTGAAAAACAGATCACTAAACATAAAAAACAACCTCAAAGTAATGATGCTTCCAGTGTTATTCAAAGATTTCGGGAGATTCGCCATTTACCAAGTACATCAAAACGAGGCCGATGCTACATCTGCACATATAAAAATAACAAAAATCTTTTTGCTACACGCTGTGAAAAGTGTAGAAATTTAATTTGTGCTGAACAAAATTTCAATTTATTCGAAAAATGTAGAAATAATTGACAAAAGGTAAAAATGCAATTTTTTCTAATATATGTAATATTATAATTAATTTCATTCTAAATCTAACTTAATGAAGTTCATATGTATTAATATGATAGTAAACAATGTAATAAACATAAAAAATCACAAAACATAAATGGTTGTTAATTTTTTTTAGCTTTTTTACAATTAAAAATATATGTGTATGCGTGCACATACAATGGAACCGATTAGATGTATTTCTCGAGGGACTGATGAGGGTTAATATGATGCGTACCTTATTTAAACATATACAGATAAAAGCCTTTGGCCAAAAATTAGAGGATTTTGATCCACTGTGCAGTGGTTAACTACTGTTGGAAGTCCCCTGAATACAACTATGTCCTTGGTTTAGCTAATTTGGCTCGAAATTTGAAAAAAATGTGTTTTTCCAAATGGTCGATTTTGAGCTCTTCTAACTGCATCTTTATGTAAAACGAAACGAACGCTGAACGCGGTGCGAGACACATTAAGCAATACATTATTCCAAATCAAAATATATTGTTGCTCGTTTCTTTCAGTGTTCGTTTCGTTATACATAAAGATGCACAAAGCCTATTTCCACAGTTATTAATTAAGATATCTCGCGAACCAGTTGCACATCTTAATAAGCAATTCAGATGCTGAAGAACTGCAGTCATTCCCTGCCGTCTTTTCAGTAGTTCGCAAGACAGCAAAGATTACAGCGGTATTGTACTTTAGGGTTTTTACCAGGTCTCGGAATTTGATGACCTAAAAAACTGCAAAAAATACGTAAAAATATGACAAAATTTGCCTAAAAAGTGCAGAAAATTACCTAAAAAAAGCATACAATTACATAAAATTTATTATATATAATTTTTATATGAAGCGTTACAATATTAAAGTTATTAAAATTGAAAGAACGTCGAGGTCTATAAACAAAGCTACTTCTTTTTCGAGAGGTAATGTTTTTGATTGAAGAGATTCTCTTGTTATAAGAATATATTTAAAAATTTGCAGTTTTTAATTTTTTAGTAAGAAAAAAGTTATTTTAAAATTATATTAAAATGACCTAAAAAACAAAAAAAAAAAAAAAATGTCCAAAATTTACAATAAAATAACTTAAAAATCGCTAAAAATTACCAAAAAATGCCCTTGATCTAGTAACAATGACCTGAAAACTAAAACTGATAAAAACGATGAAAAATTGCGAAAAACTGACCTAAAAACTTTTTCATATTTGGAATTAAGGAAGCATAAAAGGACGTTCTTAATAACCAGGAAATGTCTTAGAAGCAGCAGAAAAAGATGACATGTCATCGAAATCCTAGTCCTGGTAATAAGCAATTAAGAACCGTTGGTGCGATTTCGCACAAGAAAAGATTATTTCTTTGCTATACGCATTGTTTTTTCCTCCATAGTCTGAATAATTTTCCATCTTACTAAAAAACTACAAAAAATTTGGGTCAATGTTCAAATTAGAAAATGCAAATTAAATCCTTTTATTGTAATTTTACACACAAACACCCAAATTTCGATTCCCATGGGGACAAAGGCGACACTTTTGCGAATTCAGGATCACGAACAAAAACTTTCAAACAGAAAGAAAGTACTGTTTTTCTGACGCTGCTGCTCACGGCACTATTTTATCATTTCCTCTTTGCTGGCTAAGTTAAAGTGGGTAAATGAACTCAACATAATTTTTTGTATTTCGTTACTTGGTTTTTTTTTTTAAATTGCGTTAAGCGGCAGTCATAATGGCTGGTAACGGCAATTTTGAGTTGGCATCAGCTGCCATTTAAACGCTTCTTCTGCCACCGGAGTGGGTGTTTTGGGGTGTGGGTGCTCTCCTCGTTTGTTGGGTTGCTTCTACATTGCGACTTAATTTCAAGTGAACCACAAGCGCCAGACAGTGAAAATTATGCGGCGGCGACTAATTAGGTTTGCTGGTTGCTGGACTTTCTTAATCTGGGCTACCATTTTTCGTTATTGTGGAGGCTTGCGTTGTTGTTTTGTTATTGTTGTTGCTTCCGTTTTGTTTTTCTTATTTTTGCTTATTAGGAGCACTCAATTAGACTATGTAATGAGATAAAATTTGGGTTAAGGTCAAGGTCAACCAACATAAAGGGCACTGAAGTGTGTTTTTAAGTTAATGAACTTTGTCTGTTTGGAGAAATTTTAATATTCTTAAGTCTAGCCGAGTGAGTAGGAAGTTGATGTTGATGTCAAGGACATTGCAAATTCAGTGTGAAGGGGTTTTGATTAAAAAGACTGAAATATGTTTTGCACATGATACCTATTTAATAAATGTTGTTTTAATTGTTCATTAGTAAAAAATAAAATATATAAAATATTTAAGTAGCTTTAGGGATTTACCGAAAAAAATAATTGAAACGCTTTAACGTATTAATACTTTTATTCTAAGATCTTTAAACTATTTAACATTAAATCAGAAAAGAAGCTTGCATTTTTTTCTGGAACTTATGTATATGTTTAACTTTATTTCTTTTTACTTATGTATACGTTTAACTTTATTTTTATACTTTTTATATATCCTGGTACATAAAGAGGGGTCGAATTTTTTATGTTCCAACCACCTTGGGAGCAATAGCCCGTTTGCTCTTTATTTAATGTCAGGCAAGACACAAACACACACACACACACACACACACACACACACACACACACACACACAACAAAAACATAGCGACCAGCTGAGCATCTGTCTAAAGAACAGTTGCACGGTTGTACAGTGCGGACCGAGAACGAAGCTAGAGCGGGTTATAACCATCAGTCGTCTATAAATTATATCCGCTCCAAATTGAAAAGCGCGTTAAAATGCAGTTAACGTTTGCCAACAAACGCTTCGACGTCAGTAAGAGCCAAGGTGGGTGGCGTGAGGCGGAACTATGGCGAAAATAGAGTCGACAACAAAGTCGTTGTAAACTAGGATGCGATAAAACGGAAGGAAAGGACATTAAAGGAAGGAAGCAAGACTGCAGGACAGACAGGCAGACAGACAGACAAACATGAATGCAGGGCGCAGTCAAAACTTAATGGCTAGAATATGGTTATGCGTTACAAGGAATTTACAGGGTAGCCTTTATAGAGAAAGGATTTTTTATTTAAAAATGGCTTAGATGAAATTTAGTCAAGTTAAAGATAGGTATATCGGATTTATTTTATTTTAGTAGATTTTTGTATTACATCAGTTTTCATCATTCAGAAAACAAATTTTTTAGTTGTTCATTGATTAAATCTTTAAAAGGAGCAAATTCTAAAATAAAAGCATTTATAATAAAATATTATTCAATAAATGTACTTTACATGCATAAACTTCATATATATTGTGGAGGATTTTGGTTTTTAAATACTTTACTTTAATCCTTATCCAGAGTTTCATAATCATGCTCACCTGAAATTGCCTTTTAAACAAACTTAACCATCCTAGATAAGATCTCTCATGGTCTTTGGTCTTTCATAGTTAAGTCTTTTCTGCAGCTTTAACAGTGCCAATTCTATGGTTTGGGATTTTACAAATAATATTCTACAAAACTTGGAGGAAGGTTTGAAAATAAAAACGAAATGTCGCACAAAATAAAAATAAAGAAAATACAATTTGGTATTTCTTTCATACGGCCAAAACAAAAAAAAATATTCTACATTTTGGGGTTTAAACGCTCCCATAGGGTCTGGAGGTTTATACAAAAATTAATAACAATTTATTTTATTAAGTAAGTTAGACATTAGACCAAATGACTCATTTAAAGTGAGGCATTCAAAAGTGTTTACTGTTGTAGTATCATGTAAACGCCCTAATCATAGCATTATTGTAGCTCGTTCATGTAACTCGTAGCGATCGTAGTTACCGACTCATATTACCGATTTGACGTCACTCTGATGTCGGTCTCACCTGCAATGTTTCTGTACATATCTGAATCGATTTCTGTTCGATTCGTTAGTTCCAAATCGATAAGCCATCACATGTTCCGAATTCGTTTGTTCTGTACGTAAAGTAAATCGATAACAATGTGTCACTTTTCTCACTGGCTTTGCGGAAAATGAGAATTCTACCGATTTATCAAATGTCAGTAATGTTGTGTATTATTAAGTTACAAGTACTCGAAATATTCCATTAAAAATGGTTACTTTCATATAAGTCGAATTGTTTCTGATTAAAATATTTTGTTATTCTTAAAAAAGTTTTAGTTTTAAAGGTAATGCAATTTATAAATAATGCCTATTTACATAAAAGTTAAAAATTTTAGCAAAACAGTATATGTTTGAGCTATGAAAAAGTACCCGGATGCATATATTTGCTAAGTTTTTGCAGCACAGCACTAAGTGTTCATTCATAATCGTTGATTATTTCCGCAACCATTGACAATTGTGTAACTTTTCTTTTCGATTTGTGTTCTTTTTCATCACGGTCCGAGTTTTTACCGATTTAAACGTACAGAAACATTAGTTCTCACGAAATCGGAAATAAGGGATCGATAACGGCTGACGTCACACAAATCGGTAACTTGCCGATTTTGTTACAGGAACGAGCTACTGGATCGATAACTTAACTTTAAAGTCGAAAGTTGAGTTATCGAACCAGTGATGTTATGATTAGGGCGTTTACACGATACTACAACAGTAAACACTCATTTGGTGCAATGCAATTGTAGTTTATACTCTATACGCGTACTGCGTAGTAGGTATTTAAATTTTGTCGCTTTCTATTTACAAAACAGACGTCATGTTCGAAGATGAGCCCAATCGGACGCCTATCGCCCTTACAAAATGATTTCATCAAAACTGTAAAACCTCTTTTAAATTCCACAAAAGTTACTGTATTGACTTATGGTTTCAAATGGAACCTCAACCTTTCTGACTAAAAAAACCAAAATAAAATGTTAATTTTTCAGTATTTTTTCGAGTAAAATCAGACTATTAAGAAATATCTGTGGTTACAAGGAATAATGACTAAATTCAAAGTATCGTAAAAAACGATATTTTAATTCCACGAACTACGATCCATTTTTTTAAATATATGTACCATTACAAACAAAATACATGTAGACATAAGTGATGATCAATTCTGGGCAAAAAATGGATATCTGCATACTTCCAAAAATTGGCAATAAAATATATTCCATATCGCTTTTTTACGATATTTTGAGTTTAGTCATTATTCCTTGTGACCACAGATATATGTTCATTTTTGACGAAGGAAATCGAAACACGACTTAATACATAATTTTGGTTGGAGTATTTTCCAGACCTTTCACGAACTTTTTGCATGAATAGCACATAAAGATTACAGTGTGAACCAGAATAAGTGTCACTAAAATAATGCGCCATAAATACTAAAGTAGTCAATGAAATTGCATAATTTCTTTTTATTTGCTAAAAAAATATTACAAAGTTAAGGGAATCAGGCCGTTAATTCAAATCTTTCTCCTTTTTCTTTGATTGTTTGACGCAAACGTTTGAAGAATGATTTGCAAGCGGCACGCACCATGTCTTGATCTATTTCATTCCAAATGTCTATCAGACGAGCTTTGAAATTATCAATGTTAAGACCTTTTGTGTTGCCAATTTTGCTCAACATATAACCCCATACTCAGAAGTCGAGAGGGTTAAGATCTGGCGACGCAGCTGGCCATTCTTTGGCTGATATAAAATCGGGAACATTTTGCTGACACCAGTCTTGAGTGCGTTTTGCCTTATGTGATGGCGCAGAATCTTGCTGGAAACAAAAATATTCATCGCCATATAAGTCCTGGGCATGAGGTTTTAAATGGCCTTCCAAAACGTGTTCGATGTAATAGTTTGTATCAATTTTGACCCCTCGATCTATGAAAAGTAGCGGTAACTTGCCTTTTGTTGATATTGCTCCCCATACCATTACTTTCGACACATTCTGCCAAGATGAAAATAAAATTTCATCTCCTTCATGCCAACGCAAAAGCTCTCTGCTTTTTTCAACTCGCAATTTTTTTTGCGTGTCAGTAAGGCCATGCACGCGCTGCTTCTTATAAGCTGTGAGCCCAAGATCATTTTTCAATATCCGCCGTATTGATGACTGGGATATCTGCATGCCCTTTGCCATAGATCGACCCGATTGAGCTGGATTTCGTCTTATTCTTTCTCTGACGCATTTTATGGTCGCTTTTGTTCTCACAGTTCGTTTGCACCCAGATTTCTTTGCAATTTTACAACTTCCCGTTTCATTAAACCGTTTTACAGTTCTATAAATAAATCTCTTCCCGATATCGAGCGGTTTAAGCTTCTTAATAATCTCGCACATTTTTAATTTTTTTAAATACAAGTTTACAACTAGCTCCCGTTTAGCTTCCATTGCGATATTGATTTAAAAATGGCTAAGCTCTGGAAATGTTTAATTATTGTCTGTTTGTAATTCAATTTCAAAAAGCTTGGCCAACTTAAAAAGTTTTTAAATTGAACTTCTTAAAGTAGGGAGCAAACCAAAAAACAGTGACAGTTATTCTGGTTCACACTGTATATAAAAATTAATTCAAGTCTTGCAAAATTTCACTTCGATGCGAATAACTTTATTGTCGTTTTATGCAAAAAAGGCGTTTATCTTGTAGCCCTTTTTGCACCCAACTGTTTTTCATATGATATGGGCGTGTGACAAAAGGCGATATTTAAGCAATTTGAACAGCTGTTTGGTAGTGTTGGCCAATTATTATTTGCTAGGAGTATGGTATAATATATTATATATGTACATAAATAAGACGAGTTCGATTTCTATCGGAAATATATCAAATATACGCGTAATATCCCAATAAAGCTTTGATTGAATAAGTAAGTAGATTGATAAGAAAAAGGAGTGCTAAACGGTTTTTTTGGGTTACTGAATATCAGAAACCTTTTCCATCAAAAAGTTGACATTACTTTTATTAAAACATCGTCTTTATCTTAATTATATAATATTTGCAAGAGGAAGAAAACGGTTACATATAGTTGATATAAACTAGTCAAGAGATAGACGCATGTTTGGTCTATATTATATTAGAGTATCCTAGGTTTCGAGTATAAAACCTGAAATGATCCTGTGTATTTAAGCAACCACTTCGTGTTTCTATTTGTTTTCTTTTAACCCTTTTCGTGGAAAAAATATTTTATGGTGCGCTAAAAATCTGAAAATTTGTACGCAAGCTTATTTGAGGTATCTGATCATAGCAAAAATATTTTTTTTATTGGATATTTGGCGATTTGGTGCTACGAGTTCTCACATATATTCAACAAAGCATCGCAAAGGATGTAAAAAATTTTAATTGCTACCATTAAAAATGAAGAAACAAGATGTGGGTTAATTCAAATTTTGGATTTATTCTCAAATATTTTCGATGAAAACTAAAAAAAAATAAACATGGCTGTTAATATAATATTATGACTTACAGCCTTATTCTGGAAAATTAACAAATTGTTTATCAGTATTTTGAATATTTCTATGTGTTTGTTCTTTTCAATACAAAATTTAAAGCTCAATAAACAAAATTTTTTAATGAAATTGTCAATAACTGAAAAACAGGTGACAATTTTTATCTAAATTTTTTATTTTTGAGCTTCAAATTTTGTTTTGAAATTAAAAAAATTCCAATAAAAACATAGAAATATTCAAAATACTGGTTAACAATTTGTTAATTTGCCAGAATAAGGCTGTTAGTATGAAATTGCTAGAAACAAATACTTTCCCGCTTTACGTAGAGGTTGACTTTGCATTTCTTACACATTATAAATATACTTTTGTTGAATCCTTCCATCTTGCATCGACCTGCTCTTTTAGAATTTAAAAACTTGGTAAGTGCATTTTTTAATGCTGTAGAAAATCTGGTGGTGGCGGTTTTTGATACACCTTATTTCTAGAGCGGTGTGGAGTTTGATCATTGTTGTCTGAGTCATCGGCGCTTTCGTATATACTTGCTCCAGACACCGTAGAGAGCATGCCATCGTGGCATCGTGGCGTATGCACTTTGCTGGGTCTTCCTCGTTTAGGTTCATTTGGATTTGCAGCTTCGTCTTGCTGGACAGCAAGCAGAGATTGAACAACACTAATGCAGAAATGTATGGAATCAATTATTTTTTTTGCGATTTCTTTAGCGATGCATTATTTCGGTATTCCATGCATGCTGATGTTAAGGTCAAATCAACAAAATGCATGATACCTCGCAATATCCACTTTACGGTGCGAATATTTATACTGTAATATTGTATAACTTGGTCCAATAAGTCGACACTGCCTATGTTTTCATTGTACATTCGAAAAACTTGAGGCTGGTTGAGGAGAACACAGTCAGCTTTATCCTTATCCCAACGTCTAGCTTAGCCTTCAACGCTTACCTCAATAAAATTGGATGCAAGGCTTATGAATTTGTTGTCATACCAGTGAGTTACTATAACATTTCCATTGCCGCTGATATATTCGGAAAATGATCCTCCACCTAGCTTTTTAAATTCTTTTTCGTCTGGCAATCGAGGTTTGGCGAATCGGTTAGTTTTCTGGTGAAAATGACTTTCATCAAAATATTTTTTTTAAACTTTTATGCAAAAAAAAAAACAACGTAAATATTTTGGAAATTTTACAGTTTTATTATACAAAATAAGACTTTTGAAAATATCTATAATATGAATCTAAAATCGTTGCTCTATCTCAAACTTAACCGAAGTTATGATCAAATGGAAAACAGTCCTCAAGAAAAAAACCGACTTTTGTCAATTTTTGAGTACCCGTAACTCAGTAACCACTCGAAAGAAATAAAAATTACAAATTTATTTTCTAAACTGTAGCTAACACTACACGTATACAAAGTTTAAACCAAATCGGAGAGGGTCAGGTTGAGAATTTAAATTTTTTTATCGAAAAGCAATGGAATCACTCATACCCATCATTTGTGTGAAAAAAAACAACTTCAACTGCAGAGCATGGTTTGAAGGAAAGATTTCCCCTATTTGGGTATATAAATTCGTGTAATTTGCAGCGTCAGTATGAAAATCATTGGATAAGTATGTTTGAAAATATGAATTCGGAGCACCAATTCGAAAACTTCAGTCATTATAACTGGTTCAAAAATTATATCATCCGGAATATCTCCTGTTCGAACACTTCTCCAACTAATGCTTTTCATTAGAGTGCAACGGAGTGATGCAGTTTTTAGAAAATGACTTGATGACAGGATATCATCAGCTTCCAGAACCGATAAGCCCATACTCTCAAAATCCGAGAGTGTTATACTAGGTAAATCAGTTAGCTAAATGTCATCAACATTTTTAATTGACATTATTTAGGTTCATCTGCTGTGGCATCCTTAGATTGTACCTGTTGCACATCATATTCGATTTCTAATTTGTATACTATTTCCTCGTCGATGTCGGAATCAGCTTCCAAAATCTCTAGGATTTCTTCTTCCGTTAAGAGTGTTGCCTTCTATATTTTTTGCGAAAACTAAGCAGCAAAAGTTGCAATGCAAATAAAATGTTTTACTACCTCTGCGTGTGGACGTCAAATATATTTGACAATAATAAATGCGTCTGCAAATTTATCCCTTTAACATTCACACTATTTTTTTTCATAAAAGCCCTTATAATAGGTGTAGAAATATACTCACTATTTTTTCAAAGCGCTCCGAAAGCTGTAGATTGAAATTTAGAATTTTAAAGTTGAGTGTTTTAAGCTTTCTGTTGTCAACTGCACTAACTCTTGCAAAAACAATAAAAACTTTTCTCTCAACTAACTGCGCTTTCAATATTATAAACAAGAATATTTGGATTTGAGAATGAAAGAATCTGAAAAAATAAGGATCAAATCAAACGTTAGTCAGTGATGTGCAAAGAATACCTACTTGAATTGTCGAATATATTCGACAACTCTACGGAAAGCGTTAAAACGTTCAGTGACTGAGCGCAGAGGTACACATTAGACTAGAATTATCTAGTCATGAAAGACTGTCATTTTAACAGTTTTCATATTTCATGCTTTTAATATTGTTTAAACTCGTTTTGTGGTTTTGTCGTTTAGCGTTTTCCTAAATTATATACCGTTTTTAGACAATTCCTAGAAAATTTTGAAGTCCTCCGCTCTTTGGTAGATCGCCGAACGCTCAGGAGCCACCGAAACCATAGAAAAAAAAGCCTCCTCCTAAAAAGAAAAAAAGGTGTTTTTATGAAATTATGTTCTTTAACAAGCCAAAAGTAACAATGACAGTCATGATAATAAAAAACCGTCAATTTAATGGGTGTGGTAAAGCAATGTATATATTGAACGTTTGTAGTTCTAGTGTTAAACTTTAGGATGTCTTGTCCCAAAATATATTAATGTTTCAAAAAGAAACAAACGCTGGAAGTGAGTCAACCGATTCATGTGAATCTAAAGAATAAGAAACATAAAATCCGAGGTTTTGAAACGAAAGTCTCGACTCAATTCGTATTTCCTATCACAAAAGGTGTGCTAGAAAAAGCATCACTAAAGTTTTCTAAACTTAGAAAATACATTGCATTTATCATTTACTTTTGTGATCAAATATATGTATAAAATAAATTACTTGTTGTATCAATAAACAAAATGCAAGTAAATAGATCAATGAAATTGACAATCTTATTAATTACTTAATATCAAAGTGTTTGGACTATTTATATATCTCTGTCTCATAACTTATGAGTAATACGGTTATCCAAGACACCTGGAAAACATTTTTCAAACTAAACATTTTTCAATCTAATAAATTTTTTTCAAAATCGACAATAATCACAATTATTGAATATCACAATTGACTTGAACAATTGTTGTTGCTTTATCAAAGATCTGCATGCAAACCAAATTTTATCAAAATCGCAGTGATTAAAAGTGTTTAATGCAAAAAGGGCGTCTGACATGATTTTTCAAAATAACTAAATTAAATATATAGCTTTAAAAAGGTAATAAAGAAAATGTATCACTCACTGAAATAAACATCAGAATGTTTTTAAAAAGCTCAATTAAACCATTAGTTTACAACTTAAAAGCTCTTAAAAGGTAAAAATAACTATGTTAATAGTTTATTAAATCTGGCTGGTCTTCTCAAATATCGTCATCATTTTTAAATTGTGTTCAAGCTCAGTTGCTCTGACCTTTTTTCAAATTTTCTAATCACCAGCTTGCAAAATATGCAAAATAAACAAAATGCACTTATGTTCAACACTAAAAGTGAGTTCATCGAACACTGTTTCAATTTAACTTCTTTGAAATAAAACTTATCGAAAATTTATTTAAATAAATATTATTATTAGTTTTTATATATGAAACAATTTGTATTCTAATTTGATTTATTAATGAAATTTACATTAAGAATCTCTAGATAACATATTTTTTATCAAAACTTGGTGTCCCCAAAATTGTAGGTGATTAGACCAACAGCTGCAAGAAAGTTTTGACATTGTTAAAAGGGCTTTATTTGTCTCAATGACATAAACATTTCTGTTATATCTCAATGTTCTCAAAGTCAATGACCGCGATAGACCAAGATAGACCGAGAACCTTTGGGTTATGTGCATTTAAAAACCATGCCTTTTGGTTTTCTTTTTATGCATGGTGGGGGTTTATAGTGCAAGCTGGCTCCAAGCATAAAGTTACTTTTTAAATGGTTTTCAGCGCTTATATCTCCATCTCACTTGCTCACACAAGCAGAAAGCGCGCACTAGAAACACCAATAAGCTTAAGAAGCTACTTTGTGAAGCGTTGAATAAGCGTTCCCTATGATCAAAAAAGCCCAACAAAGCTGCTTTATGAACCAGCTTCAGCCAAAACGTCCACTATAAGCGCGAACTTAAAAATGACATTTCAAGTTTAAAGAATACAACAAACTTTTTTGTATCAAACACGTTGATTTATTAATATACAGGTAACCAAAAAAAAAAACTTGTACAGTATAATTTCTTATGTTTATTTTGCATTATATTCGAAACTATGTACTCAAGCCGTACTAAATTAAATGTTAAAATATTCTTTATTTTATTCACTTTTCAAATAGTTTCATTACAAAGGATTACATTAGGATATGATAACGTTACCTTTCGATACTGCGTAATTTTTGGCTTCATGAAATGTGCTTATTTTTTTTTTGTTAATTTGTTTTAAGAAGATGATGTTTTCATAAGTCTTGTGAAAACGATTTTAAAAGAGAATAAAATAAAAAATATTTTAACATATTATTTTACATGGTTAGTGCACATAGTTTCAAAGATAATGCAACATTAACATAAGTAAATATACTGTACAATTTTTTTTTTTGGTTCACTGTAAATAAAAGTTGAAAGTGTAAATATTAAAAAACGAACTGATTGTTATTGCGATAGTATATTAATTCATTTTAAATATAGAAAAATTTAACTACAGGTAAGTTTGAGCAATACAAATTATATTTTTATAAGTTAAATAAAAATAGCATAACCGAGATAGTAAGCAACCTTTTTGCATTTCAGGCAAAATTTTTACAGTTATTAGGTTTTTTTCAAAAGAATTTAAAGTTTTAAATTCTATCTGGAGTATCTAATATATACTCTACTTACTCTTACTACTATTGCAAGGAAGTTCTTTTCCTCCAGCTGTGTATTCGAATATAGGTATGAATAGGAAGATTTTTATTTTCAAAGTCATTCTTTGACATTATTTGGTGTGCTTGTAAAAATAAAAATGTCCTTTAAACACGCTTCGACTCACACATTGAAACGTTGCCTGTCTATTTTTGACGCTGTGTGAATATATAAAATTTTCCATAATCGACAAAAGTAACACAGCAAGACGCAAGCTGATCACATAGACGGGTATATATACGCAGAATGAGGAGTGGGATGGTTACAGTGGATGTAAAGAAGGACAAAGAGCAAGGTTTATCGGTAACATTTAGATTTTATTATGGGCAACACGAACGAAATGAGAAAAAAAATATTGAACGAACGAGTGAACACATTTGACGAAAGGACATCAATAGCAGCAGGACGCTGAAATGAGTGAAAAGTGAAGCGTTGAAAAGGACAACAGCGATTACGACACACTATAAAGGTGTGATTTTCGAAGGGGGATGTAAAATCGATTTATTTTAAGTACTCCTTTCCATTACCTATATATTTGTTGCTCTTATTACAAAACATAACTTTAAGCATGTGCTTCTTGTTTTTGCTTTTATTTTGTGATATAAAGAACCTTTCATTCGACAACCATTTAATTACATTGCAAAAAAACCACAAATTTTAATATAAACTAACAAAGTCATTATTTGTTTGTCTGCTAAAATGAACGAACGAACAAAACCAGCAAGAAATTCGCCTTTTTGTGGTATAAACAAAGAAATCCTTAACCAAGCAAACCATGCAAAGGATACTAGCTAAAAACCGCAAATTCACTCAGACGCAGTTTTACACAAACCCTCAATACGAAACCTTAACAAGAAATAAAAAATAGACAAATTTTACGCATACTAAAATAGAGTGAAAACTACAACTAGAGCATAATGAAAGCATATGATATGCAATGGAGAAACACGAACACACGTACTTATGTACAAATATTGTAATATACATAGAAGTAAAGTAATGCCTGGCAGCAGAAGTGAAGATGTTGAACCGCAAATTGCTACAGGTTGAAGTTAGTGGTAAGTGAGCCGCCAGAGGGGCGTATATTGCAGCCAGAGCGAAATCTAAGTGAAAAATAACGATAGCAATATAAGAAAACTCCGAATTGGTAGCAAAATATATTGCAGACAAGCAACCCTGGTCAAAAATAAATTATGTTTTGAATTGGGTTTGTGAATCCTAAGCTGATTCTAAAATCATTAAATGATCCATAATACCTTAATTCTAAATACTCCATTTTTTCAAGGGGTTATATACATATATATATTGGGGTGACAAAAAAAAAATGGAGGTATGTGTTTCATTTTCCTTATATGAAAAATAGGTTAAATGATGCCTAAAAATGTAGCCCTTAAAATGATATGCAAAAGTATTAAAATTCAGAGGTCGCGAGAGTCCATTTTATATATTACACCCGGTAGTTATTATTCAGACATGTTAAACTGCCATATAAAGTAAAATTTAATTGTGTAATGGAAGTTTTTAAGCTTATATAATATAATTCTGGGTCTCATAAACACAATGGTGAGGTTAATTTTGCTCTCTGATCACTATAAATCTCGTAGTTAGCCAAAAACTATTGAAAAGTCGCGAAAAATAACCAATTTTTTGTACTTTTTAGCTTTTGGGACTACATGAAAAATTTTTCTGATTAACAAAAACTATGCCGATGCACAGATAGATGAAAAATGAAGAGTTTCTTGTGGAGTATTGTATGTAACTGGAGTATTGTAGGATTTTTTTCGCCAGAGATACGTGTGTTTGAATAATTCAAAAATTCAGAAAACTTCCAAAAAATTACTTTCTGCTAAATCAAAGTACAGTAGTAGATTTTTTTGTGTATTTTTGAGAAGTATATTTTGCATTTTACTACTTAACAAAGATATCTGACGCTATCGCTGGTTTTGGGGATTTCTTAAAAGTGAATGAAAAGTCGATGTAAACAGAAAAAAATACTCAAGAATCATATTATTCAAGCTTAAAAACTTTTATTTCACTATTAAATTTTACTTTTTACGGCAGTTTAACATGTCGGAATAATAACTACCGGGATTATTTAAAAAGGACTCCCGCGACCTCTAAATTTTAATATTTTTTTTTATAACATTTTAACGGCTTCATTTTTAGGCATCATACCACCTGTTTTTCATATTAGGAACATGAAACACAATACTTGGTTTTTTTTTTGGACACCCTAATATATATATATATGAGGCATTCTTCATGAATTCATGGTGAATTCCATTTAAGGTCTTCCAGTAGCTCGTTTCTGCAATATCAGTGGAGAAATTATCTACAGCTGATGACGTAGTTCTCAATACCACACACAAGAATTTTTCACAATCGTTGAAACTTTGGTGTTCCTATTGCTAAAAAAAATCACCAAGTTCGTAGAGAAGTTCGTGTTGAGTGTGAGCAGTGAATCTGACTGGATTTAAATTTATTTTTGAGAAGTTTGTATGCTATCCAAGGCCAGCCCACGGTTTTGCCGCATATGCTCAAAAAATAGTTTCTTTTTATTTTGCGTGACACACGTTGTTAACTTTTTCTAAAAATAAAAAGCACAATTTACTTGTAAAAATACAAAGAACACTTATTCAATAAATAACTTATCCTATCTCAGCTCATCTTTTGTAGTTAAAAATGACTTTAATTTTATTTTTGAATTAATGAAATAGATTTCAAACTAAAAGCACTACTTACCTCATTCATTCTCCACTGGAATCAGTTCTCTTCGACTAAGTAGAGAGTTCAAAACTCTACTCACCACACTAATAGAAACAAAGTAATGCAAAATTACGTTTTGACGTCACATTCTCTACCAGTAGAGAAATAATCGGTAGAGAAGTGTTACAGAAACGAGCTACAAGTCCCAAAAGGTTTTTTTCTCTATTTTTGAATGCAGACTGGTTTTTGCAGTGACCACCTATATCTATAGGCAATATTACGGCTAAAACCACGAGACCTCTATTACTTTTAGTACTTAAAAGGCTATAAAATGGCCTTATAGAATTATTGATGTGTACTGAAAATGGTTGAAAGAAGTTTGACTCTAGGGGTACCTCTTTTGGGCCTATATAATACAAGTATGTCGACAAAGCAAGTAAAAACAAACGCGTTATTAGACTTTCAGGCACTAAAAACAAATAAAACTTTTCAAGAATTGAAAAAAATCGGCAAGTTTTTCAATTGACAGAGGAAGGACCAACTTAAAGTTCAAAATAAAAAACCATATTTTATTTCAATTGATTTGGGAGATGCTGTCTACCGAAATTCAAGAACTTTCAGTACTCAATTTTATTTTATTTCTACTTGTCATAAAAATACAAAATCTTAAATTAAAACAATTTATTCAATTAATTGGGGAGCTAGGGGCTAGTTGTTACAGTTGTAAATTGTTACAGGCCGATTATTCAGAAGTTTAAAAAAATTTTAATGGCAATTTGTTGTAAATGTTATTATAATAACCGGTTCTATTGCATAACTATGTTTAGTGCTCCGTGTGCGAAGTGTAAACTTCTGAGCAGCTTCATAGTTCTTGTAAATAAGTACAAAAAATTGTTTTCCTTAAATATTGCATTTAAAGGTAAATTTGTAAAGTTGAAAAAGTCAACTATTTTATTAATTTCATTTTTACATTAATATTTAAATGTATAGTCTTATTTTTTATTAACAGCTATAGTTTTTAGTTACTAATTAAAAATCTTCGAAGTCATTCCATGGGGCAAGTTGTAACATGTTAAAAATGTTGTTACAACTTGAATTATTGTTTGTTTTTTGCTTTTGTTCGTAGTGATATTAGTTTTTTAAAGTTAAACGTGGAAAGTTTGTATAAAAACAATTTTTTGTTGTGAAATCTTTTTTTCTATTTTAATCTATTTTTTTAAAGGGGATTCATTGACCTACAGCATGTTCAGCTAGTTATTTTACATGGAGTTTTTGCTCCCAATCTTTCTCCACACTCAGTGAGAAAGTTACAATCCAGTGGTAAATGGTCACATGAAATAGCCAATTATTTCTTAAATACATTGTAGCTGCTAGGGCTCCAACACCTGTATACAATTCTGAATTACATTTCTTCGGACATGGCCGCTAAACCACTGATGACATCTACCTTACACAGTAAGCAACGATATTAATAGGTATGCACAAGATAGGAGAGAACAAAAAAATGACGTGCAAGATTTGAGAGAACAAAAAAAAATTGGAACGAAAATTCTATCTACGCCAAAAACATAAAGAAAAGGACAGAAAACACACTGCAAAGAAACAAGCAAATGACGCCACAAATTATTTTAGCAATAATTTTTACAGTTTGATTAACGAATTTTTAAACTTTTATAAAGCATTTCAGTATAAATGTTTAATAAAACTAAGTTATTTTATACATAAAACTTTGTTTTGGTTTAAACATAAAGATTAATATTTTTCAAAAACACACTTCACTGCAAAACTTCCTGTTAGAAAACACGATGTTGCTAAACAGACGAATAAAGTCAAACTGTTTTTTAAACAATAAAAGGAAAATAACGTGAGCACATACAAGGAATGCGCACAAACTCTTTTTGCTTACTGTTTTGCATTACAAAGTCATCACCGACAAATTTTTACAAGCGGGAAGCTGCACGCTCTTTGACTTGATTGAAATTTGTTGTAACTTTTTTACTTCAAAAATTTATTTATAAATCTTTCCAATATTTTTATGCTAATCTTTATATAAAAACTTTTTCCTTACATGGACTTGTCACTGAACTTCTCCTAAGCAACTGGAGGGATTTTGATGAAATTTAGTGTGTTTGTGCGGCTGGGTCTGTAGATGGATAAGGTTTAATGTTTGAACCAGTAGGTGGCGCTGTTGTTGCTGTGGCAGTGTTTAAAGAGATTTTTGAGACTATAACTCAAAAACGAATTGAGAAATTGTCATGATTCTTTCACTACACCATTACTTTTTATGCAAACAAAATTACAAAAATATAAAATTAATAAAACTAAACAACAAAAAAATCTAAAATTTTTATGATAGTTTGGCTTGATTTTTCGATTGTATAAAAAGTTTTTAAATTTTTACGATAGAAACTTTAAATCAACCCAACATATATGAATGCCATATGAAATAACATTAAAAAAGCCATTTTTGGTTTTGAATATTTTTTCAACAACAAACATTTTTACCAAAGTTTTTCGCGAAATAAAGAAATTCGTTAAGATTTTTTTTTTGAAAAATTTAAAAAAATTAATAGGGAAAAGAAACTGAAGAAGATTGAGCACGATTGGACAGAAAATTAATCAAAATTTCAAAAAAAAAAAAATAATGCAGTAATTTGTAACAAGACCGAGTTGTTCACTTTCGAAGCCAGCACTTTCATTTTTGATTATTTTTTTCTATTTCACCAAAAAAAGAACAATAGTACTAAAGAATTTTTGTTTGTTTCAGGTCGAAAGTTTTTGTGATGTCAATTTTTTTTAAATTGTAAGCAACTTGCATGTTCCTATAGAAAGTATAATTTTTCTAATAAAATACATCTAAACCAAGAATGTTACTTACCACAAAGGTATGCAATTACCAAATTAAAATAATATAACTTTGAAAATTCTTGCATGCCAGATTATTTACCTTAAACATTTAAGGTGTTTGATGAATCTGAGGACCCTTTCAGTTTCATTTAAATTTTTCTATTAGCTGTAATAAATAAGTCTTGTGAACATCAAATGTTAATTTATCAAAGAAATAAATAAAAGCTTAAAAAATGTCGATTAAATGCATTTCTTTAGTGTTACTACAAGGCTTAAGTTCTGCTACAACTTGCCCCAAGAACTAGGCAGGTGTTGTTACTTTTTTGAGAAATAATTACTTTTTTATATAAAAATCAACAAACTTTCTCATAACTTTTTTTTTTAAATAATGTTAATAAAGAGTAGGGCTATAATAAATTTTAGTTGTAACTTGAAAAAATTCAAAATAGTTAAAAATAAATCGTTTGTTTCAAATTTTATAGCAACTAACGCCTAGCTCCCCTACAATAAACAATTCAATTAATTCAAATTATTCACAATTTATGAAGAAATTTTATTCATACAGTATTTCAAAATTAAAAATTGTTTTGATATGATAATTGTGTGCTTTGTTTGAATTCTTTATATTATTTTTTTTTTCTTAAGCTTAGTATGCTGTTGAAGCGAAAAAAATCTTCCGTAAGAAATGCATTGAGTTTTTGAGAGCGAGAAGGTAGCGAAATTTTTTTTCTTTATCCAAAATTTCGCGTGTAGCTTAAGCTTAAAGCTTAGTATGCTATAGGAACGAAAATTTTTAGGCATTTAATTCTATATGCGAAACTTTGGTGTAGAGTAATATATACTTACCATAACCTGTTTCTTGAATGTGTTAGTTGAACATTATTGTGGAATGTCAAATTTCCACGCCAAGTAAATATACCGACATATAAAAGACAGCGAAATATTGACATTTTAACTCGCCAATCGTGGTTGTGAACTTGACTGCATTGAACAAATTTTTCACTCAACAGCATACTAACTAACGACAAAAAATTTCGATACCTTTTCGCTGTCAAAAACGCAATGCATTTCTTACGGAAGATTTATTTTCGCTTCTAGAGCATACTAAGCTTTAACAAGAAATGAGTGGTTTTTCATTATATGAGAAGCTTTTTCTAAACTTTTTTTACAGATGTCTAGTCATTTTTTATAGTCCATTCCGGACTATAATATAACGGTTTTATATTATTGCTTTTGTTTCTTTGTTTTCGACCATTCGTTTTGGTTTACATAGCAGGCTACATTTTGTAGCTGCTCTTTTCAAAACTGCTCCAACAGCATATGATTGACATCTGCCGCAATTTCGGCATGCTGTCGCACGAAAGTGCCATTCAGCATCGATTCGAACATTGATATCGTGATGAACTCGATTTGGCATTTGATATTTATTCTTAAAGTGCTGCTTAGCTCCATCAGTAAAATAAGTGAGTTTTTTTTGGCAAATGTTTTTGTTTGAGATAAGGTACTAATACCCATAGTATTTCAACTATTTCGACCATTTTAAGTACACATTAATTAGTCTATTAACCTTTTATTTGCCCTTCTATTTACCCTTTGCCTTCTGAAAAATTTTTGTTAAGATCGGCCAACTTATATATGTGCCTTACATACAAAAACATGTACAAATTTTTATATAGGTCTAATTGAGGTTACCCTACAGACTAACCGATCTCAACCACCGTCAAACTTTTTGAAACTAGAAGTCAAAACCTTTCATTTGAGATTTTGTAGACCTCATTCGGAATGATGCGAACTATTTTTTAGCCTTATAAGTTGTAAAAGTCACGCTGTGGCTATGCAAATTTTGCATCATCAGTACATATTAGTTTTTTGTAAATGGTTCTGTAAATGTTACTGCTTAAATTGAGGTCCTCCTACCTAAAGATTCACTTTACTTCTTTATAAAAGCGAAGAAAGTTGAAGGAAAATTTTTTTACCAAAAATCTATACTAACCCATTGATAAATGTAGGCACTTACATAGAGAATGAAATAACTGTTCTATGGATTCTTAATACTTTCTAAGGCCATAATCAATGCATTGAATGTGGTGAAGCCTTGAAGTGTGTATTAGTATCGGCAATTTTCATTTAAAGGAATTTGTACATTTTTTTCTCAGCATGAAAATAAGAATATTGTCGGGCAACAACCGGACAACCTTAAGATCTTAACAAAAAGTCCAATTGTTAACTCTTATTCCAACCGGGTTACTTACAAATAGTCTCCACCACCTACGCAATGCTGATTTAATAGAATGGAATAGAATTGCAAAAGTTTTCAAAGAAATTCTCGTTAACTTGGAAAATTGAAAAGAATGTGTATCACATGTATGTGTTTGTGTGTGCGTACACATGCATACATGTGCTATTTGGTGTGCGTCATTGTGTGGCTGTTGGAGTAACAGACAAATAAGAATATGGTGGAAATCCCCGCAAAATAGAATAAATATTAGGGAAAAAGGAAATGTAAGCAGCATCGCCACTAAATCCACTGTCAGGAGTTTGCGCTGGAACATACGATTTCAACCTGGCCACCTCCTTGGTAACAATCAAGCCAAGAAGTATCAGAACAAGACTAAGTCGAGCAACAACAACATCAATAGAAAAAATGGTGGAGCTAGCAACAAATCGTTCATTGCTCCAGCACTAACACGAAACAAGAAAAAAAGAAAGAAACATCAGTAACGTACAATAAAAGCAACAACAACATCAACAACAAAATAAAAACAGACAACTTGGCTTGAACTGTCTAACTAGCTGACTTCGTTTGCCATTGCATATCCTGTCGTAGCTTCGTGCACTTAATCCTGGCAAACGAGCGAGCACGTGTAAAACACACTGCAGTATATATGTGTGTGTGTATTTATATTTGTTTTTGGAAGCATGTGTACGTGTGTTGTTAAAAAAGCCAACATATTCACGTATACACACATCAGCATAAATCGATATTACTGTTAGCTCCTCACACAGTCTTCCACATCCTGACTAAGGATGAGCGATGCCCGTTCTTTAGGAATTCGGCTAGCATGTTGTGAGGTTTTTTGGGTATTGCTGGTTGAATCGCTCCCGTTCTAGTTCACTTCCGAAGAGTTCTGTATGGTTCTCTCACGCTGCTTCTCTCAGGTCCTGTACTCGTTCATGTTATACCATCTATACAAAAAGGTCTTTCGATTTAAAAACTGTTGACAAACATTTTCTCTCTGTGACATTTAATGTTGTTAGTGGTGAAGAGCAGCCTCGCACGAATTCTGCAAATATGAGAGAAAATGATTTCATTATATCAAAAACATTTCAGCTGTGAGTTACAAAAGAGAGAGTTTTTGACAATGAGGGGTATAAAGTCAAGTTCTATGGTGAGTATAGCGTTTAATTTTGAATTGCAAAAGGAATAGTTTGATACTAAAGCAAAAACTGATACGTTTACAACCAAAAATGTAGCTGCAATATATTCTTATTAATGTTTATTAGCGATGCAAAGAGACAAACCTGAGCACCACGAAGATGCATTTTATGCCTGAACAAAGAAAAAACGATATCGGTACTCACTCATGTTAAAAATTTTCTATCTAAGACTTACTTTATCAATTAAACGTGATAGAGTTCTTAAAAGCTACCGTATTTTGGATGATCTCAATTGAGTTGCAAATAGTGTTAAAGGCTTTTGTCATATTGTAAACCGGATCACACATGCCAAAATTAGTCCTTCGGTACAGTATATAAAATAATTGCCTATGTCTTAAGTTTATTTCAGGTACATAAAATTTAAAAATAGCTAGAAGTATTGAGAAAATATAAAACGAATTTCCATTTTAAAATTTCTTTGTGCAATAAAAATATTCTTAAATACATCACATTTGTTTTTTATTCAACTCTATTAATTCATTAAAGCAAGAATATCATGTAGATAATGCAATTCTTTTATTAACCTTTAATCCTTTTTTCATATTTCTATGTATTCAATGAGTTTTTTGAGTTTTTCTTAGGCCAAATTGTTTTGAATCTATTAGTTTTGATATATCAGTCATGAAGGTCTTAAGTATATTATGCTTTCAAAAAGATATATATATATATATGTATATAATATCTAACCTTTTGACGAAATAAATACAAAACCACTTCTCACGTAATTGCCTAAATACAAGATTTTATTACAGCTACTTGCAGGCGCGTATCCGCACAGTTAACAATTTTAGACTACTTTTAAATTCAAACTTTGGTTTAAAGAAATTTTTAATCCAAAAAGTATTATTTTTTAACCCTACTTTAGTTTTATTTAGCTGGGTCTCCAACCCACGTTCCTGAAAGAAACTTACTTGCATTTGTAATGATGCAAAATAAGCGAAATTTTGTTAACAACTGAATTGGACGAGTGGATAAAGTGTTGGACCAGCGCATCAGAGGACGTGTATTCAAATCACGAACTAGACAGAAATTTTTTTTATTTAAAGTTGAAATATTTATTGCTTTTTTAAACCTTTTGAGGATTAGAAACTAATCTTTTTTGGATTAGAACATTTAAAACTTTTCCTTTGATTAAAAGTAATCTTCTTTGGTATTGGTGTTGTCTAAAAAAAAAAGTTTAAAATTTAGTCCAAGAACTGTGCAGAAAAAAATTTCGGCGAGGTTTTAAATTTTTTTTATTTAGACTTACAGCCAAATAGTTGTAATTTTTTATTTCAAAACAAAATTTGAAGCTCAAAATTAAAAAATTTTGATAAAAATTGTCAACTGTTTTTTAGTTATTGACCCAAAATACACTGTAGTGCTCAGTCTGCGTGAAACCGGGTTTCTTTGGCAAGGGAGGTGAGGCAGGCGACGTGAAGTGCGCGAAATTTCACTCACCGAAAAAGCTGTAGTGACGATGGACTGATACGCACACGTAAGCGAAGTCATCATATTTTATTTAGGGGATGCCTACATCAATACAATCAAACACAGTTCATGTACACAAAAAAAAAACTGGTTTCACGCAGACTGAACAGTACAGTGTGTTTTTGAATAACTGACTGCTCACGCAGACTGAGCACTACAGTGTATTTTGGGCCATTGACAATTTCATAAAAAAATTTTTTTGAGCTTTAAATTTTGTATTGAAAACAACAAACACATAGCAATATTCAAAATACTGGTTAACAATTTGATCATTTGCCAGAATAGGGCTGTTATTCTAAATTTTTTTATATCAAATAATCTTTATATCATAATGTCTAGTTTTCTTTTATTTCGAGCCAGTGTATTTCAAATTTCCTCCGTGGTCACTTACACATTCTAAATTTTTTTATATCAAATAATCTTCATATCATAATGTCTTACTTACTTACTTACTTAGTTGGCGCTACAACCGTATGTCGGTCTTGGCCTCATCTAAGATTTTGCGCCAGCCATTTCTGTCTTTCGCCAATACCAATTTGTGTGATTAATTAAAAAAATCAAATCGAAGCTACCCAACCATGATTGGTATCGTTCGAAAGAGAATAGAATTCTACATCACTATGTGAAAGAAAAATTGAAAAAAAGTCAACGGTATCCGTGCACTGCGATTGCAAATTTGACGTTTTCTTTACTTTTGGTGCGCGTATAGCAAAAACACAAAATTTTTTATATTTCCAAGTGATTTTTCTTGAAACATTAAATAAGTAAAATTCTTTGAGCAATGGAACCTTCTACCTCAGGTATTTTTGGAACGTCAAATGAAATATATTAGTACAAAAAGTGTCTGTTCGTATTTTTAATGTTTTTTCTCGTGCTGGCTTATAAAATGTGTGTTTTTAGGTACATATGTAAGCATATAGTTGTGAATACCACTCAATTCAGTGAAACTCTTTTTTTTTGTTTTGTTACAACAAATATAAGTGATAAGTTAAAAAAAAAAAGTTTGCAAGTTTTCTGCGGTTTTTAAGAAAAGCTTTTTTTCATGCCCATGCAATTGAAATACATACATATATGCAAGTAATAGTCGAAAACTCGAAATGTGTACATGAAGTTAGTGTTACTATTGTTGTTGTTGCTGTTATTTTTTATTTGTTTTGTTTTCTTTGTTTTTATAAATTAATAAAGGTTAACAACAAGTGGCGAAGCAACTATTTGTTTATTGGAAGGGTAAAGGTACTCTGTGCTGTGTGTACGTTGCTGTGTTCATGTTGCTTTTGTTAGTGCTTTTTTATGTTTTGTTTCTTTTTAATAATATAATTAACGTCAACAGTTAGTGATGTAGCTTCAGTTTGTTTATTAGAGGGGTAAAAGTACGAAATATTTTGGTTTATATCACTAATCCGTAGAATACAATAGTAATAGAATAGCAATATTTTTGTATTGCATATGTATTTCATTAATATTAAGGAAAAAATATCTGCGTTGACCGCCGCTGGGTACCGAATCGAATGTTTTCTTCACTGGAGCATCGCCTTTCATGCGCTGAACATGACCAAGCCAGCGAAGCCGCTCGATTTTAATGCGCTTGACTATGTCGATGTCAGCGTACAGCTCATACAGTTCATCATTCCACCGTATTCGGTACTTACCATTGACGCAGATTGGTCCGTAGATCTTACGAAGAGACATCATAATGTCTAGTCTTCTTTTATTTTTAGCCATTGCATTTAAAATTTCTTCCGTTGTCATTCCCACATTATTGTGAACATTTACAAGAGCTAACCAATTGAGCCTTTCTTTTCCAGTTTTACTTCTCATGTATGTTTCGAGGCTTCGAAGCGACAAAAACGGCCGTTTGCTTAAAGCGACTGAAAAAGGCAACGTTGAACCAATCTTAAAGAATCGACTTATTGATGGATATATCATAGCATCGCAAAAATTAAGGGATTCGATAAACGTTACAGGTCGATTTGTCTAATTCAATTAGTGCATACTAGGAATCCCGGGACTCCAACCCTAAATCGCGGTATTTTATTCACAAGAAAATATAACATTTTTTTGCAACAATAAATGCAAATGCAATGTAAACGACAGTTTACTTTTAATATCGAAATTACCCTGTTCTTTTCTTATCTCTCTATACACTGTGATCTAAAAACTCCCTGGTTACTGTTCAACTTTCATGTAATTTTTAAAGTAGAAATAGTTTTGTCACTATACCATAGTTTTTTTACTATAAAAATAATATTGTATTCATATCATACTTTTACTAACAGCGAACTAATTTATTTTAATATGAAGTTTTTTTTTCTATTTAAATTTTTTAAAACCTATTAACGTTTTCTTTAACCTATTAACGTTTATATTTTTTGTTTATAATAATATTTGTAACTTTTAAATATTTCTTGTTTTCATTCTGAAATAAATGTTAAACTTTTCTGTAATCTATATCTATCTATACTATTATAAAAAATTAAAGTGCAAATTTTAAGTTACGGCTTTACTTCCAAAGTACAGAGCCGATTTTTATGAAAAATTTTTTAAAATAGCATAATTGTGCTACAGATTTATTTAGGTGTAGTTCTCTTTCGAATTTTTAAATAATAATAAGTATATTTACTTAAGAAATTAAGTTTTTTTATGAAACCGGCCTAGCTGCCACGTATTGCTTATTCGTTGTCTTTTGACGCGTTTGTGTAGCGAGAGTCTCAATAAACTCCACGATGTTCTCTATTTGCTTCTTTCTCTTCGTGCTCAGCTAGCACAACGCAACAAAAAAAAAACTGATGAGCCTCGAGCAAGGCTAAAAGTGAGATACATATAAATGCAGAGCGGCGCAAAAAAGACAATTTTTTATTTTTTTGATATGTATTGTCTTAACCCAATAAAGATGATAATGACATATGGCATCACTAAGTCGGGTGTCGCAAAACTAGCCGTATCCTATTAATATTAGTCAAAATCAAAATTAGGTAACAATTAGACCATGTGTGAAAAAGTTGTCCCGTTTTAAAGCGCTAGGGAGATTGATACAGGAACTAGTCTATATATAAATAGGCGTAGGAAAAACAGTTCGGTATCAATTACTCCCGTATTTCTCAACCGATTTGGATAGTTTTTCTACCAAATGAATAAGAGTAGGGAGAAGTAGTGCACCAAATTTTTTTGTGACCTTTGACCTGAAATATGAGCGTTCAAAACAGAATTTCTTAAATCAAAGCTAAGCTATAAGAGATGAAAGAACACAGTGTGAGACGAAATTTTAGACATTGCTGAGATGTAAAAAAAAAACAGTTCTTGTTATCTCTTGCGGATACCCTAAAATAAGCATTTCTGTATGTAACATATACATTAGGGCGGGTCAATTTGTATGGACGAATTTTTTGGAGGTCTGGCTCAGCAAGATTCGTAAAATACATGTAATTTCAAGACTTTTTCTCCACTACAGCATATACAAATTTTGAAAAAAAGCTGTGCGGACTTTCGTAAATAGATTTTGTTCTCAATTATAAAATATGAATGTATGAATGTATGTGTATGAATCTATTTACGAAAATCCGCACAGCTTTTTTTCAGAATTTGTATATGCTGTAGTGGAGAAAAAGTCTTGAAATTACATGTATTTTACGAATTTCGCTGAGCCAGAATTTGACCCGCCCTAATATACATACGAATATGTATTGGGATCGTGGAATTTCTTACAAACAGTAAATTTAGAAAAATTCCCGTTATTTTAACATCTAAGTTATTACGATATCTCGAAAACTGTAGCTTTTCTCATTACAACGTATTTTTACAACGTATATTTACAACGTGAGCGGCAAACTGAAAATAGAAATAGAAAAGTTTGCTAACTTTTTCTACGCTCACTGAAAACGTTAGCAATTTCATATCACAATGCAGGTCGAGAGGTCACAGAGAAAAGGTCGAATTTCGATCACTGGCGATTTCTAGTATAAAAGAAATCATAACGTTTCTTATTGAATAATCTTATTATTTAATTTGAATATTTGAAAATTTAGCAAATATCTATAATTACTTAAGGAACGTTAAGACTAATACATAAATATGAAGTCATTATACAATAATTACCCTTTCTAATTTTATTTTCTTTCGATCTGGTTTAATCAGGTAATTTATATTTTTTCAATCCCGAAATCCCGGGATTTGCCAAAACCTTTCGAGATTAAGAACTTTATTGCCTACAACTATAGGGTAAAAAATTTTGGTCAAAATCAATATATACACTGAAAAACTCATCACATTTTAAAATTCAACAGAGTGCCTTTTATATCACGACATGTTTTTTCATTCAAAATTTAAAAAAAATATTAAATCAATTTTTTAACCACAATTTGTAATAAAAAAATGTGCATTCAACGTCATTTCGTCAAAGTAGGAACAAATTGTTTTCAATATTTGAATTGAAGTTTTAAATCAGTTGCACTGACCATCTCCGATTTGGCTCAAATTTTGTTCTTGTGTTGGTTTATTTCTTAGAAAACCAAATCCGGAGTTTGAAATTTTAAAATGTTTTTTCGCGGATTCAGAAGTTGTATCTTAAAACGTGAAGATATAATGAATTTTCAGTAAAAATTAAAAAAAATATAATATAAAATAATATATTGTAATAGAGACTTAAAAATCTTTTTACGTTAATAATATAAAAAACAATAATCCAAAGTACACTTTTTTTTTTGGTTTCTAAGGAAACAATGTGCATTTTATGTGCATTGTAAAAAGGTTGCTTATCGCTACAACCTTAATTACTATTATAAAGCTTGGTTACAATTTTCCTCCTTGGGGATCAAAAAAGTTGAAAATTACAGCGCTTTTTAAAAAGTGTCGCTAAATTTTTCCTATTGGGCCAAACTTAATAATTCTAGTAAAGCTTGTAGCTACAAGTACTATTAATAATATTAACTTTGATTTTTTTGTTTCCGATAAATTGGGAACAAAATATCTTGACACCAGTTGAAAAGGACTACTTGTTTATGCCATCTAGCGAGAAGAACATGCATTTAAAACGAACAAAAAATTTATTTTGGAATATTGTTTCTTATATTATTTACGAAGAAAAATTTTAAGTCTCTATGTATTGTAGTCTTTCACAATAAATGTTAAAAATTGAGTCTTTTTATTTTTACCAATGTGCAATGTCACCTAAAGATCTTTGTCGTGACCATAAACACACAGCGGCTGCCATGTTGGGCTGAGAGTTGCTCTCGGTGATCGTTAAAATTCGATCATTTTGGGGGAGGGGGTTAACCCCCAAAAGCCCCCTGTGTACGTGCCTGGCTACTTGAATCAAGCTTTCTATTCTGTTTACAATATATCGTAAATTATAGTGAACATTACATATAAATACTATTAGTAAGCATTTTTATTCAAATTGCTATCTTGGGTTAATTGATGATTTATCTTAATGTTTTAAAAATTAGTATCCCGAGTGTTAAGCGTCAGCTGCAGTCCTTAAATGCAACTTTGAGCACTTAACGCACGACATCAATCATTAAGCGTGTCGTTCAAGGTGTTTTCAGAGTAGTGCTGTAGCCAACAGCCAAAAACAGTCCAGGCATCATCAACATTAACATCATCATGATCATCTGGATCATGAGCAGCAGCAAAGCGAAGCACTGCCATAGCACTCGTATCGGTGGCTTATTGGAATATGTGGTGTAGGTATTTTCGAAAACATGTTGAAATTCATTCAGTTCGGTTTCTTTGAAATTTCTGCATACTTTTCTTAATTTGTATGGTTTTTTTTTTGTCAATGTTTTTCTTGTAATTTTGACATTAGTATCGTAAGCTAGACTGACTGACAGATGTCATTGATACACTCATGCGCGCGTGGTTTATCAAATAAGCGGAGTTTTTGTTAAGAGCAGCGAGCAAGTGGCACACCTTGCTCTTAATTTGCACCGCTGCCAATAATTGTGTAGGTATGTCGAGATGATGATGGTCGTTGTAAGTGGAGAATCGTGAGTGACTGAAGGGGCCCACACTCTGGCGCAGCTAACAAGTAGCAGCTAGCAATACAAGTAATAATTGTTAACTTATTGCTGCCGCATAATGTCATGTTCGCCTTTTAATCAACGATTAAGTTGAAATATTTATTGCAAAGTTTTACTTTAATCCCAATGAATGCATTGCTTTGCAATGCAAGCGTGTGTCACGACAACAATAACAACAGAAAGAAAGACGCCCAACCACTTGTCTGTCATGTTTGGCCTGTAGGCGTGTGCGCACAAATATCCTTTTGTCCTTGCTTGCGCTGTAATCCAGCTTGACTATCTGTCCGTCCATCTGACTGTCTGTCTCGCAATGACACTTAAGCCTGTCTCAAGTCTTCAGTCTACAGTTCTTACAGTAAGGCGCAACTTAATCAAGCTTGTGTCTTAATATAATTTAAACATTGTCTCAAGCGTTGTTTTGTCATTGATCCCTTGGGGCATCGTTGTTACTTGACATTCGGCTGAATGAATATGTCAAGCCTTTTTTAAAAACTATTTTGTTTACTTTAAGTAATCGCTCTTTACAAAAAATGCATCTGCATAGATACGATTAATTAATCCTTGATAGGGTTTCATATATTACATGCGCGTATTGCTGCAGCCAGCACTGCGTACTGTTATTATTAATTTTGTTGATAAAATTAATAAAGCCGTTAGCAAAGCCAGTTAATGACATAATTAGATGACAGTAGGAATTAATTTTAAAAAACTTCGATCATCCATCAAACATGCGTGCGTCTTCGAAAAAGTTTTGCCTATAGGAAAAAAGAAAGAAAAGTCTTATGTTGTTTTTATTTTGTATTTTGTAACTTTATTACTTTATGATAATATCATATACAAAATATTTGGCGAGTCTATATATTAATGAATAACTTCTGAATGACTTAAGCAATTATTGCAACACGTAAGCATGCGTTTTATGAATGTTCAATGAATCGCATAGAAAATAATGATAAGCATATAACAAGGTTTGTGTGGCTCTGACTATATTCTTGGAATACATACTTACCTACTGGATACGTTGTCGATTGCTATGTCTTTAAAGCTTATCACAGAGCCGAGTTGTTACAGACAAAACTCTTTATAAAAGATATGGTTAAGCCAAAACAAAATCATCACAGTTTTTAGCAGTTTTCCAGTTCATCACTTAAGCTTAAAAAGAAAAAAAATTATTTCATACCGCATTCCACAAAATAACTATAGCGGTATTCTCTATGTCTAGCATAATTGCATGAAAGCACGGATTGTAATAATCCTATACTTAAATATCCAATGGATCGAGAGCGCCCTATTGTACAAGCGTAGCATAGTAAAATCAACAGATCAAAGAACTCTATAATTAGCTGCACTTCATGCTCATTTCACATACTGTTTGGCTGCTCTCTCATTCTCTTTTCTCTCATTACAAACACAGGGTTGCATTTCATAAGATATGCTTCATAGCATAGCCGTATACATGGGTATCAGTGTAGCATACATAGGAAATATTATATGGCTTATTTTTACTTGTATTCTGTTGTTGCGGCGGTGCACGTATTGTATATTTCCTATTCTTGCACCGTGCAACGGCCATATCCTTGACATAGAGAATACCCCTTATTTTCTTAATTCAACCATCTGCAGGTTTTTGCTAGTTGCAATTCGGTAGCAAATCATTTGGATTTCTCTATGGATTAAGAAATATTAAAAAAGCAATTTTAAAAATTCTTCAATTTATAATTATTAAGTTGTGACCTCTGATGATTTTACAAGGTTATAATTTAGAGCTTTAGGTCAAGCACTGTATGAAAAAAGGCAACAATAAGAACTCTGTATTAAGCCAATCACACAGCAGACTAGACAGCCTGTTTCGGAAATAGCTACATATCCTCTTCAGTAGTCTTGAGTGATTCAACTGTGACCAACCCACAGTTTTTTGAATATTGAACAAACGGGAGAGCTCATTACCGTTTTGTTCATGCATTCCCATTCTCTTAAAATTTTCCCGTTTTTCCTCTTTTTTCAAGTTCAGTGTTTTATTTCGAATAGAAACCATAAAAACATAAACTTTATTAATATAATTAAAAATATGTCATATGTTTTTGCAAGCTACTCGTAAAAATAAATTTTTCTGCATCCTTAGTTTTTTTTGTGACCATTAATTTTGACTGTGCCCGAGGGTTTTTGTGTTTCATTGCCATTTTTTTCACTGAAATTTTTAATTAATCTGAAATCAAAATATTTACTTCCAATTTTTTTTATGCAAACCTCTCCATTAAGGCATAATTAAGAAGCTGTCATGCGTTCCCTGTGATACCATGTAAGCGCAGAAAGATATTGATTCGGGTTAAAAGTTTACCAAAATCGCTCATTCGCCAATATCTCCGCTCCTCTTTGTCGGACATAAAATCGACTCAAAACAAAATTGTAGATCAGATAATTATCTTCAAAAATGTCATGAACGTAAAATCGACAGTTTTTACTCTATGAGACTTTTTATGTCTAAACAGCACAAAGTACACATTTCTTAATACTTTGACTATCCGATTTCTTATACTAGTTTTATTTGAATTTATTGCAGAAAAGCTCTCTTAGCGCATGGCATGCACCGCTATGCGGAAGAAAAAAAATTATCGGTATAAATTTTTTACAACCATACAAGTGAAAATTTTGCAAAAAAACATTAGATATATCGTTTTCGGCGATGATTTTCATACTTAAAGTATCCATAAACTGGGATTTTGTAGCCCGGTGTTGAATCGCCATAAAAGCGATCTTTTTTTTTACTTTTTGCATAACTGAAAGCGAAATATATTCTTGAAAACCAATATTTCAAGGATTTTTATTTGACCTTTCCATCTATTCGATTTCTAATTTTTTTTTTTAACTTTCAGAGTCTCGAATAGATAGACTTTTTTAGCAAACATCATGTTAGCACTCTTTTTCTTAAGGCCTTGTGTGTCTTCTTTAAATCCCGTTTGAAATTTGAAAAGCAGTTGTTTTAAAAAAAAATTATGAATTTTTACATGAATTTAATTATGAGCTTTTTTGATCAAGTAAGTTTGAAGAGGGCAACAACAACAACAACTCTGCAAGCAATAATTTTTTTGTTTCGTTGAATGACCGTTTTCAGTACTTTAAGTTATTTAAATTGATTTTTCACCTTGATAAAACTGAATTTTCTCTTTACCATTACCTTTGGCGTGAAAAAATGCATGCACTGAACAGGGCTTACACATCAGCAAGCAGGTTCGTCGAGCGGTGGCCATGTTCGAGCCAGTTCGCTAGTTTAGAAGCTAGTTCGACAGTTCGTCGAACCTGTTGGCAAAATTTTTTGATTTTTTCCGTCGAACAAGAGTTGTTCGACGAACGCGTTTTATAATTTGAACGTAAACGTCATACCTAATGAAATTCTGTATGTAAGAGCTAAAATAATGAAAGCACACGCGTTTTCTTTATTGTTCGTGTTGCTGCGTTATCAATATCTATAACAGAATGCTGGCGAAAAACAAGAAAAAATCGCGTTCTTGACGAACATGTTCGTTCAATTTGAACGCTAGCTTTTTCCAACAGGTTCGCCCCGCTATTTTGTTCGACGAACAAGTTCGCTAATGTGTAAGCCCTTTAAGAGCTGCATGAGCTTTCAGAACGATTTGATGATGTTGCAAATACTACAAAAGTGGTTTGAGCTCGAGGCACTGTGAAACAAATGGTCGCCTGTTTCTTGCAAAAAAACCGCTCATGTTGCTATGGTACCACTTGAGACACGTAGAACCAGCAATTCGGAATTTTACTCAACCATCTGTTAGCCAGAATTATTCCCTGAAATAAGGATAACAAAGAAGTGCCGAAGGATCATTCTCAAAACACTTTACACACTCAAACAGCGAGTTAATGGGTAGTATGCGATCCAATGATTTTGGCAACATTGATTTTGTCTGATTTTGTCTTCTCTTTGTTCCCGCACATCAAGGACAAACTGAGTGGACAACGATTTTCGATGCCAGAAGAAGCCGTTGATGCTTGCGATGGAATATATGCTATGACCAGGGCTGGCAAAAAAATGAACGAAAAAAAAAAATTGATATAAGCGCTTAAGAAAGTTCAATAAATAAACGAAATATGTTCTTAAATATGCTTGGTCATAGAAAAGTTTTGCTTCAATTTTTATCTTTTATTCAGTAATATCGGTATAACAGTATAAAATTACATACTTTTTTAAATTATCAATCAACAATCGCATTGAGATTCGCTACGAGATTATTTTTATTTCGGAATTTCTAACACCAAAAATAAAACAAATTAATGAAACGATTCGTTTTCCGCGTGAATGTATAATAATCTTGTCATATATAAAAAAATATGCACAAATGACAAATATTTATTGTATGCACAAACTGACATAATTGCCAGAGAAGTGCCGAATATGCAGTTAATAAACAATAATGTTGCCATATATGAAAAAATATGCACAAATGCCAAATATTATACACACAAACTAGCATACAGAATTGCCAGATATATGCAAAATAAGCATTTTCAAGCAATTGCTTAGATTTGTCAGCCCTGGTTATGACATATGGTTCGAATGCATGCAAAAATGTATTAACCGTAATGGAGGATATTCCGAAAAACAATAAAGGCATTTCAAATGAACAAAATTCGTAGCAACCCTTGTATTGTACATTTTTATCATATTTTATTTTCAATATACTTAAAGCACTAGCTAATTTAAAATGTCATCAACTAAAAATTAAATGATTGTTATTAATCTATATTCAAAAATAATATTTTTTGTTACTTCCCAAAATTCAGAATGAAAAATCAATTTATAAAATTTCAACATTTTATTTTTAATTCTTTTTCATTAACATCACATATTTTCGTTCAGGTTATATCACTTTCCTCACTTTCTGCGCGCCTTGTTTTTGTTTTTCCATGCCAGATATTCATAATATTTTAATGTTTGTCATTTATTACAAAATTCTTGACACTTTATTAACATTCAAGCAAGATGATAAAGTTGCCAGCGAAAATAAGTCAAGGTTGGTCATCTTGACAGACCAGTCGACAGGTTGGATGGACACAGCAAGAGAATTGATAACCCAAATAATAATAAAACATAATTGAAAACTTTTAATTTTAACGATGTACATTTTGCTGTTTAAACTTTAAATACTTCCAATATGAGAAGGACATATACATATACACAATTCAAGCAAAAATATGCCCTTAGCTGCTGCTGTCGCTCCAAATCATTAACAATTTTAAGAAAGTATCACTTTGACATCTCTTTACCTACCTTTTCTCTTCAAATATCGCTCATCACACGCACATCGTTTAAGCAGCAGTATCTCTGCACCAGTGCCCTCTATCTGCATCTTTAGAACCTTAAAAAACCAACATAATGAAAAAAGCGAAATAATGTAAAGAATGTAACTTTATGCTGTATATATTAATTGGACGACATAATAGTAGAGTGTTGTTGGTCATAATTATAGAGTCGAAATAATTGGGTTGGAAACACGTTTTTTCGGTGGCAATCTTCATAAATAATCGCAGTGTGCACCCAGTGCAACCAGTGTCGCTCAACCCGCCATTATCGAGCAACCAAGCAGAGTGGCTAAGAAGTAGAAGGAGGGTGGTGAAGGTCCCTACTCTATAGGGTAACTAACTGTTTTGTGCACTCGTGCAAGCATCAATTTAACAAGTTCAGCCCCATGCAATTGAGTGCTACGTGCGCGATTCTCTTATATTTGCGTAGACGACGACACATTCGGCACATAATAACGGGTTACACGATATGTATATTGAAAGTTTTTGTATATTGGAAAAATTAATACATATGTATTACAAGCTGTTGCTGTGAATAAATTAAAAAATTGTGTTAACATCTCGACGAAGGCCAACTCAAATGTTATTCTTTGAGATAAGTAATTTCAAGAATGTATGTCGAGATGATGTTTTTTGAAGATTAAAGATCTGAACTTCTTTGAACTACATTTTTTAAATTTTTGTCAGCGTTTTCTAAAAGCTTTCACCTTAATTATGGCATGCACATGTGGTGTACTTTAACGAAGTATTTATTTTGATAAACGTTTAGCTACAGATAGTTGCATAACTCTGATGAAATTGAGAAACGATATTATTGTAGCCTTAAACTTTTTCTAAGCGATTGTTATTGAAAGTTTTTTAAAATTAAGAGTTTAGAAAAACTTTGTTAACATGATGTGGGGTCGTTATTAGGTTTAAATAAATCTATTTTATAAGCAATATATTTTACGTCTTTACTTGTATTCAAATTTTATTCTATTGAAAATTGGTGAAAGAAACTTTGTTGAACATAAATTGAAAAATGAAAATTTAACAACAAAATTTTCAATTGATCAAGTATAAAAATGACAAATATATATAACAACACATGGAAATACATATCAATAAAAACAACAAAATAATTTTATAAACAAAAATGATAATTTAAACGACACCACATTTACTCCCCCTCCAGTATAACATGCATTGAATAAGTTTATTTTGGTTAAATTTAGTTAATGTTGAAAAATACCTTTTTGGGTGTATGTGTTGATGTAGAGATGTATGCAGGTTTTAAATGATCAATAAATATAGATTTTATTAAATTACCCTGTTGTATCTTAAATGTTTTATCATTTTTAGAAATAACTTCTAAAGGTCCTTCATAATGAGCTTGTAAATTTGATGTGCGGTTAAATTTTACAAAAACAAATTCACAACTGGAAAGTGATTTAGGAATATAGATGTATATGTAGGAATAACAACGATATTTTATTAAGAACGTTGGTTCTTACTGTAGCAAAATGATCACGTAGTTTTTTTATAGTATCATCACTTGAATTATTGTTATTGTTAGAGACAATTAATTCTCCAGGTACTCTTAAGGTTTGTCCGTATACAAGTTCGGCGGGAGAATATTTTAGATCTTCTTTTATTGAAGTTCGTAAGCCTGAAAGGATGAATAGTAATCGTTCTGACCAGCGAGTGGTATCACCTGATGCTATAATTGACGTTATAGGTTGGTGATGGAATCGTTCTATCATCCCATTTGCTTATGGATGATATGGAGAAGTGTGTATTTTATGAGATCCAAGAATTTCTGTTATTAGTTCATTAAAAATTTTGGACGTGAATTGAGAACCTTGACCTACAGTGATTTTAAGTGGAACTCCAAACCTTGGAACAAATTGAGTGGTGAAAGTGTTTGCTATGGTTTTAGTAGATATGTCGCTGCATTGGCGTCGGAAGCGGGGGTAAACGGGGCAGTTGCTCCCCACTTTTTTAGCTAGATAAACAATTTAAAAAGAAAACTTCAAAAGTTATTTAAAATGTCAGTTTTTTTTACAACGATAATATTTTTGTATTAGATATTTTCCTCTTCTTTCTCTCTTCTTCATAAGCATGCTTGCGGATAACCATTTTCTTTCTCTGTGTTTGCAAAAAGATAGATCAAAATGTAGAGTTTCTACTGCAAACCCATCACTTCAGTTTAAAAGCACCCTTAAGTATGTAGCTTAATACTGTAATATTGTAATCGAAGCCTTCAACGGAAAAGTGCCTTCTGAACAAAATCTAAAAACAAAACTAGATCTTTATGCAGATGACTTTGATGTGAGCGACCTCCACGCGCAACTTAAATTGCTGAAGCAATTGCCTGGCCAAACACCTTCAAATTGTAGTGGCATTGTATCCCAATTTGCAAAAAATTCGGATACTGTAAAAAAACTATTAAATGAAGTTGAAAAACTTATTGCTTTGCTTTTGACTGTGACTGCATCAGCAGCTTCATCTGAGCGTTTTTTAGTGCACTAAGACGACTTAAAACGTATCTTCGAGCAATTATGACACAGAAACGACTCACTCATGCGGCACTTATACACATTCACAAAGATAAAACCGAAGAATTGAATTCGATGGAGGTGGTGAAAGAGTTTGTTTCTCGCAAGGACAGAAAGAAACATTTTGGAAGAATTTAAATTGATATAACTTTTTGTACCTTATTGGATTTAAGCCATGTAGAGATATACCTAGTCTTGCTTTATAAAAGCAACAATTATTTCTTATATTTTCATATTACCATATGAAAGATCCTTAAAAGAATGATCTCTAATATTGAAATTGGAAGAACTTTTAAAAATAATGAAATTTTAATATTTTTTATATATTTTTATATTTTTTTATTTTAAACTAAAATAAAAAATTTGTGTATTCACATTCATGCTTCTTTGAAGAAATTTTAGTGAACTTTTTTGCACCACCATTTGTACTGCCCCCCCCATTTGTACTGCCCCCCCAGATGAAATTCGCTTCCGACGCGCTTGTGTCGCTGAGTGGATAAGCCTCTGGCCAACGAGTATGTTTATCAATGATTGTTAATAATAGGGATCATCAGATCCATATGGACGTGTTTAAACCTACCTGTTGGAATTAAAATTTTATGAATCGGAGATTTTGTATGTACGTTAATTTAGGCTTTTTTTAAACAATTTATGCAACTTGATGCCCATCCGTTAATATCTTTTCTCATGTTGGGCCAAAAATATTTATTTTGTATTAGCCTTCTTGTAGAACGAACGCCAGGATGGGATAAAGAATGAAGCTTCTCAAAAATAATTTTCTCAATTCGCATAGAATTTGGGATAAATGGACGAGATGAATGACTTAAAACATCACACCAAATTTTGATATTTAATGCAGGGAGAATTATTTCTTTTAAGTAACATTTAGAATTTGGGGTAGAAATAAGAGTTTTAAGTGTTTCGTCAGATTGTTGTTCTAAATATAATGTCTGAAAGTTTATGTCTTGAGTAAAGATTGCATCGATTTCTGGAATTCTGTATAGGGTATCTGCAACAATATTGTGTTTACCCGAAATGTATTCTATGTCGTTCGTGAATTGTGCGATGTATTCTAAATGCCGTATTTATCTAGGTGATCTGTCAGTTTTTGAATTTAAAGCATTAGTTAGTGGTTTATGGTCAGTAAATACTGTAAAATTTCGCCCTCCAAAAAGTGTTTAAAAGGTTTAATTGCTCTGTATATTCTTAACAATTCTCTATCAAAATTTGAATATTTGGTTTCAGCTGAATTGAGTTTCTGTGAAAAATAAGCTAAAGGTTCTTTCATAATATTCGAAGATTGTTGAAGCACGGCTCCAATTGCTATGTTCGTTGCGTCAACCGCAATTGACAAATTTCATTTTAGTTATAATGTATTTCGAGTGTATTTTGTGCAAAAAGACATTTAACCTTTTCGAAAGCGTTATGACTTTATCGTTCCAAGATAGTTGTTTGCTTTTGTTTTTATTCGCTAAAGTTAGAATATCATGGAAAGGACTGAGTTCTTTTGCAAGCATTGGAATGTAACGGTGGCAATAATTGATCATTACTAGGAATTTTTTAAGTTTATTTACCGAAACAGGTTTTTCAAGATTAGTTATTACTTCGATTCTTTCTTTTGATGGCTGAATGCATTCACTTGAAATTTTTAGCTCAAAAAATCGAGTGTTTCAATTCCAAAATTGCACTTAGTTGGTTTGATATTAAGTCCGTATTCGGTTAATCTTGTGAAAATAATGTTTAGATGTTCAAAATGTTGTTTCTCATTATCGCTTGCGATGAGAATATCGTCAACATATGTGAATACAAAATCTAAGCCGAAAAATACTTCATTGATAAAACATTGAAAGGTTTAAGCACTATTTCGTAATCCAAAAGGCATTCGTACAAATTCAAATAAGCGGAATGGTGTTGTGATGGCTGTTTTGTCTACGTCCTCCTCAGCCATAGGAATTTGGTGGTATGCACGAAATAGATCTATTTTAGAAAAAAATTGTTTCGTTTTTCAGTTCTATACGTGAATGTGTGGAAGTGGATAACGGTCTGGAATTGTGATAAAGTTGTAAGTCTTCTGTAGTCTCCGCAAGGTCTCCAATTATTAGGCTCTTTTTTTGGGACTAAATGAAGAGGAGATGCTATAAAAGAAATAGATGGTCTGCACACGCCGATCTTTACGAGAAATTCGAATTCTAATTTAGCTATTTTGTGTTTTATAGGGTTTAAGCGACAAGGTTTTGAAAATGGTGAATTTTCTTTTGTTTCAATTCTTTGCACTGTATTATGTTTAATAGGTTTTCTATAATCTGGTTCATGAGTTATTGAAGGAAACTTTTTTAGTAATTTTGAAAATTTATTTTCTTCGAAATTTAATTTGAGTAAATAAATTTCACAGTATCCTCGAGAAGCGTTAACTTTTAATTTGGTTGTTGCATCAATGATTTTTTGATTTTTTATATTAACTAATAAACCAAATTTATTTGTTAAACATAAATTGAAAAATAAAAATTGAACAACAAACAAATAGCCTACTGCTTTGAAATGTCATATGATTAGCAGCCATACAATTCATAAGAATGAATTCCAAAATCTGCACATTCATATGCTAGTTTAAACAGTGAGTTGATCACAGCTTAATCACTCAAAGACTACTGAAGAGGAAAATGTAGCGATTTCCGAAACAGACTGTCTAGTCAGCTCAGTGATTGACTCTATATAGAGTTGTTGCTGTTGTTGTTGCCTTCTTGAAAACTTACTTGATCTAAAGCTCACAATCTTAATTAATCAAAGTTTTCAATTGATCAAGTATAAAAATAACAAATATTTATAACAACACATGGAAATATTTAATAATAAAAACACCAAAATCATTTTATAAGCAATAATGATAATTTAAACGACACTCAAAGGGTCAACATGGGAATGTCGTTCTTTTTCTTTTATAAATGAAAAAAGGGCTTATTTTTAATTTTCATGGAAAAGATATCAATTTTTGTACATTAGGAATGAAAATTCTGCTGAAAGAAACAAATCGTAACTTTTAAATTTTTACAGAATGTATTATCAAATCTGTTAAAAAGTAAAGCTTCTTACATTTATGCGTACACAAAATTTTTGTAAAAAAATTGTAAATACTTTGTCTTTTAACAATATTTCGCTTTAAAAATACAACACGATAGTTTGCTGAATTAACTGATACCATGTATTGAATTCATATATACAAATTATATATCATTTATGAGTTTTTTGTAGGCTTTTGAAAGACTTGTAATGCAGCGCCTTCTGGTGGTTAAGATATTTCGAAATAGATAGCACTCATTGTATCCGAAAACTCATTTATACAAAATTGTATGCTAATCGTAAGAATGGCTAAGGAGTTTATGACTGTTTATTCGATAGCAGCGCCACCTACTGGGTGAATCTAAGCCCACTCAAAAACACAAAAACTTTAATAAAAAATTGGTTGTTTAGGAGGAGTTCAGTGACAAACACATTTACAAAAGAATAATATATATATTCAGGCATGTTCTGCATTTCTCTTCCGAGTGAAAGTGAAATTGAATTATAATTGAATTCGATATTTGATGGTCTAAATATCACTTTTTTCGTTTATACAATTACTTTTAGTAATAAATTAAATAAATAAATTTATACAAAATGAAAGAAGTGATATGTAGACCACAAAATATCAAATTCAATTATGATTTTTTTTTCACATTTACTCAGAATTGATATGCAAAACATGCGTAATTATTATATACTATAATTAAATTATTATTAATATCATAATGTATGATCATAATAAATTTTAGTACCATCCATTTTAAAATTTTTTTTGCATAAAAAAAAATGTTTCTCACACACATCTAAATAATGCAGTTCTCATTTATTTTTAACGAAGCACGGACAAATTCTTTGAGAATCCGTTAAGTGAAATGTAAAATTTTGGATGGGGCTTAAAATTGTTTAACAGTGATATTGCAGGTCCATAAAATAACTTTACCACTATCTTAATTTTTTTAAAAATAGGGGATAGTCGCCTCAAGTTGTCATCTTGCGAAATTTTTTTGTATCAGGTGGTAGCACTGTGCCGGTATTACAGTTTGGAAAGACACAGTTTTTGGTTATGTCATGAAGTGCCAAGACGTGGCTGTTTGTCTGGTGTACTACACAGTATGAGAAAGTAACTCCGAAAGTTTCGAAGACGCTTCGAATAACTGGGATTAAACGACCGAAAACACTGTTTCCGAAAAGGTAAATTCCCTTTTGACTCTGCTTACGTACCAAACAAACATATTCTAAGCAGATTTGCATGATATTGCGAGTAAATAATTTTGTTCGTTTTTACCACGGAAATTACGTTCTGACCCTAAGGTTAACACTTGCTTTTTTATTAAAATTTATGCACAAGCGATATCAATATATATTTATGAAAGCTGAAACAGTGTTCACAGTCACGCACACGCAGCTCTTGGTACACTTGTCCCCAGTGTAACTCCTATGATTCTAAGTAAAACTGCTGGTATTCGCTTATTTTGTAGTAAATTTCTTTTTCATAAGCATTCGATGTAAATTCAAATAAAAAACATGAAATGTTGAATAAAATGATCAAAACATGATTATTTGCATTATTTTTCCAACTTTAAGAGTAGATTTCTCAAAGGTGTGCATCTTGGGAGACCTTTTTTTAAAGTTAGCTTCTGAGTTAAGGTTTTAGGAAATGTATAATTGTTCAAGATATGTAATGTTGTCTTGATGCTATGATTGTTTAAAAGATTGGTGTCCAACTTGGGTGACTCTCCCCTACTTTTTTTCGATACTGGGTTTAATTCTTTAAAATCTTATTATAAATCTGTAGTATTAATATTAAATATCAATATAAAAGAATAAAAAATAGTGTTAAATATTTTTTATATGACAGAACATGTGTTACTTCAAAAAATAAAATTAAATAAATACCCTACTTTACTCTCAAAATAGTCCCAAAATAACAAATATCACACTGTATTTATTATTTTTACAGAGGGCTTCCTTGTATTTAAAACAACAAGAATATACTTTTTTATGACAAAATATAAAAATATGTTCACAATTAAAAATCACAAAAAAGGGACGCCTCGAAATTTATCGTACATCTAAGGTGTAATGGTTTTTTTTTGCTTAGAGTTGAACGTAGAATCAGAAAAAACTTGCCTCTAAGTAAGAAAATATCTTCCCATACAAATTACTCCGCTCTGATACTTATTTTGTTTTATTCTATTTCTATGTACTAATATAAAAAATAAACTGGTAGTAACTTACAAAATTATAATTTTCAAAAAACAATAAAATTTACATTTTTTGGCAGAAAGATGATGGAAAAATAAAGATATATTTTCTTAAAAGGGGTTACCGTAAAAAAAGACCATTTGGTGATATTTTTTTTAAATAAATGGTTGCTATATAAAATCTTATGATGAAGCACTTCTCTTAGAGAGATTTCAAGTTGTGGTGCTGTTTCAATTTTGAAAAATTAACGATTAAATTTGAGTAAATTGAGACAGTTTATTGCAAGACTTAGATACTTTTATAACACAGACAGCGTTGCAATTATTCACAGTTTTAACTGTAAATTACAGTTTTTTAAACAAGCTTATAGTTTTTTAAAATGACTCGTAGTGCAAATTACATTTTTTTTTAAATTTCAGATTTGGAAAAAAAATATAAAATATTCAACTCATAAATTACAACCATCGGACCAAATCGACTAATAATGTTTCAAATAGTAAAAAGAAAAAAAGAAAAAGGGGGGGGGGGAAAGTAAGAAAATAGTGATAGAAGAAATTAATGAGAAGAAAAGTGATTAAATACAGATTGCCTAAAGATTCCCCTCCCTGTTATCTATATGTAATGAGCTGTTAAATAAATTTGAATTTAAAAAAGGAATTTTTAAAAGATGAGGAGCTTCTGTCTCCAACTAAAGTTTAAAATACTTATCAACCATCTATATCGCAACTGAGTCGAGTCTATTTAAAAAAAAAGCAATGGTAGTGAAGCATTTCCTTTTTCAAGAAAAATGGTTTATGCTGCTTGCTGCATTTCAATAGCCACAGCAAATGTAGAAAGAATATTATCCTTAATTAATATTAATTAATAAAATTTGAAAATAAGTCAGAAATTCCCGCATTTTGTAGTATTCAAAGAACAAAATAACTCTTAAAAATAATTCATTAAAGTATATTCAATTTGATAAATCAAAAAAATGTACGAAAAAATTAACAAGTCAATTTACGGAAGTTAATGAAATCTTAATCGCAAAAGGCGAAAAAAAGGCTACCTTATTTTGGCATTTAATTTGAAATTTTTTATATGAATTTTGACAATTGAAAGACAAAATAAGGCAGTATGTCACGGAGAAATTCTAAAAAATGTCATGGGATGAGAACTTCAAAAGTACAAATGCTATGTAAAGTTTTTTTTAACTGCTTATGTTCTTGTAAATGAATTGCTTTTTTTATTTTTATTTTTTTTAAAAAATAAATACAAATTAAATTTACCTTTTTTTCGGGTTACAGTTTTTGTTGAAAATACAGTTTTTTTTGGAATTTACCGTTTTTTTAAAAAAATGTCTGGCAACTCTGAACACAGAACAACAATTTCACAGTTTGTTCAAAATTATGAAATTCTGTCGAAAGGTTCTGGTAGAGTAAACAAAAAAGTTTCACGTGTTTCGGAGTTTTAAAAGTTTAATAGCCCAAACAGAATAAGCATAGCCAACACGCAGCCAACAGAAAAAATGTCAACATAGAGGTTGGTTGCCTTGCAACCCTATGAAATGAACATAATGAAAATAACCAACACCTAGCGAACGCAGCCGCAACATATAAAAATATAAAAAAATACTGGTTAACAATTGTTAATTTGCCAGAATAGGGCTGCTAGTCAGGGCCGTAGCCAGGATTTACCCATGGGTAAATGGGTTAATTCAAAATTAAAAAATTAAAATATACACGGTTTTTGTTTCATTTCATTTTCAAGTTAAGTTTTTTATATATTACTAGCTTATAAGCCCGTTGTTTTATGATTTTATTTTATTTTCTTTAAAAATAATTTTTGACCCTTTTTATCATCCTCAAACATAATTAGGTCCTCAGATTCATCAAACTCCTTAAATGTTAAAGGTAAATAAACTGCCATGCAAGAATTTTCAAGTACATAGGAACATGCAAGTACCTTGAAATTTCTAAGAAATTGACACCACAAAAACTTTCGTACCTCCCAGCAGGGAAGCGAGCACTCCATTAGCGCATCTGAAGTGCTCCAGAAAAACAGTAGAGCGCTTCATTTTCCTTGTGTATAGCGCATTTTTTAAAATAGTCATGTCATTAGATGTAGCGCTCTGCTCCCACTGTAGAAAATATAAGATCATGGCGAGAGCTTTGTTCTGCTTGTATTTGATATAAAAACGTAGCAAGAACCGAGCGTTTTGTTCTCCTTTTAGTTGAAAGAAAAATGTAGCAGGAACCGAGTGCTTTGTTTCCTTTATATTTCATATCGTCGGCCTAATTCTTATACGACGTAAGTCAAAATTAGCTATTGTTCATAAGTCAAAGAAAACTGTTTATAATTTGAAAGAACCCAGCAAACCAAAGTTCCCGAATTCGATACAAATTTTCGAAATCATTCCTAGTTCGGCATCCGAATTCGTTCCGATTTCGTAACGAAAATCGTATAGAAAGGTTGACAAGAATTCGCATCGAATTGTCGTAACAAATTCGGAAGGAATTTTAGTAACGCATTCGTAACAAGTTCGTAAAGAATTGACGTATCGAATTTTTTTTTTTTTTTTTTTCCATGGAATACTATTTCAATTTCAATTTATTTCAATTCAATTCATTTGTACATTAAGGCAAGCCTTATGTAGTACATCGAAAACACGTTTATATATCTACGAGTAATTTTGTTAATTTGATTCTTACAGACTAAGTTTGCTTACTAAAGCTAATATTCAAGTTTAACATTAGGTAATAATTAAGTACGAAAGTACAATTAAATACTAAAAAACCTAACAAGAGCCAGTTTAAAGAGTTTGTTATCTCGAATTGATTTAATATTTGTTGGTATAGAATTCCAAAGTTTGACAGCACTAACAAAAAACGTTCTAGAGGTCACTAAGTATTTAAATCTAGGTATTATAAGATTTAGTGTTCTACGTGATTGAGTATAGTTAAGTTTGACATACAGGTAATGAGGGCACCGGGAAAGCATAAGCTTATGGAGAAAAACTAAATTTAGTACATTTAAGTAGGTCGAGATATCACAGTTAAATATTTGTCGAGAGTAAGTCGAAATATGATCATACTTCCTTAGAAGGAAGATGTATCTCGCTGCATTGTTCACAACCAGTTGAAGTTTGTGCTTAGAAGCCGAATCCAAATTGCCATAGACTAGAGCACTGTATGATATAAGTGGAGACAAAAGAGTTCTTACAAGTTTCAGTTTTATTTCAACTGAGAGGAAACTAGAGGAAGCCCATAATTTTCTTATAATTGCATACATTTTGCTTACTGTGTGACTTACATATATGATCACAACAGCTTAAGTTCCTATTCATCTTGAAACCTAAGCTTGTTACACAAATATCATAGTTTATAGGTTTATTGTTGACGCAAACTACAGGAAGCGAATGAATGTCAAATTTTGTTGGACAGATTGGTAAAGCTTGCGTTTTTGTTGCATTTAACTTTAAACTGTTGTCGACAGCCCATTTATAAATTCTTTGCAAGTCCTCGTTTAGCCTACATACAAGGTCCTCAAGGAGACATGTTGGTCGGGAAAGGTAAACTTGTGCGTCGTCAGCATATAAATGAATAGATACAGATTCACAACAATGTACTATATCGTTTATAAATATACTAAAAAGAATAGGTCCCAGTATAGAACCTTGTGGCACACCGGATACAATTCTTTCCAAATTTGATTCTCTCCCATTTGAACAAACACGTTGAAATGTAGAGTTTAAGTAACTTTGTAGTAACTGAATCGCGTATACATCAAAACCATAATACTTTTCTAACTTTATAAGCATAACTTCAAAATTCAGCGTATCGAAAGCTTTAGAAAAATCTAATAATACTAAAATTGAGAGTTCTCCATTGTCATATTTTTCACGTAAGTCCTCAATAATTTTTAACATGGCCGTGGCACAACTATGTTTCTCTCTAAACCCTGATTGATAGTCGCTTAAGAGCCGATTGGTATTGAGGTGTTTAACGATCTGTTTAGCCAATAATTTTTCGTAAATTTTAGAAAGAGCTGGTAATATACTGATTGGTCTAAAATCTTGTACCGCCTGTGCCTCCTTCTTTTTTGCAACGGGTAAGAGAGAAATTTATAATATGTGTTAATATACCGACGACTTGTGGAAAAATAAGCTTAACAAATTTGAGGTTTACTCCATCTTCTCCAATAGCATTAGATTTTATGCCTAACAAACATCTTAAAATATCTTCTTCAGTAGCTATTTCGAAATGAAAGAGGCTTTCTCTGTTGTATAGTAAATTTGGATTAACTAAGAACGACGAGCTATCTGTAGAACTAGTTACTGACAAAAAGTATTTATTAAGGGTGTCGGAATCTATCTTAATTTCTGTGTTATTCTGCTTTCCAATGCCAAGGGACTTGAGGTTGTTCCACAATTGTTTTGAGGAAAGACCAGGTCGCAGCTTCGACTCAAAATAACGCTTTTTTGCTGCTTTAGTAATTCGTAACAAATTTGTAAAGAGTTGGAGTATCGTATTCGTAACGAATTCGTAACAAATTCTATCAAAACTATTGGCAAATTTTTTTTACTTGCGCTGTTTATTGTGATAATTCCTGGTGGAACGTGCTCTTTATTGCTGCTTTCTCTGCTTTCCACGGAATTTGGGAAAAGTATTAAACTTAGAAGCTTCCCAGCTTCTCGCTTAACGCTCTTGCTAAAAGCTTGCCGGGACATTTTTTATTTTACCACTGTATTATTTTTCAATCTTTTATTTGCTATTTATCAAAATGTTTAATTGTTTCTTTTTATACAAATTTCATTTAATGATCACTAAACACATTTTTCTCCACTTACATTTTAGCAACAGATAAAACTAAATTATTTTACTAATGGCAAATTATTTAAAATGACGCTGGATTCATGGCCTACCAATTTTTTTCAACTCGAAATATTTAAAACACCTTACATTTTAAATTTGAAAATTTGATTTCGGAACTCTTTCTGTAACGAAATAGTTACGAATTCGTTAAGAATGCTCGTAATAGTTACGAACTAATCGGAATTTAGACAAATTCGGCTACTTTGGTTTGCTGGGAAGTTCATACAATAATATATTGTTTCAAACGTTCTACCTTTCTTTTTTTCATACAAACATTAAAAACTAAAAAAGGACATATGTAGATGTAGTTTTGACCAATCTACCTAAACCGCTTATAGTTAGTGTTCTTAACTATAACTAACCAGTTATAGTTAGGGCGACAATATAAAAAGGTATGGATTTTTATGCATTTTATTTGATTTTTCATTTAATGATGGAAAAACATTAAACATAAAAGTTCATCATCAAAACTGTAAAAGTTCATCATTCGTTATAAAACGAATTGCTGAACTTTAACAGTTTTTGAAATTTATTTTTTTGACATTAAAATCTAATACTTTTTTCAAGTGCAACGTTATCGTTACGGAAAGTGTTACAAATATTACGCTATACAAATAGCACTTTTTGTAAGGAGAATGAAGTGCTCTTTACGTGCATAAAAGTAATGCGCATTGAAATTTTTTGCTGGGCTGAAATACACAAAAAGTTTTAAGTAATATTTTTATTTTTTGGCGAAATAGAAAAAAAAAATCAATCAAAAATGAAAGAGCTAGCTTTGAAATTGAATAACTCGGTCATGTTACAAAGGATTGAATTAATATTTTTTTCAAATTTTTTTTAAAATTGGGTTTCAATCTTTTTCATTTTTCTTTCCGTTCTAATTTGTATAATATTCCAAAAAAAAACTTTACGAATTTCTTTATTTCGCAAAAAAATTTGGTTAAAATATTTGTTGTTGAAAAAAATATTCAAAACCAAAAATAGCTTCGTCAATGTTCTTTCATATGGTTTGCATAAATGTAGGGTCTATTTATTTTTTATTTTATTTTATTTAAATTTTCATTACAGGGAATAAATCCTTACGCTGAATTTACTAGAATCGTATTTAAAGAGCATAAGTCACTAAAGTTTCTATCGTAAAAATTTAAATACTTATTATACAATGGAAAAATCAAGAGTAACTATCACAAAAATCAAGATATTTTTTGTTTATATTTATTCATTTTGTATATTTGTAATTTTATTTGCATAAAAAGTAATGGTGTTGTGAAAGAATCATGACAATTTCTCAATTCGACTCTGAGATACACTCTCAAATACCCCTTTAAACACTGCCACAGCAACAACAGCGCCACCTACCGGGTCAAACCATCTATAGATTTAAACCATCTACAGACCCAGCCGCACGCATACACCAAATTTCATCAAAATCAGTCTAGCCGTTTAGTAGAGTTCTGTGACAAAGCCATGTACAGAAGAATTTTATATATGATATAAAGATATTGTATATGTATGTAAGTAAATATATTAAGGTGAGCCGACTTCCATTAGAAAAAGTTCCATTTGTACCCGTTAAACGAGTGTCTTTAAACTTTTCCTCAGGTCAGAGTTCTGAAAAATAAAAGTCAACTTTTTATTATTCATGAGTAACTTCAAAAATTCCTCAAAAATTAATCCAGTTTAATTATGAGTTTAAATGTCCTTAATTCGAAAATTTTTGTTTAAAAGCTCCTGACTATAAAAGAGTCGCAATGAAAGGGGCAGACAAATTTATTTTATTAAAACTTTTTTGTGCCGTAAATTATGAAGAGGCTGTGATTAAATGCCGCCATAAGCAGAGCTAAAGAAAACACAGAACTTGCAATAAGCTCAATTTGCATATTAAAATGCATTACATTTTTATTGAAATTTCGACCCTATGGGGGTTTGAGCCCCGAAAACTCCCCTCAACTACGGCCCTGGATTTAGTCAGTCTTTCCAAGAAATTTTTTAATGAAAATTCATGCTGTAAGGTCTTCTGTTTGCAGCAATTTGTCAAAATATTTGTTCTGCATGATTTTTCGTACGTCTGAACCTACGAATACGCCTAAAAAAAAAATTAAGTAAAACAAAATTACAACTAATTTATTTAAAAGCAGAATTGTGTTTCAAGGAAAATTTTGTAAATATATAGGGTAAGGTGGGGTGATGTGTGACACGTTTTTATTTGCTCCAATAAAAGTGTTAAAAATTAGTTTTGGAATGACTTAAAGGCCCATTCCTTGCAGAAGAACAAATTTGAAGTTGGTGTTTGCATTGCTGTAGAATATTTTGAGAAATAGATGAAGTAGAACAGAAATGTCAAACATGGCTTTTTTTGACTTTTTTAAATCGTGTAACACCAACACTTTAAATTTTTATGCTTATTTTGACTTCTTATGGTTAGTAAAGGAGTTATTATTCTTATTTCATTTTAAAAGAAAGAAAACGGTCATATATAAATTTTTTTTGCCACCAACTTTTTTGCGTAATCTTCATCGCTTTTGAAATGTGAGAAATGTTAGAAATGTTAGAAAACATTCAAGATTAATCCTTATTTTAAATATCGTACGGGCACTAGCAAAATTCTGTAGTCAAACATCCCCCCAGTGGTTATTGCTGTCTAAGGACCTGCATTTGTTATATGTAATTTTTCATAATATTTATTTACAATGCTAACATCAGTGCCTTAAGTCTATGTCGCGAAGCTAGAGTCTCAAAAGACTATACGCATCAAAAATGTACAAATCGAAGGGATTCTACCAATTTATAGTCATAAATGCAAAATGGTCTAAACTTTATATGCAGTTAAAAATATATAAAAATGTACGAACCGAAGGGATTCTTCCAATAAAAAAACAAATTTATAAATGCAAAATGGTCTAAACATTATATGCAGTTAAAAGTATATACAACCAAAATTAAAATAATTTCGCAGTTATTCAGTGCTGTTTCGCAGTTCGCTAAATATTGAGCGCTTTTAGCTAATTTTTACTCCTTACTAAGGTCATTTAAAAATACAATGACTTTTAGGTCTTCAAACAGGTCGGTAGTTGCTTTTACGGTGGTGCTTGTGGTAACGCCAGCACGGCGGCATTATATTAAATATTAATCGGACATCGAAGGTGTATCTATTTACATTAACTTAATTGCCGGGGAACACATAAAGAATACTGCTAAATGGATGCTAATGCACTGGCGAACAAGTTGTGATCATCTAGTGATCGGCATGCACGCACTTGAATATAAATCCCACTTACTTGACTATGCTGCAACTGCATCCAGTACCTGCGCCTTCGAACCAGGTACGTACTTAAAGTTGGAATTAATCAACAGCAAATGAGTTGCTGGTATTTGCGGCAACATTTACTGCAACAGCCAGTGCAACTAAGCAGGCATAAAACTTTGTTTCTTTTCCTTATCACAGAGTGATATCTATCTATGCTGGCTGCCACATTGCTGCACATCACTTTGTCATTGCTCCAAGTTGCTGCAATGATAGTGACTACTACTTAGTAACTACAGGCACGAAATACATCCTCGTGCGTAGAGCACATTAATGTTTATTTTTAATTTTAAGTTTTAGTTTTTGTTGATGTTGATGTTGTTCTTGTTCCAACTTGCTTGCTTTTCATTAACTATCGAGCTACCAGCCAAGCGTTGAACTTTGTGTTGTGTTGCCAACATGACTCAAAACAAAAAATTGTTTATGAACAAGAACATAAATTAAGCCGATATCTGTGGCAATCTAAGCCGAGTTAACATATTTTAATGCATTTAAGGTAACTTGTTTTGCTACAAAGTTAACTTTATAATGAGTTAATTTCTTTTGGGGGTGGAGTGGCAGGTTGTTGCAACCGTCGGGCGGGCGGACGTGCGTGTCTATGGCGCCCAAGGGACAGTTTGAATTAGAATTTTATAATGCACTTTATGTTTTTGTTTTTAAAATTAAATTACATTGATGTTAGCTTTTATTTTGACTCAATCATAAAAAAATTTCTGTTTCTTTTTGTAATTAACTAGTTCCTTCTTTGAGTAAAAAAATGAAAACATTTTTAAATTATTGCAGCTCCTTTCAAAGTTAAAGCATAAAAATTGATAATTATAGCTTCTCAAGCAAAAGCTAACATTCAATGTTTATTAAGGCCATAAAGTCTACAATTAGGCTTATTTCAATGCTTCTGGCAACGAGCATTTATATGCTTTTTGTTCTGTACAAATGTTTGGTACACACTCCTTCTGTGAAAAAAAATCTTTCACCTGCTTTGGAGTGAATACAAATACCGAGTAATAATTAGCTTGAAATAAATTTGTGGTAGAGATTAAGACGCTCTGAGTTAACACTGGGAAAAGGGTTGTTTTTTATTTCTGGGCGTTTATTTATGCCGGGATACGGTTACAGTTGCCCTTGAGGGCCAACAAAATAAACACGGCTTATAATTTAGATGATTTACGTTTTGCTGAGCTGACTAAGCGTCTAATTGAGCGCATAAATTGGTACATAATTTGGTGGCACATGTATTAAGTTTGCTGCCAAAAAGAAGTTATGCAAGTAGTTGATAATGATGAGTTTTAGAAAAACTATAAAAATTTTGTGTATAAAAAGTGTTAATTTTAATTATTTTATTTATATCTGGTACACGGTTAGAAATCTTGGAAAAAATTTCAATACTTTTGGGCTTACATATATAACCACACCAAAATTGTATTAAAATTAAATTTTGGCCAAATATTAAAATTAATTTTTAATAAAAAGAAGTATTGAAATTTAATGAGTAGTTTTTATTAATTTTTAATTTTGATTTTGTATTAAAAATTAAGTATAATAGTAAATATAGCATAAAATTTATTCCAAGGGTATAAAATGTAGTTGTAATATTTGAAATGTATTAAAATTTAATACAAAATTGCATTAGTAAATCATAGAGTATGTCTTAAAAATGAAATATAATATCACAATAGTATCGAATTGATTCCAAGGGTATACAATATCGTTGCAATATTTTGACTGTATTAAAATGCAAAACAAAATATATTTAAAAAATTTGTAATCAATTGAGGAGTATTAAATTTAATACTTTTTGAATTAAAAATCTTTGTAGTACTTTGCTTGAATTAAAATTTATTCTTAGATTTATTAACGTGTATGTAGTATAATAGCAGAAGATTATCCAAAATTGCTTGGGTTTCCTGCTACTGATGCTGCAGCGCCGTAATGATTTCCAAAGGCATATATTACAAAAATTACAGAATTCTCAAAACGGGTTTTTCTTAGAGTAAAGAAACAACTTACTCCAAGAATTGTTAGAAGTTAGTTAGAAGACATTAAATTGAGAAATACTTTTGCCTAATGCAACTTCACATCGTATTTTACATACTCGCCATACTTGCCAATGTACGCTCTGTAATCAGAATCACTAATGAATGAAACAATGTGAATAATTAATTTTACCAATAAATGTGTGAAAATTAGCGCCCATTTCCTAAAAAACTCGCTAAAAGACCAAACATTTTGTCGCCTCCTTCATGCCCTCTGCCGAGGTTGTAATCAGCTTAAGCTGCCGAGTAATCAGCGTAAGATTCAGCTCAAAAACAACAATAACATGCTTTATCAAATCCACCCGTTGCAAAGCCATAAATATGTCCTTATACTTATTAATTTTTTTTTATTTATATTATTTATTAGATATAAAAATGATTAAAAATAAGAACAAGTTCTTTTTCAGTACAATGGATAATATTATGTACAACGAATCAAATATGAAATAACAACAAATACTAATTTTATTATAGTCATTATAATAAAAAATTTGAAAAAAAGTATTTATTCCAAATCGATGTTAATCTTATCAAATAAAGCTACATTTAATTCCACAATGATAACAGACAATAATAGTTCTATTGCTTTTCTGTCTATTAAACAATTTTTTGTTCATTCCATTCAGGATATCAGTTTGACGAGAGAGTAATTAAAAAACAGCAACAACAATGCCACACAGCTCTGTTGGGGTGTATGAATCACTCTCTCATTTTACTCTTTCTAGTGTATGCTACAGCAATGATGTTCAACAGAGCTGTGTCGCTATTTTGTTGTTGTCTCTAATTATCCCATTAGGAAAAAAAGTTTTTACATTCGCGTAGTTTTACCGATCTCATTGTCAACATATTTGAGTAAAAGTAATATTCTGCAAATCTACTAATCCAAATACCTTTCCCATCAGTATAAGTTGTATGTGAGTGTGTTGGCGTTAATACAGCCCAGTAAAAAAGTGGATCATCCTATGATCCTAGGAGTGCTCCTTATTGATCCTAGCTAGGTATATTTTGTTTTCTCTTTAAACATCCCAGAAGAGCTGGAAAGAAGCGATCAATGAATGATACAAATGGATCAGCAAAGAAACATTAAAAACAGAAAATAGTGATAGAGTTTCCTTAAAAGCACATACCTTACATTGTTTTCCTAGTTTTTTTTTTATTAATTACTCGTCTTATTAAATAGCAAAGGAGCACAAGGGCACGAGCGCTCACTTTTTGATCCCATAAAACAGCAAAAGAGCGCTTTCTAATATATGGTGAATAATTTACTTCTAAGCCTGTGTATAAAATTCCAAGTCTCTACATAAATTTTTGTGGCATTATTAGAGATTTTATTGTTTTGATAAGGTCATTTTGTATGGGAAGTGGGTTCATAGTTCATCCGACTTTGCTCCAAAAGCTTTAAAATTTCGGCTGTGATCGTGTCGACAGAAGGACATAAATTGACGGGCTAAATCGACTCAGGAGGAGATTCTGATCAAAAATATGCATACTTTTCTACACCTGCCATGCCTCCTTATTAGCGTTATAAATGGAGTGACAAAATTAATATACCCTTTACACAGTACGCGTGGTGGTACATAAAATATGTTGTTAAAAGAATAACAAGCGACTTAAATGCGAATAAACAAGCAATTATAATATTTTGGTTGAACTTACCTATCTTCTTTATCAAAATTATCCGTTGAGCAGTATTTTGAGCAAGTCTTAAATAAATACATACACTAATTGTAATCTTTACACTGCAAATAAAAAGAAACACTCTCATAAAACTCTGCTTTGCTGCATTGTTAAAAAAATAAGCATTTTTAAATGTTTTATATTTTTCCTCACATTGTTATTTCAACTGCTACCGCATGATATGATCCCCTTAAGTGTTGTCGTCCATTGTTATCTAACGCTGTGGAATCCAGCAGATATCCGCTACAAGCGTTCTTATGTTCTCACCCACACGCGCTTGCTTAGCTCCATCCTCCTCCTCCACAACTCAAGCATAACTCATACTCATCTAATTTTCATCTCATTAACAATTGTCAGCAACACTCGCACGTTGTAACATCCAGATACACTCGACATGATGATGTATCTGCATTGTATTTACTTGTATCTTCAAGTTATTTGCTTAAGTGAAACACCGCGAGGGATGCGTAGTTTTTGAAGGAGGCAAAACAAAAGAAGAAAAACCAAATGAAAAAAATCAAGCAATAAAAAATGTGTACCACCCGCGCGGTATAGCGGTACTTGCGTTGCTTTTCATTGCAGTGCCTCCCCCCATTATAAGGGGCAGGCTTGATTATTTTATGAATGTCGTTTATTTGCACTTGTGAAAAACCAAAAAATTCAAACAAAAAAAATTGTAAAGTACGCAACAAAGAGATACATTTCAGTATCTTGCAGCAGACAGCATCTTTGTATTTTTTCCATACACTGAAAATTGTCTTGAAAATTATGAAAAATCAGTTAAATGGAGCGCAATTTTTACTACACTCTGTCAGCAGTTAAATGTACGTCCATTTTCATTGTACCCTTCAGAAATATTTATTTTTTTTTAAGGACGTGCTTGAAACAAAGCGGCAACGTTACAATTCCTAACAGACATGAGTTTCCACGCATTTTTTTTTCATTTTGCTAATTTACTGCATGAAGTTTGGTAGTTTTTTTAACAATTGTTTTTAGTTTTTTCATCCTCGACAAGTTGTTTCTTTCATTTATTGAATTTAAGCATATTTCGTAAGGTTTTAGGTTTAGTTTTATTGTCGTTGACGTTTTTCATATTACTTGTCCAAGTACAGGCACAACTTTCGTCATCATCATCATCATCATCAGCGTCATCCTAATAGTCGTCCTGAACTCACAACTGATTGTTCACCGTCGTCTATTCGCTCTGCTCTGCTTGTTATTGCAAAAGTTGTACAATTCATGGAGATTTTTCGGATTTCAATTTCAATCAAGTTTTTGTGCTCGAAAATTCTTTTCAGTTTTTTTTTTCAAACAGTTTCTATCATCCTCTTGGTTACCCTTAAAACTGCGAAAAGTAATTTGTGACGCAAAGTTTTGCAATTGCTTTAAATTTGCTCGATTTGCGAAAAATATTCTTATTTAGGCTTTAGGAAGATATTTAAAAAATTTACTTTTAGAGTAATTTACCGCTCTGTTTTTTCTGAGTATTGCGGAGTGAGGTGCTATTCAGAGATTGCTTTAATTATTGTAATCGATGGCAATATAAAATTGATCGTACTTTAAACGAGGTTCCGCACTTCCATGAACAGCCTCGCTTAAAAAAAAAAAAGTATACAAAGTTAATTTATTGGAAATATTTAAGTTTCTTGCAAACAATTTTGTGTCACATTTATATTTTCGCCTGTAAAGAATACTGAAGAGAGACCATGAACATATTCATAATTTGTTTTGTTTCAGAAACCACTGAGATTTGAACAGAGGCTTCGTAGCATGAGCGTCGCCAAGGGGGGCCAGGGAGGGGCAGCTGTGCCCACCTAGAGATGAAAAAAAATAAGACAAATGCAAAGCAACCAATATTCTTTGTTCACTCACTTGACTTGCTTGACCGATAATTCCCGAACGTCGAAACTCGAGTGAATTCGCTAATTCCATTTCAAGTAAAATGTGTTACTGGGTTCACATTCCTCAATACGGATGTTAACAAGCATTGCTATATAACAATACCTCTAGAACATTGCATAAGCTTTAAAATTCTTTAAAACTACTAATTTTCAGTAGTTTTTTAAAAAGTAAAAAGTGAAACTTATCATTGTAACAGCGAAACGAGCAGAGGAAACAAAGTTTTTTTTAAACATCTTTTTATATTCGCTATTGTTAATAGTTCGATACTTAATAGTAGTTAATAGTAGCCAAAGAAAAGAGGAGGGAAGAGAGACGTATTTCCAGGCGGAAAAAAAGAGAGGCAATAAAGCGCGAGCAGGAGAAGATTGAGATGTATGGTGACAGGATTGAGGCCCGAAAATTTTTCGAAAAAATAAGACGCCTTGCCGATGGTTTTAAGACCAGGGCCTCTTCCTGCAAGGATGAACACGGGAATCTAGTGACAGATGTCCAGAGTACACTGACGTTATGGAGGGAACACTTCTCTAAGCTTCTAAATGGCGACGCTGACAACAATCCTGCCAATAGAGATGATATTCCGAAAACCCCAATTTCGGATAACAGCGTCGAGGTTCCGCTGCCCGACTATGATGAAGTTCTGACAGCTATAGCACGGCTTAAAAATAACAAAGCCGCGGGAGCTGATGGCTTACCTGCTGAGCTGTTTAAGAACGGAGGCGAAGCTCTACTTAAATGCATTCACGAGCTTCTATGCAGAATATGGTCGGAAGAAATCATTCCGAACGATTGGAATCTCAGTGTGCTCTGCCCAATCCACAAGAAAGGCGATCCCACTATCTGTGCCAATTGACGTGGGATAAGCCTTCTTAATATCGCATATAAGGTCCTGTCGAGCGTTTTATGTGAAAGATTGAAGCCCATTGTAAACCAACTGATCGGACCTTATCAGTATGGCTTCAGACCTGGAAAGTCCACCATCGACCAGATTTTCACGCCACGACAAATCTTGGAGAAGACTCAAGAAAAACAAGTCGACACCCACCATCTTTTTGTCGACTACAAAGCCGCCTTCGACAGCCCAATAAGGAAGCACCTGTACTCCACCATGTCTGAATTTGGTATTCCTGCCAAACTAATACGACTTTGCAGGATGACAATGAGCAACACCAGCAGCGCAATTAAAATCGCGAAGGACCTCTCCCCACCATTTATTACCAAACGAGGTTTCAGACAAGGTGATTCCTTACCGTGCGACTTTTTCAACCTAATTATGGAAATGATCATCCGAGCTGAGACGTAGTGGCACAATATTCTACAAGAGTGTTATGCTGCTTGCGTATGCTGATGACATCGATATCATTGGCCACAATACGCGCAAAGTCAGTGCAGCATTTACCAGATTAGAAAGAGAATCAAGTCGAATGGGTCTGGCAGTGAATGCAGATAAGACGAAATACTTGGTGTCAACAAACAAACAGTCCCAGCGTCTTGGAACCCACGTTACCATTGACAATACCTCCTTCGAGGTTGTGAAGGACTTCGTTTATCTGGGATCCAGCATAAACTCAACTAAAGACATCAGCATTGAGATCAAGCGAAGAATAATTCTTGCCAACAGGTGTTACTTTGGGCTCAGTAGGCCATTGAGAAGCAGAGCCCTCTCTCCACGAACGAAAATCACGCTCTATAAATCGCTCATCATGCCCGTCCTTCTTTATGCATCACAAACCTGGACGCTGAGCAGTTCAGATGAAAAGACTTTAGGAGCATTCGAGAGAAAGATTCTACGGACCAATCTGCGTCAATGGCGAGTACCGAATACGGTGGAATGATGAACTGTATGAGCTGTACGCTGACATCGACATAGTCAAGCGCATTAAAATCGAGCGACTTCACTGGCTTGGTCATGTTCAGCGCATGAAAGACGATGCTCCAGTGAAGAAAACATTCGATTCGGTACCCAGTGGAGGTCAATGCAGAAGAGGACGACCGCATCTTCGTTGGAAAGACCAAGTAGAGGACAACCTGACGAAACTTGGAATTTCCAACTTACGCCAGCAAGCGAAAGACAGAAATGGCTGGCGCAAATTCTTAGATGAGGCCAAGATCGACATACGGTTCTAGCGCCAACTAAGTAAGTAGGTATTTTTAATAGTTCAAAATTAATAATAAGCTCGCTGTAGTAGCAATGGACATCCAACAAGTGCAAGTACATCCAACATTAAATTTTTTGCATTGCAGTAAATTTAAAATGAAAAGCCTAAAGGACCAAGTAGTGACAGCGATGAATATGTACAAAAGAAAAAGGAGAACAAAATAGAGACAATAGCAGAGTACCCGACCTTGTTCGAGTAGAGCTAATTTGAGTTAGCAAAAAAAGACTAATTTATATCAATTTTGCTTGAAAAAATAATTTATTAGAGCATATGTACACGATCTTGGTCAATCTGCTTAGCTTACGAATTTTTCCATAAATCATCCCATCATCATCAGAATTCTTATTCACGTATTTGCACACATATTTTATCGATTGCACTGAATTGCAGAACTCAGCATTAATATGTACTTTGAACATGTTTGTCAATAACGGACAATATGGTATAATCCTTCGATTATCTATATCGACTTCTACCCTAGTTTTTATTTTTAGTTTTGTACAATTTCCACCATCTTCAGGTTTTCTCTTTTTATATAGTGAGTAGCCATCATTGCCAGTAAACATTGTCCACTATCCATGCAAGGAGAATTAGTATTAAGGTTCCCACAAGGCCCATGAATCATTTTGCATTTGACAATCTCAAAAAGAATGGGAGCAGTATCAGAATTTTGTAGCTCTGTTGATATGATAGAGTCAAGTTGTCCCGAATGCAATTTGACTTGAAGCCATATTAATATATGGGCGTGCGGCAAACCTCTTTTTTGCCACACAATTGTGTAAATATCGGATCTAACCGAACCAAAGATTTTAAACTTAAAATCACACACAAACTAAAATAAATTATTGTTGTTGTAGACACTTCTGTCCTTTATTCTTTAACTTACAGTCACATACAAATAATTGTTGTTGTCGGCCGTTTCATAAGATTTTAAAATTTTTTTGTAGGCTTTGTATGAAATTAAAAACAAAGTTTTAATTTTTGTGTATTTTATTTTAACATATATTGAAAATTAGGTTGTAGAAATTGATTTTAGTGATTAAAAAACACCATCTTTTTTCCAATTGTTTGTTTTTATGCATTCACAATAAATAACATCATTTTACTTAGCACCTACAAAGCATATTTTATTATGAAAGCATTTATGTCTCAGGAATTATAATTATTTATGAATAGTGGGCGTAGGTAGCTGCAGTGATACCAGTCCCATTTTTATTAAAATTGCTGACAGTCAGCATACGAAGTAAATTACCAAAGTTAAGTCCAGTACGTTCAAAACATTTGAAATAAAGCATTTTTATTGGTTTGTATTGGCGGTAAAAAGGGGTGTGGAAACCCATTTTTCGTACCACTACCGACAGTTAGCATACAAACCTAAGTACCAAATCTTATTCCAATTCGGCCGAAAACGTTTGATATATAGCATTTTTATTGATTTTTTGGGCGGTAAATATAGGCGTTTGATATAGGTTTAAAAAAAATCCGTTGAGTAGTTTAGGAGTTATAGCATTTTTATTGGTTTGTGGGCGGTAAAAGAAGGTGTGGAAACCTATTTTTCGTACAGTTGTCGTTAGTTAGCATACAAACCTAAGTACCAAATCTTATTCCAATCCGACCGAAACCGTCTGTTCTATATCATTTTTATTGATTTGTGGGCGGTAAAAGGGGGCGTGACAAAATTAGTATAGCCTATGTTCAGCGCAGTAATATAAAGAATCGTTTGATAAAGATTTTAAAAAAATCCGTTCAGTAGCTTAGGAGTCTACTCAAAACATACATACAAACAAACAAAAATATTATATAGATATCGCTTGTTCCTAGCTCGATCACCAGAATGGGTGATACTCAACCTCAGGCAGTAGCTCAAGACTGTAATATTGGCGCATTTTCTTGTGATGATCCTTTGGGTATCCTTCTGAGACCAATCTCATCCAAAAAGCTCCACATACTTGAACTACATTATTATATCTCTTGAAGTACGTTGTAATGAAGAAAATACTCAATTATTTGCATTATCTAAATTATACCCTGCGCAAATGCAAACTATGTCATTCGCCAATCTCGCAGAAACTGGCAAAACTATTGCCCAATTTTATGATTTAGCAAGCATTAAAAATGAAATCAATTGTGAAAGCAATTGTGGCATAATGAAACCAACCAAAAAAATCTAACTATTAGTGATGTTCTAAAAGAGGCCAAAACCTTCTTTCCCGAAACGGGAAAACATTGAAAATTTTGATTGCTTTACCGTGCAAAACGCGTAAAATCGACTAAACGGTCGTTTTGCAGTCTCAGGCGACTAAAAACCTGGTTACAAAGCACCATGGGAAAATCGCCTCAGTGGTCTGGCCATGATGCACTCATCATGTGCCCACTGGCACAGAAAACTTATTTATGAAAACTTACAAGATAGCTTTTTTACAAGTTTTAGTTTTTGTACAGTCAAGAGCTCGTGGAGCTTTACACATTGGACTTCATACCGTTCTTATTGCAATCGCCGTAAGTAGAGGTAGTAAGACTAGCACTATAAATAAGTGTAAAGTGATCTTGACTCTACCTATAATTTATACTTTTCCCATCCTCCATAGATCAACTCCCCACCCCCCCTAGATCATCAGCTGGCGACGCCCTTGCTTCGTAGCATTCGATCCAATGCGATTCCGCTTAGCTAATCTATTTGTCGTATTGCAAACTAGTGGGCCCGGCAGACATTGTCCTGCTCCAATTCAACTAAATTCTTTGTGATCATTTTCATTTTGTGAATTTTTGAAAAGTGTGGAAGTGTCCATCAACGTGCCATTCGAGCCGCACATGCCACACGTTTCTTTTTGAAACCTCAATTCGTGACAATCAAAACTAACTTAAATAAAGCATTTTTATTTAATTGTGGGTGGTAAAAGGGGGTGTGGCTATTTTTTTATTAACTGAGATGTTAACCTTAATAACATATGTTGCATATTTGGTGGCCTAAGCTGTTTCCATTCCCGAGATTTTAAGAGACACAGCATGAACGATTGTGTATAGATAGAAGGGCGATAAAAGTAGGCGTGAGAGCATTTATGTGTAGTGATAGTTATATATAGTGAGTTATAAAACATGCAAAACTGGGTAATTATAATGCTTACAATAAAAATGGGCGTGGTTGAACTATAACTATGCCCTCTTTCAGAAAAAGTTTTTTCCCATTTTTAGCTGAGTTGCTGAGAGTACGAACTAAATAACAACATTTTTTTTCAAAATGCAGCAAAAATCATCTGAAATATAACATTTTAATTAATTTGTTGGCGATACTAGGGGGTGTGGCAACTTTCGCTTTTTATTACTTGAGATATAAACCTTAATAACAGATGTAAATTTAGTGGCTTGAGGTGTTACCGTTCCTGAGATCTTAAGTGACACTACACAAACGATTTTGTGTGTAAAGAAGGGGCGGTAAAAGTAGGCATGGTAACATTTATGTAAAAAATGACCACTACTTGGTCTCATAGCACATATACACCAAGTTTCAATATAAAAACATGCACAACTCAGGCCTTATCTTTCTGATCTACCTGAAACACACAAAAAGTTTTTAGTACTAATTTTATTTTTTGGTGAAATAGAAAAAAAAAAAATTAATCAAAAATGAAAGTGCTGGCTTTGAAAGTGATTAACTCGGTCATGTTACAAGGGATTGTATTAATTTTTTTTAATTTTGATTAATTGTCTATTCAATTGTGTTTCAATATTTTTCATTTTCGTGTCCGGTCTAGTTCTTATAATTTTTAAAAAAAAAAAACTTTACGAATTTCTTTCGCAAAAAGCTTTGGTAAAAATATTTGTTGTTGAAAAAATATTCAAAACCAAAAATGGCTTTATTAATGTTCTTTCATATGGTATGCATAAAGTTTCTATTGTAAAAATTTATAAACGTTTTATAATATCGAAAAATCAAGCCTAACTATCATAAAAATGTAAGATTTTTTTTGTTTACGCTTATTCATTTTGTATTGCTGTAATTTTGTTTGCACAAAAAGCAATGGTGTAGTGAAAGAATCATGAAAATTTCTCAACTCGTTTCTGAGCTATACTCTCAAATACCCCTTTAAACACTGCCACAGCAACAACAGCGCAACCTACCAGGTCAAACTTTAGATTTAAATCATTTTCACATCCAACCGCAATTCTACACTATATTCCATCAAAATCAGTTCAGCTCAGCTGTTAGTGACAAAGCCAATTACAGAAAAATTTTATGTATAAAGATATTCCCCGGCAGACGTTGTCCTGCCACAGCCTTACTGCCATATGGGCATTTCCACAAAAAAGACTGCCGTGACCAAAAAATTAAAACTTTTTAAAAACTTATTATTTGATGATATTATCCAGGAGAAACATTTTAATTTAATGTATTTAAGCAATTTACATATAAAATCATTTACCATGATGATCATACCGTTTCCACTTTTTTACAAATGCAGTTTCTCTTTTTCGTTAATGTTAAGTAAAAGTTTCGTAAACTTTTTTGTTTAAAATAGAAGGCATTGTCTAAAGATAATGAAGAAATGGTTGAGCCAAGGTAAGAAAAATATATTAAATTTGTTTTTTATATACTAAATTACATAAGTACTTAACTACCTAATTACTTAATTACCTAATTGAACTATAATGGAAAAATTTGTAACGTCCGACATGAAACGTCCGAACAAATAGAATTATTTACTGTAACCACACATGCGCTTAATAAAAACGAAGTATGACTTTTCTGAAAGATTGTTTAATTAATAAAAAATATTGTCTTCCGACATTTTTGTATGGCTAATAACTTCGCAGATCTAGGCATAGTATGAAATTTGTCCGAAAATGACTTCCGTTTCGTGAAACGTCCGAACGCATATTTAAAATAAAAATTTTGTGCCAAATTTAAGTTGAATAAAAATACTAAAATATTTTTCTTATTATACCAAAATATAGCATTTTGATTATATACACCTTTCCCAAATATATCTCTGGATCGTATTAAAAAGGTTTAAAAGAAGTGTTCGAATGAAACGTCCGACACGCTGGATTTACCAATATACAAATTTTCACGCTAATCAGAGAAAAATATTTTATGTTTTCACCATTTTTAGTATAGTTGCCGAACGTAATTTTATAAACTAAATTATCATATTTTAGTATAATACAACCAAAACCGTCCAAAATATAGCATTTTTTTTATTTTTTGGCTGTAAAAGCAAAATATTTTTCCCTCAACTAATCTAATCTCGTCTAAAACTCAAAATAAATCGAGTGCCAAAATTTGAGCTAAATTTAATTTATACCTATCGAACTTTTCACTACATGCTTATCCTCTGAGAAAGGGGCGTAAACATAGTGCGACCACGCCCGTTTTTAGTAAAGTTGCTGAAAGTAACCATACGAACTATTTAACCAAATTTCAATCTTAAACGACCAAAGTCGTCTGAAATATAGCATTTATATTGAATTGTGGGCGATAAAAGGGGGAGTGGCGATCCATTTTAAGTACAATTGTCAACAGTAAGCTTACGAACTAAATTACCAAATTTAAGTCTTATATGTCCAAAACCGTTTAAAAAATAGCGTTTTTACTGTCTTGTGGGCGGTTAAGAGGGGGCGTGGAAACCCATTTTAAGTACAATTTCCGACAATAACTACACAAACTAAACTACCAAGTTTTAGTCCTATGCGACAAAAACTGTCTGAAATATATAATTTTTATTGATATGCAGGCGGTGAAAGGTGGTGTGGTAAAAAGTTTCTTAATTCCTTGTTCTGATAATCACAAATACAACAAAACAATCCAGAAAAAAATTGGACGCTTCGTTCTTGAGTTATGGAATTTCAAACTCATTGCACGTCTTTGTTTTATATATATTAGGGTGCCCCAAAAATAAAATAGTGTTTGATGTCCGCAGCTTTTCCACTTCCATTTGACCTTAGAAACATCCTCTGTGAAGCGCATCTAAATTGGTAAATGCTTAGAGGTAGCGAATTATTTTTCTAATTTTCCTATACGATTCGTATGAAGAAAAATCAGTTTTGCTGGTAAATTGAATTTAGAGCCATTACCTTTTAATTTTGTCTGTTATGACATATCTAAATTGAAATTTTATCTGATTATTATTTGGTGGTCTGTGGCTCACTTCTTAGAGCTACCTATATAAATTAATACTTTTACTTAGAATTATTTCATTAAAAATCAATATTTCTTAGAGTACTCCATATTCATTATTGTTATTGGTCTTAAATTTTCGATAATGATAGTTGGAATGCACAATAAAAAAAAATTCATTAAGTTGTTATATCTTTATGAATTTAATGTTACAACAGGTTGTTTTTTTTTTTGTATTTATATTTTTATTTTTTAATCATTTTTGGAAACCACTAAATAATAATCTGATGAAAACGAAATTGGGATATGTCGTAACAAACAAAATTTGAGTGAACCCCTTTTTTTAACCATTTCGCTTAGTAGATAATGGCTCTAAATTCAATTTACCAGCAAAACTGTTTTTTTCCGATACAAATCGTATGGGAAAATGAATTCGTGACCTCTAAACCTTTACCAATTGAGATGCGCTTCACAGAGGGTGTTTCTAAGGTTAAGTGGAAGCGGACACCTGTCAAAATAAAAAAAAATATATTTTTGGGACACCCTAATATATATAGATAATCTCTTTATGGTGTTTAGAAAAATGCTTGTTTTATAAGCGCATTTTAAGCTTACTCAATATAATTTGAAATTTGAAAGTTGTTTAAAGGTACTATAGAGGTACATATATAAATATATCTGTATATTAGGGCGGGTCGATTTAAAAATCGCCCATTGCTCAGTGAAAATCGTATTCTATGGATCAAAATAAGAAACTTTGTTTGGAAATTTGTTCCAGGGGGTGTGCCACTAGCATGGGTGGATCGGCCCTCCAAAGTTAGTGGGGGTCGGTCATACATTTGGACTCGATTGGGGTACTCTAAATGGGTCAAAGAGGGATTTTTCAAAATTCAACCCTACGGAACAAAAGTCAAAAGTTGGGGCATTAGAATTCGTTTTAGAGGTATAGTTTCTCGGGCAAAGTTTCTTATTTTGATCCCTAAAATACGATTTTCACTGAGCAATGGGCAATTTCTTGCCTCCCAATAAATCGACCCGGCCTACTGAATATTATATATAAAAAGTTCAGAGAGGTTCCTCAAATATTTGTACACAGAGAGAAATAATGCTCTTATATATAAGATTAAGCAAATATTTGGCTCACTGTTATTTACAACAGTTACTGGCACTGTCAATTAAATGCTCACCAGTGTATATGTGAAGGGTGATTCTTCAAGCGTTTGGTTTGTGAAAATTTAAAAAAAAACACAAAATTTGCACGAGTGAATGAAAAATTTATTCAAAGCGATATAGCAACGCCTGCCATTTACTTTTGAAAGATTATTTCATGTAAATATTGCCCGCGGCTACGCCTGAGGTGGCCGGCCCATCCGTAAACTTTAATTTTGGCATACTTTTTCCATCATTTCGGCCGGTATCTCACCAATGGCAGTTGTAATGTTGTCTTCCAGGTATGCAATTGTGGCTGGCTTGTGCCTATACACGAGAGACTTCACGTAGCCCTACAAAAATAGTCTAGTGGGGCATTATCTTGGTGGCCAATGGTCTGCTCTACAACGTGAGACTAATTGCTCACCAAATTCGCCTCTCAATAGGTCCATGGTATCGCGTGCCGTGTGGTATGTGGCGCCGTGTGTTATATGGTGCTGTGTGTTATGTGGCGCCGTCTTGTTGAAACCATATGTAAACCAAGTACAATTCTTCCATTTGGGCAAAAAAAGTCGGTAATCATCGCACGGTACCTTGCTTTATTGGCTGTAACGTTGGGATTTTCATTATTTTTGAAAAAGTACGGTCCAATGATGCCGCCAGCCCACAAACCGCACCAAACACTGCGTTTTTCATGGTGCACTGGCAGCTCTTGAGCTGCCTCTGTCTACTCTTCACACCAAATTCGGCAGTTTTGTTTGTTGACGTACCCATTGAGCCAAAAATGAGCTTCGTCGCTGAAGACAATATTTCGATAAAGAAGTGGATCTTCATCCAACTTGTATAAGGCCCATTCACCAAGCAAACGACATTGTGGTAGGTCAACCGACTTCAGTTCTTGCACCAGCTGTATTTGTATGATTTCATACCGAGGTCCTTACATAAAATCTTCCAGGTGTTCGAATAACACAAGCCCAATTGTTAACAACGGCAACGAATTGACATATCGCGATCTACATTGACACCGGCCGATACAGCAACAATATTCGCCTCGGTACAAAACTCTCAGCATACGGGTTGTTGGATGTCCAATAAAGTGAAACTGGTGCGCAATTTGGTCACAATAACTTGAATAGCGTGTTCGGTGGGTCGATTATGACGACCATAAAATGGACGTTATTTGCGAAACACATTTCTCAACAAATGTACACTAAAAAAAAATAGCAAAAAGATCACACGTTATATTATGCCGTACCTTATTTGTATGTGAGATTTTTAAGTGCGTTCGATTATCCCTTTCACTCTGATATCAAAAATAAAAGTAGTACTTAAGAATAATAATAATAATTTAATCAAGTTTGCATGCAGAAGTTAAAATTTCTTACTTTAAATATCGTATTGGTTCCAATATGTTTTTACTCTCTGACATTAATTTCTCCCGATGTTGGTGGTTTGAATGTAACCATTTGGATAAAAAGGTATAAGGAAAACGTGTTAAATTTATGATAAGTTAGTGCTCATTAGTTTAACATCTATTTCTGTTATTGTTTTCAATATCGCTACACTTAGGATTCACATTCGTCAATAGTTGATTTATCAATTTCATAAAAATTATTTTAATTTCTGGACAAGTATTCTCCCATCAATTCTCGAAAATCACATAAAAAGTTATATTATCTCTTATTGAATTTTTAAAAATCACGAAAATATGTGACGTCTGTTAGTGGATTGTGATGTGGAATACTCTCAAACTAAACATTGTTATGGAGGACGATGTAGTCATAGTGTGTGAATGTGTGTATAAGTACAACATGTGTACACATGCGGGGTGGTTATAAAAGCGTGACAGGCGCACACATTCATGACAACAACAAAGTAGTGCCCTGAGGAAAAAAACTGTATTTTGAATACAATGTATGTATTAAGAAAATTTGCCAATTTCGCAAGGATTGTACTGCAATAATATTAACAACAGAATATGGGAACCCTTAACAATGTCTTCAAAATGGCTGCAAAAATGCAAACACAAAATGAGGGCAAGATATGTGTTATTTTTAAATATCCAATAAGTAGTCACAAATTTGTTTGAGGATTCCTAAGATTTTTCGAAAATATTCTTTTTTGAAGTGAAAAAGATAAAATTAGAGCTTAGAAAATTTCCAATACCAATGAAACTAGCAAAATTTCCCCCCGACGTTTCCTTCAAAAAGGGCGGGAGTTTTAAAGCATCAGCAAAATTAAAATTATTATTTATGAGCCTCTCTAAAAAATGAAATATTATCTAAACAACAACAGCAGCAATGAGAGCAGGAACAACAAGTGATAAACTAAGAAAAATATGGTAATCGCAGTTTTGTTTGCTCACTTGGAAACATATAACGGTCGCATAATGTCAGAAATATATTTCGATATAGAGAAAACAAAAAAACAAAAAAAATTTCAAGAAAACCAAAGGACGTGTTCTCGCCTCATAAACGCGACCACTAACTGTGTTTTGCCCTTACCACCCATCTTATGACAATCACCCAACCTACTGTTGACCCCACAGAAACAGCAACACACAGCAAACCAACCCAAGTCCACTCGCTTCAAGAAGAACAAGAAATATACCACCGCTAGCTCACCATTAAAACTCTGCATTACCGAGAGATAATATGTTGGTGGATTAAAGTCCTTTTTTCGGCATAAAATAGTTGAAGATAAAATGTTAAATGTACGTATTTGCAGCTAAAATGAAAAAGAGGGCAATACCGGTGGGTAACTGTATGAATGTATGTGTTTGAGAGAATGTGCCATGTGCTCTGTTGTGGCAGAGGACGACAGGCAGGAAAGTCTGATGGGCACAAGAACAAGAAATGAAAATTGCGTTCAATTACTTCTGAGCCTCTTTCAGCGTAAAAGAAATATTGCAAGAAATTTAAATTTTAAAATATCTTGCTGTCGCTATTGGAGTCCACCTCCAAAATGTTTGGCTTAGTTGGTTGTTTAGCTGGTAGCGCTTCCTCAAGGTAGCGTACGTTTCGCTGTGGAAGCAGTTTTTTGTAGAAGCAGTTTTCTGTGCAGCGTTTGTTTATGAAATACAGTGGTGGTGTGTTTTTTAAAATTATTTTTGACTACAGGAAGATGTAGTTTTAAAATAAATTTAATTATCTTCTACGTAAAAAATTGTCGCTACCTTAAAGTGTGATTTTTCAATTATAAGAGGACAAAACTTATATCTAAAAAATAATTAATTAAATACTGGAAATTTTGCAAACGGTTCACTCTCAGTTTATCTTACAACCAAAAAAATTAACATTAAAAGTTGGCTCGACCGGTCAACTACACTAAATATTAGATTTATACTAAACAGACCCGTAGCCACGATTTCTCAAGGGGGCGTTTTTTCTTGTTACTAATATGATATTTAAAAAAAGTTACTGGTATTTTTTTTTTGGGAAATTGATTACATTTAAAAAAAGATTTTGAAAAAGGAAAAAGATGTGTTAATTTTAAGAAAGTTTTAAGAAAAAAAGAAATGTCTTTTGACGATTGTGTTATTGTTCTTTGAAAAATATAATTGTGAACATTTTATCGCGGACATTTTTTTAATTACTTTTGATAGAGAAGTACAAAGATAGAACAAAATATGTATGAAATTTAATTTAAGGTATTTACCTTTTTATTTTTGCCCAACTAATGTATTTGTTACATATTTCCTATAAAAACTTCTATATCAACGTAGCATTAAAAATAATTACATTATATTTTAAAATATATATTTATTAATATATTGCCTTATTGTAATATATTTCCTTAAAAAAACATTTGTTTTCATAAAAAATATATTTTAACTTTTCAAAACAATTAAAAAAAAATTCCAACGACTTTGAAACTATAGAAAATAGAATTAAGAATATAGCAATATTTGAACATTTTAAATTTTAACTTAAAATATTTGTGTAATTTTATTCTGAACGTGACATATGAGTATGTCTATTAAACTAGATTGAAGTTCAGGTTCAGTATTTTCGGAATTTTTTGTATTTTTTGTAAGGAAACCCAAAAAGAGTGGTAGACAGGATGAGGGTGTGTTCAGCAGAAATGTTGGAAGGGAAAAATAGTAGGACCTGGTGATGGGACCTCACCCTACTTGAGATTACCGTTACATTTATTCAAACAATAATTACTTCTTGAAGCAACTGTGAATTTTATTAGTGTTTCGTGTTTTTCTCCTGTTTTATGACTATTTTAACCTACAAACAATGAGCCTTGTTGACAACCGTGTTTAAGGATAATGACTTACACTTTCACATTGTATGTAAAACCCTAATAAACAAAAGACTTTAAAAGGACGAGTACAGCACGATTGTCTCGGAAGATACTCGTTGTAGGCAGGGCTGCCACTGCTTAAAATTTTATTTTTACAAAAATTCTCAAAAAAAATTTCACATCCAAAACAAAAGTTATCAAATAAGATCAATCAAAGAATTATTTATTGAAAACAAGTTTAAAACTATCCAATGTACATATACTTTAAAGTATACATATTTGATACATAAATATTCAATTAAATGTATTATTTTACTGTACATATGGTTGTATCAGATTAATATTGCATCATTTAACAAAACAATTAACAAAAGTCATACAGTAACGTAGTTACTTATTTTAAAATAAATAGTTAATAATTATTAAAGCATAAAATCTTTCAATGTTAAAGCTTAGAAATATATACCATATAAATTAATAAAGAAACATATAAATAAATTGGGATGACCTTTAAAATATGAATTTATAGTTTTATTAATTAATCAAAAAAATGACACAAAAGTTGTAAAAATTATAAAAATTCAAAATTACATTTTTAATTAGTTTTAATATGACATGGCACTTATTATTAGCAAACGTTGTTCCAGTTTAACAAAAAATTTTTACATTTTCTGTAAAAAAAAAGAATGAAACCTGTTTTTTTTAACGAAGTTAAGTTTCTTTAAAATGTTTTTATATTTTTTAAGAATGGTCGAGCTTCAAAAAGAATTAATGTGAAAAATGTTTACAAATATCTCTTTCAGATTAAAAGCTATCGTTAAAAATCTATCAACGCCAGTTATCGCTAAAAATCTATAAATCTAACTCATTTTCTGTTTGCTTAAACCATTAATGCTTACCACCAGAACCTTTCGAGTTTTGTTTTTGAAAATTTCAGTATCAATTTGTATTAATATTAGACGGAAAAATCGGAAATATGATTATAAACGTATAAAGGGTCTGTAAGAAGAGAAATAAAAAAAAACTTTAAAAATTGGAAAAAATGAGAAATTGGAATATTTTCATTTCAAAGCGTAGACATTCAAATTAAACCTAATGCACTTTTTTCATTATATTTCATGATATATCTATTAAACGTTTCATACGTCATTAATGGGTTAAAATATCTTCGAGATAAATAAATTTAATTTAATATACTAATGTAACATTGTAAATTTATAACGAAAATTCATTTAACAAAATGAAAGGTAGTTAAAAATGCAATATTTTATTTTTATTTAAAACCAAGTTTGATTTAAACTATCAAACATTTAGAATTTGTATTTAATTCATATAAAATCAACATATTTTTATTATTTTTATAACAAAATTAACTTTTTTGTCATTTTATGATTAATTAATATAACGATAAATTAACATTTTAAAGACTGTCCCTATTATTTTGGCCACACACTGCATATCGATGGTTAAGCGCACTAAAGTGATCAAGGAAAATTTTTAAGTTTCCAGAACCGCTTATTTTTTTATGTTTTTAACTGAAATGTATTGAAATTTAAAAAATAAACAAACTTTTCTGGAAATGTTAATTAATTTGTGTTCTATTGAATTATTACATGAATTTAATTGCGAGCTTTAGTTTAAGTAAGTTTTGATGACATTTTGTCTGGAAATTTAATATATTTCACTTACCACTATGTACACTTCGTTAAAAAAGCACGAAATATCAAATAAATGAAAAAGTTGTTTGAAATATAGCTGTTTCACTTTTTGTAAATTTAAGCCAATCTAGATGTCTGCTCCTACAGATATTTTTTTGCTGATCAAACAAAGTGCGGATTATTTTCACTATTAATGAATTCTTCGGAAAGCATTATATTATTTATGGTTTTAAAATCGAGTCTATTTCTTAGTTTTGTTTTCATTAAAGAAGATCTGTACATTTTCTTTTAGCAGCGGCTGAACTGTAAAGAAGTGCCACTAACCCATTTCACGCTGAGATTTGAAACGGCCGTACCAACAGTTGAGAGTAACTATTCTTGGATAATTAGGACCCAATACACTCGAATCCGTGGTCAAAATTTTTCTATCGTTGATAGTTTCGCCAGGGGGTGGTTTTCGAGTAGTCGAACAATGGCGGTTGGCGGAGATTAAAATCACATATACTTTATGGATATCTTCCTCAGTAATTGACAAAATATATTTCGAAATATTAGAAAAACACGACTGTTTTGTTATTAATATTAAATATTATTATTTGTTAGAATATAAGTTAATGATAATATTGATAAAAAGAAATAATTATTGAATCATTGTACCATTTGTGGAAGGCGCCAAAGCACATTCTCTGTGTTGGTTTGTGGTAAATTTTACACGCTTGGCTTTTTTATCAGGCTGCACAATAACAAGACGTTGTTGAACGTTGGAACTGTATATCGTTGTGTTGCATGACATATCTCTTTGTTTTGGCGGCAGTCGGGTCGTACACCTCGGTATCGAAAAAATAGGAACAAATATCGGAATGCAATTTATCACTGAGCTTGCGTTGAATTTCTAGTTGCAGCTGTTCCACTGGCTCTAAACATTCACAATTTTTAAAGGTTAGTCATCCACCTCAGGCACTTTCTTCCATTGCACTGCTGAGAATGCTGAAAAAAGAATACTGACGGCAATTTGTACTTATGTGTGGGCTCCACAGTAGTTCAACGTCTTATATTTCACCAGATCCTTCAACATTTGGCGCTAAAATTTTCGCCGATGTTGATGGCTGCTCATCGTTATGATCACAGTGAAAAGTAGCAGCAATGCAAGCTTACTACCAAGCATTCATTATCAGGATGAATTTGTCATGATAATGAATGCTTGGTAGTAATATTATTACTGAATTCACTTAAATGGATGCACACTAAGTTTTTCAAGCAATAAAACCAAACTAAAATATATATGTCCTGTTGAAATCTATTGATTGAATGTTTGTTTGCATTCAAAATTTAATTGTCGCCTACCGCCATTGTAAGAGTAACTGACGGTGCTAAGTGCCGGTGTAAAAGTCATTCGCTACATATTTTCGATATTTGTTTACAATAATAAAGTGAATTTGTGAAAAAATTATTTATAATTATATTTAATTTCACCCAAAGGAAATAGGTCTGCAAAAATGGTTTTTTTTCAACCCCCTCCTGGAACTAAAAAAGGGGGTGGTGGATAACCGTTTTTATTTTTTTCCAAAGGCCAATAAAATTTGCTATAATACTGTTTCAATACAGGCAGTGTCACCTATACATCGTCATAGAAAAATTTAGGGTAAAAAAAGGTATACTTTCTGTTCGAGTAGTCGAACAGCGGCGTAAAATGGGTTAAATTCTTGGCAAAATTTGTTAGTTCTTTAAAACAGGTTTCTTCCATTTTTAAAAGAAGCAACTTTGTACCAAAAGTTTACAATATTCATGTCGCTTTTTATGCCAAATTAAGAAAATCGTAATAATTTTCATTGAGTGATAATTTTTTCTTTATTAAAAAAAAAAAAAAAAAAATAAACTGGCCATTTCAGCCCTTGGAAGGACTTTGACCTAGCTTCTATTGATCAATTGTGTTGTGCGTGCTATTAAATGTTTGATCACAAATGACCGAGAACTGGACCTACGTGTTTTATGCCGTCTCCGAACGGCTTGGGTTCTCAAGAAGCTTTACCTAGCAGTTTTTACTCTCCGAGGTTTGCCATTGTCTGCAGAGAGGTGACGACCGCACAGAAAATTAATTCGATTAAAAAAACTTTCTTTTTGAGCTGGAATTGAACCCGGGCTACCGCGGTTCTTTAGCTTAGGGGCCACGCACTCTACCCACTAGGCCACGGTCGTCACACTTTTTCTTTATTACTTTTTCTTTATTACGAAACTAACGGTATTATGTAAATTTCTGATTCAAACAGCACCATCGTGGGAGTGATGACGAGTTCGATAACATTGAAAAAGGCCGATAACATTACTGCATTTTTGCAAGTAACACAAAACAGTGTATCCCTTTAACGTAAAGTGAGGGAACATTTAAAAAAATTTTTATTTAGTTTGGTCACTGCAAAAATTTACCAAAATGGAATTTAATTTCACATTTTCACATCGAAAAAAGAATGTACCAGTTTTGGTAAAATTTTCACAGTTTGGCAACGCTGGTTGTAGCTTTCTGGTTTGTTCTAGACTAATATGAACCATTTTGAATATACTTTTTTCCTCTTTTCTTGGAGAACCGTATGAAAAATTGTTAAAGCAATTTCTTATCTTAATCTTAAGGCGAATTTACACATTTCGCTCAAAACGATGATAGTGAACGTTGAACGATGACAGTGAATCAATTTTTAATTTACATTATTCAAAGTGTAAATAAGATATTTGATGGATGATTCGGGGTTGAATGTCAAAATATATTCGTTGGCTGTTTAATTTTATTGACGTTTAAAAAAATTAAATAAATAAAAGCTATTCAGCAATTAAATAAAAAAAATATAAACTTTCTGCTTGAAATTATGTTAACACCTTTCGATTGTGTTTTAGTACGAAAGACACTTCAGTTCGGTTTGCTTTCACTTTCATCAAAAGTAGGAAGACCTTCTACTTCTTTCACTGTTCAATGTGGATGACAATCATCTTCATTTTAAAGATGAAACTCAATTTACATTTTACAAGTCAGATAATTCATCCAAAGTGAACGATGATAGTGAATCGTGTAAATTCGCCTTTAACATGAAAAAACGTTTGCGTATGCATGTCTGTCCATCACGGCTGAACCACTGAAGCTATCCACATTAAATTCACATCATAGGTCTGTTTCCGTTTTAACTTCAAGTAAGTAATTGTAATAGAATAGAGAGTGATATTGTGCGTGTTATTCTTCTCTCTCGAGCCTTAAAACTTTGTAACATAACGCTTTCAAGCAACTGTAAGTTACTTGAATCGAATACGGAAACAGACCTCATATGTTCGTGTGGTGCTCAGGATTGTTTTTTGTTTGTGTTATGGACTGATATGAGGCTCAAACTCACACCATATAATATCTAAATTTTTTTTGCCGAAACAATGGTACATGCTTATGCGATAGGTGGCACTATTGTCAAGTTCATTAATATTTACACAACGTGACATATAAAACTTTACTCATATTTGTGGAAGACAAGAAGGCGCAGAACACCGACAGCCAGGCCATCTAGTTATTTATAAAAATATGTTTGGTTTTTCAAATTTATTTTTTGCTTATGTCAAAATAATTGGAAAGAATTTTTCGTTATTCAGTCGATTTGTTTTAAATTTTGGATTTGAAATCGCAAATTATTGGTTCTAAAGGTAATTTTCAACTGTATTTTAAGACATAAGAAAAAATGAATACTAAATATATGTTGCTTTATTTGTGTTTTTTTAAAGTTACAATTTTTGGTATATTGAAAGATAATACATACAAAATCTTGCGACTGTATCACAGCATTCACTACAAGTATTTCTGAATTTTTACTCAGTAGATGCTCCCAGACTTTTTTACAGCTTGCCTAAGATCCATAAGATCCATCCGTAATAAATTCAAATTTATCAATAACGTAAAAACTTGGCTTCTTTAACTAAACTATAACGATATATTTGTTATTCTATGTATTGTTACTTTAAATACTTGCGTTCAATTTTAGTTTTGAATCAGTAGGAAAAATTTTTGTTTCTGAAAATAGGTAGGAAAACACTTAATTGATTTTTTTGTTTTTTATTTTTTATTTGACCTTCATAATTCTTCATAATTGTTAGCATTCATAATTCTTAGCATTTCTTTCAATTTCTAAAAAATTCTTTAAATTTCTTGTAATTTTTTTAAAATTTTTAATGTTTCTTAAAACAAAATATTTATTATTGTTCTTCATGAATTTTAATATCTCGTTTTTTATTAATTTTGTGCTTCTAAAATTGAAAAAATCGCACTGAGCACCGCCACTGTTGCACTTACCTATATTGCATTATTCTAAATCCCTGTCTTGTCTGGCCGTAACAGGCAGGAAAATCGTCTCAGCTACTGCTTCAAAGCTCAGGAGATTTCTGTTCGCTACATTTTCTTGTGCGCTTTCCATAAAAGAACACTTGCTAAGGCAAAGGCAAGCCAACACAGAGGCCAGCATGCGTTTCATTCGTTCCATCCCACCAACCCATGAGGCTCTTAATCTCATCCTTGCTTCAACTTCAACTCGAATAGAGATAATTTCCAAACAATGGAATGGATGGATGATGCTCTTCGTCCTAACATTGCCTTTTTTTCTATTTTTTCAAAAATTTTTTGGAAATGCAGGGATGACGTGTGCTTCTGTTGCTACATCAGCGCTTTGTGGCTGATATAGCGACGTTGCACATTGGTTCCAAATCGAAAAAAGACGGCCAAAACCTCAAGGAGTTGCCTAATCGGCCTCAAAGTGTAGGCATATATGTTTTTGGGGTTTCTTATCACGAATCTGAAGTCAAAAATTCGAAATACATAAATTCAGCTGGAAAATAAAGGTCATGAACATGTTAGTCGTAAACTAACTTTTGTAATACCTTAGTTTTTGTACCTTTTTTATACAAAAATAATAATGGAAGTATTATTTTTTTTTGTTTTTTAATATTTATATTATAAATAATTCTTCTAATAATGTGAAAACATCTTGAGGTATATGTTTTATTTTTCTTTTGGTATATCTCCTGACAAAGAGATATTCGGGTCTGAATATAAAATCCAGCTATGGAAGACATCTTCATTTGTGGCAAGCCGTGACATCCTACTGGAATTGTTGTTAAAAAATTTTTTGCAAATTTATGTGATGCTTCGAGGACCTCTTCAGACAACTGTCCCAGTAAAAGCATGCTATTCTTTGTCACAGAAGAACCGTGAAATAGGATTTTGTGTATTGAGGATGGCATGTGGAACCATCCATATAATGCCACGTATAAACTTGCTGTATCCACACAGTATTGTTTAAATGCAGCAACATTTATATTTCGGCTGCTTGAAATTGTTATCAAAATTCGATTTGCATTACTACTTAGCGCATTGTGATAATGATATTTTTAATGCACTAATTATTCAATGCATTACATGGTGGCACAAGGTGGCACCAAAATTCTTTTTTATTAGTAAGAGAAGATATCATAACGGAACCAATACCTTTTTATCGCGAAAACCCGATTTTTTCACTTTTTCCATTTTAACTGAACCAAATTTTTTAAAAAATATACATTTTCAAAGACTTTTTTAAAATATGAGGCATAAATATTATTAATGTTTTTTATTTCTTCTAATTACTTAAGTTTTGATCTAATTCATAAAAATAATAAACATATCAAATAACTTCTACAAAATATACAACAAATGTTTGAATTTTTTTAAAAATTTAACTATTTTTTTGTTAAATTTTGGTCAAACTTTCAATGTCATAAATCAATAAAAAATTAAAAAAAAAAAAACAAAATTGACAATGCGGTTTTTTATTTATGTGTCTTTAATAGGTATTTGAAGCCAAAATTTGACTTCAAACATCCTAAAAATTTTGGCCGTATTTTTCATGTTTGGGACCAATGTGCCTTGGCTATTAAGAGCGGTTCAAGAAGGTTTTCATGGCAGGACTGTGGATACGCACATGTTAGATAGCAGCTGTAATGGGGACTTGGAATATTTTGGCGTTCATTGAAGCGCGCCGCGACTTGTGATACACTTGGTTGGTCGGGTGGGTGGTCCACTAGGGCTGGCTGAGCCTGCTTGCTGTGGGTTGGAAAGTGTATGGCGGCGAGGACGGATAGCATTTGCATTCGGCCATGAAAAATGTCGTTTTAGATGATTTCGTTCGACGCATTAATGTATGGATTCCGCTTCTTATTGTACACTGCTACAACTTAAACTGCGACGACCAGATGTGGGTGGCTTTATGGATAGATGGCTGGCTGGCCGAATAGTGGTGGCCGCATTTAACATCATAAATATAATATTTTTGTTTTTATGCTTTAAGTGGCAACAACCACGCCGCCGCCACGGCTGATGAATACAATTTTTCGCAGCTGCCTGTTCAGCGTGCCATATTTATATGCGTGGACAGGATGATAAGTTGGATAGATGGATGAAGAATGTGCGCCTGGTGGATGCCATGCGACTCTGACAAGCATCACTAAACACGTACAAGCTGAGAGTGTAGCGTCGGAAACCGCCATGATTGCGTCTTCGCTGAGTTGCTGGCGTGGTGTTGGTGAAGGAAATAACATGATTGCATAACTGCTCATAGACGTGTGTGAAACTGTACCAGCTTAAGCTAGTATGGTGACTTGCAAAAAGGTAAAAAATTACAACAAACAGAAACAAGAGTAGTTATTTCCGAAGCATTTTAAAAAACTAAATTAGAAAAGCGATAACGAATACAATGCACTGATTAAAAAAGGTAGTAAAATCAAAGAAAACGCATTTCATTTAATGATTTTCAACCACGATTTTGGTCCATTTGATTAGTTCCTAACAATAAAGGCTAAATCGCTTCTATTGTAATTTCATAAATGTAAAAGTATTTGATGCAAATAGGTTACGTTTTCAATTTAAACATTATGAATACTTTAAATGTCGTGCATCCGCATTTGATTTAAATGTGAAGAAATTAAAAAGCAATGTAGGTACTTCTTATTTAAATTAATAGTGCAATAATTGCAATAATGAGCACACTAAATCAATTATAAGATCACTTTTAAGAATTTATAGTTTTGATGACTTTAATTCCTTTTATTTCATCAGCCATACAATGCAAATGGTCGTTGAAACCATAAATTCTTGCAAGCATTATATTAAAGATAGAAAAGATTTTGAGACGAATCAAAGTGGGTTTTGAAGGCAATAAATTGTACTTAAATACTGTCCATCTAATGCTCCATTTAGTCATTTCAAAAAGTTCGATCCACCGCTAAAATATGCCATAACATTTAACACAAAACAGCATTGTTTGAATTTTTAAGTTACAATATCCTTACTGTTTCTAATGCTTTAATAACTTATTTTACAACTGAACGCATTTTTTTTGGTTGCTGTATTTACCAGTTGCTCCCGTAATTTCGTAAGAAAAATCGAGATTTTTGTTTTTGCTTTTTCAACATAAGAATGTAAATTAGAAATGCGCGAATAAAAACTTCATATGAATTATGGGTTTACATGATGATATTCACTACATTTTTATGTCCTCTAGAGGGCACTTTATTTAATTGAATGTGACGTCACATATTCTATAACCAGAAGCCGATCAAAAAGCTTCCAACGATATCTCATTTGAAAATTTATGATAAGTAGTTTAGAAGTGAAAGTGGAATAGATGAACATACATACATACATACCGGTCAAACACATATACCGCTCCTTTTGGTTCGTCGTAGTCGGGTAAAAAATAGCTCAATACTTCAAAATAATTGCATGGACAACGCTGCTATTAAAAGCTAAATTAAATATTAGCGCATTTCATTTAATTATAAGTGCATTTCAAAAATACTCAAAAGAACACCATCCTTAAATTAAGTTTAGCGCGTAGTTAAATTAAATATGCTTCACCTCAATTTTATTTTGTTTTATTTTAAATTAAAAATTTTTGCATTTAAATTACATGCCACAAAGTACTTTTATATTTAAAACAGAGTACATTATATTTAAATCAAATACATTTGCCATAAATGTGCGTTTCAGAACACCTTACAGCTCAAAATCCTTTTGCGCAAATTTTTCGCAACGTTACAACTTGCGTCTGATTTCAACTTGAGATGTCGCAACACAAAACTGTTAGGATGGTAATTTTCGCTGATAGGTCATGTAAATTTCGCTGATCAACGACATTTTAATTTGCCGCTTCATTTGTAGCTGAAGTTTAAATTTTAGAAAATGATGTAACAGTTTTAAAAGGGAGTGCAACCCAATTATATATCCTGTTGATGGAGGTCTTCGAAGCTTAGGTTGCCAGCATTCAAGTGTTGCTCATATGGCATATCCCTTTATCTTTCCGCTTAGTGATGAAAATTTGTATCGTTACATGTTTCATGATGGAGACCACGCAACAGCAGTGAGAAACACTTTAACTCAACTACAATATCATATCGTTTAGCACTACGGGAAGAATTAAGTACTCTTCATAGATCTCAAAAGCTTTTCTTGGCCTGAGTTGTTGCTATGCATAACAGCAGCTTCTTCGAGCTGAGCAGTATTTAAACCTTATTGATGATGTTAAATCTAAAGCTCAAAACTGAGGACTTCGTGTGAGTAAGCAGTTCATCTTTCCAAAAACATTCCAAGGCAGCTATTTGAACCCAGGTGAACAGCCATGCTTTAGCCATGATCTAATTAATTTCTAGAGTTTTTTACATAAAGTTCTTGTTTCTTGGATGATATAAATAAAAAACTTGTTTTAGAAAAATTTAACTCATTTTTTTTGAAGAAAGTAGTACGCAATGTCGGTTTTACAACTTCTAATATAGTTTACACAGAAATATGTTAAGAAAAAGTAATACTGTCCTAATGAATACCAAAAAAATAAAACTAGGTATGTTTGATTTTGGCATTTTAACGCCACACGGGTTTACTAGTTTAATTAACCATCAAGAATTGCCAATGCAGGATGTGCATTTTAGAAAAACATAAAAATCATAAAATTTGACTAATCTATACTATTATATAAAAGGAGACTCACGAAATTGATCCAGAATAAGCTCGGTAACCGCTGAACCGATTTTTATAATTCTTTTTTTATTCGATTCCTATGATAATATAGATTGTTATAACTTACACGCAGAGAAAAAACATAGTTGCAACAACCATGTTTTAAGAGGATCATAGTATGATTCAGATTATGATTGTTGCTAACATGTTCTCAACATATAATATTTTCTTTGATCATGATAAAATGATTACAACAACCATATTTAGAAAAGGAACTTTTTTGTAGGAACAAAAATATTATTGAAACAATCATTATTCTCTTATTGGGTCAAAAATAGAATGATTGCAACAACTATATTATGAATTTATTTTTAGAATCCAGAATATTATTGAATATTATTTATTTTCATGCACTGCAATTTCCACAGCTATTAATTAAGATATCTCCAAAGGTTTGCCATTGACTAGGCTGAATAGAAATATTAATTCAATCGAAAAATCTTTTTGAAAAAATTTTCTGTCCGAGCTGGGGTTTGAACCGCGGCTTTTTCGCTTACGAGCCACGCACACTACCAGTAAGCCACAGCCGCTACTACCGCTCGCCTGACTAATGCCATTCATAAACATGGTACATTAAGTGCATTGTCACAAAAATAGCAATATTTGTGATAAACAAAATATGGTCAGAATTGCGAAATATGTTTACGGTAAAAAGAAACATGTTTGCTACAATTAAAGTCAAAAATGTCACTTTTCTGCGTGCTGTTTTTAGGATCAAGCGATTTAAAACAAAACACAATAATTGAACAGTTGACAAACGAAACGGCACATAGCAAGGAATCGATAAAACTTATTGTGTCTGAATGAAGTGAAATTTTTTCCTGCTAACTGTTCAGACACAATAAATTCTTTAGATTTTTGTTATGTTCTGCTTCGTTTGCCAACAGGCAAAGAATAATTTAGACAAACATTCAAAATTCTAATATGTTTGTCTCTATAATAATATTCACATTTATCATGGTTGACAGAACTACAACATTTTTGTTGCAACTAATAGTTGAGGCAATCATAGTATGTTGACGATTTCAACTATTTTATGATTTCAACTATAACGTTATTTTTGGTACCACCATTAGTAAATAATGACTTTATTAAGGCAAACATTTGTGTTTGCAGAAATAATACAATAATTCTTGTAAAAAAATTATTATTCCAGTAATCATGTCTCCACCATGTCTTTTCTCTGCGTGTACCAAGGTTTTCGAACAATTTATTCTTTAATTATTACAAAATGACGCATTTTATTTGATGCCTTCATTCAACCAGCAGCACAATATAACAGCAAACAAAGCTTTTCTCTCTTTGTCGCGAGAGCTTCTCTCAATATAACACGGCAGCCATGTTGTGTAGTTAAGACGGATTCACTGATAACCTTCAGCATGTTTTTGTGTGATTTAAAATAATGTTAATTAAGTTGAGAGCGTGCAGAAATTTTTCTCTCTGAGCGAAAACTACATATAAAAAAAATTGCAAAACATGCTGAAGGTGATCCGTGAATCCAGCTTTACTTTCAGGGAGATTCTTGCTTTCATACAGTGTTGATTAATTTTCTTTGCAAATGTTTTCAAGTGAGTTGCCAGAATTTAGTTATAAGCATTAAGTATGTTTTGCAGCCTTGCCAGCCAGCTTTTCCCCACTTGAGATTGTGTTGGTCTATCTATAAAAATAGATAAAATTAAATTAAACATATAAATTTTTTTTTTGTACAGCGTGAAAATTCGTATATAGCAGTAAGGTGGTCTGCGGCAGGACGTCTGCCGAGCAAAACTATACATCAATAAGAATGCTGTATATATCAGAAAATTCTGATCGTCATGCATTGATGTTTCAAACGGAAACGTCTAGCTTGTGTTTTGTTCAAAGGTCAATTTACACTTTTACAAATTCAAACGATCAAAAAAAAAATTCATTGAATTGGGTCAGGACAAATTCTACTAGAACTATAACGTTAACTATGAATATATAGATAAGGAAATAGATTAAAGCATAGATTTATGTATATAACTTTGGAATAGCTAATTATTTTTTAAGCTATATTTGAAAATGTTTTTCACATGAATTAGTTTCATATTGCTGTAACACATTGCAAAAAATATAACAACATTTTAAGCAAATTAGTAATGTAGGTGGCCCATGATTTTTAACGATAGAAAATGGTTTGTATCAAAATAGAACAATTTTTGCAGGTAAATTATGTAATATGAAAGAATAAGGAAAATGAAAAAAAAAAAATTAAAATTAAAAAATGATATGTATAACAAAAGAAACTCTTGGCGTATTGTTTAGTACAAGTTGGATATTTTAGAGGTTTTTTGAAAACAATATAAAACATTGCATTGGTGAGACAACGGTAAATCTTTTCTCATTTTCCCAATTTACTTAATTGAACTTTCAAACAAAGAAAATTCGATGAAAATCGATTTGTAAATTGCGGAAATATTTGCTTGCTAAGTCAAAAATGAAATTTCAATCGTTTTGTTCTCATCTATAGTTTTATAATAACAAGTTTTTTTAAAACATACCTAATATCAGTACAAAATATTTCCGAAAAGAAAAGAAAATAACCGTTAATTTTATTAATCAACGACTGTCCATGCAAAAATGCATTGTTATGCATTGAGAAAGTCTATAGTTTTTTAGATATCGCCATAGTTGGATGTCATTTAACGGTCTTTTTTTTAAATTTAAGAATATATTTATTTTCAGAATATATGTAAAAAATTACAAAAAAAAAAGAAAGCCAGGTAAATTTATGTCATCATAACAATTACAGTTTAAATAAAATATTCACATTAAATAAAGTAATTTTTTAATATTTATACCCTTTTTACATAATCAAACAAAACAAACACAATAATTTTTATATTTAGAATTTGATTTAATATAACTAAATACTTAAATTTTAAGATTTAAAATTTGTACATGATATTTAATATTTTTATCGCAGGCGAAGCAGCGGATATTTGCTAGTATAATATAACTCTCAATATATAAATACTCAATTATTTAGTATTTATTTATTAGTTTTCCTTCAAAATGAGCTCTCGAAATATGCCGTACAATGTTTTTTTCAAAAGTTATGGCCATGTTAAAAAGACATGTTTGCTATATTTGCTTTGTTGTTAGCGAGATTTTTGAAAATCAACCAAAATCATTATAAAATAGCTATAACTTTTAAAAAAGCACCTTACAGCATCATTCAACAGCTAATTTTTTAGGAAAAGAGTAGTACTGTATAATGAAATAAATTATATTCCCTGTATTTTACTTCATAATTTTCAGAGTAGTAATTTTTCGAGTAAATAATCACATATATCTCAAAATTCTGACGTGCTGAGTAAATTCTGTGCTTGGATTCGGATTCAACGCAGAAAATGACTTCAGCTGTCTCTCAGCTGTCCAACTACAATATGCAAACAATAAAGCTGTCCATTATTTGCATATCTGTGATATTTATTAAAATAATAATAAATACCACTAACAGAGAGTACTCAGATTTGCACGGTCTTCTACTTAAAATACAGCATCTTTACTTAACCTTCACCTGGCCTCGTGGGGTACGCACATACCCCACGTTCCTTCTCGTTTTAATTTGTTTGGAATTTTTTTCTAGCTTTCCGGATTTTTTATGAACGCTGATCTTTATTTTTTCAACTTGGACTATTCTACAGTTTAAAGTGGTATCTAAAGATGATCTCTGAATTTTTTGAGACATAATCAATATTTAAACTTTCCACGAGTCCAGGTATGTTACTCAGGTGAAGGTTAATATTTACCTTCCTTCAGTTAACTCATAACTTTTTCCTTTGCTCTCAGTGCTAATCTTGTTAACTTTTATGCAAGGGCATTAAATATTAAGAATCTGTTAAAAATTTTTGCACTTGATCGTGTTTATAATTGATTTACTAAAACGTATCAAAAGCTTGAATATTATGTCACATATTTCGGCAAACAAGTTTGTTTCGGTGATAAGTTCTGATCACATTTATACATATTTCTAAAATTAGTGCCAAGGAAGGAGCCTAGTTCCGGTTTAAAATATTTTTATATTTGGTTATTAATTCTGAAAAAATTTACCTATGTTTCTGATTAAAACTAAAGCTTCAATAATTATCAAAATATCGGAATTTAACCGTTGAATTTGTATGGAAGGAACCACTAATTATTTTGTACACTTGTCAATTTTATCATTTTGCTTTATTAAAGTGACAAATTAATACAAATCTAGTTTCTAGTTGTATCTTTCCAGATAAAAGAAGTTTTATTTATACATTGTAGTATGTTTTATTAATTGCAAGAATAATTCACATAATTTTTTGATATGTTGAAGTTAAGGTTACGAATCGAAGAATGTTTTTACATTCTGTCACAGATCAGTCCTATTTTAAAAAATATAAATATTACAAAATCCAAATACATCAAAAGATGTTGTATAGCACATCAAAAAAAGTGTACTCCAATCCGACAAACAAACCCAGAACACACACAATAAATGCAAATAAACTTTTTCTCTTTATTATAATTACACAGTCCAACAAATTAAGACTTTTTGAATGGAACAGAATAGCGACCCCATAATTCTGAAAGGGTATGTTGAGTAGATCATTTTTGTAGAACAAACTTATGGTCCAGCACGTCTGAGTTTTTTTTTTACAGTGGGTTAAAGTTTTCATTTTTTGGTCGAAGGGAGCATTATACTATACAAAAAAAAAAATGCTGTAAGTTAATGTCTGAGAGAATTCTTATGATCAGAGTTGTATAGTGGAATTGTATGAGGATTATTTTTGTAGAAGATCTTAACCCTCTAACTGGTCTCTTTATGGGTCAATTTGACCCTTTTATCGAGAAAATCAAAAAGTATCCTTTAAAAAAGGACATTTAAGGATTAAAATATTCTACGAAAATGTTTGCCGAAAAATTTCAGTGGGGGTCACCAAAGACACCAATATTGTAAATAAAGCTCTTTATGCTTAATTAGTAAAATTCGAGTTCGGCCGTTAGTAAATTTCGAGTGGGGGTCACCAAAGACACCAATATTGTAAATAAAGCTCTTTACGCTTAATTAGTAAAATTCGAGTTCGGCCGGGCCAAACACTGAGTTCTCGCGTCTAGTAAGCTGTTACTTACAAATCGGGTGTGATATTTATTAAAATTAATAATAAAAAATAAAAGAAAAAAATCAAGCATAATTGAGCTACTAAGCAGTACATATCGGGTGTGATTTTTACTAAAATTAATATAAAAAAAGAACAATTGAAGCTTAAATAAGCATGGCGGATTCAGTTTGCAAATTAAGAGATTGGTTTTGTTTTATTTGTGGACATTTTACGCACCATCAAAGCAGAAGAAAGATATTCCCTACAATTGAAGAACCATATTTTCTTTTCTTTGGAATACGATATTTATCTGAAGCTTGGATACCAAAAACTGTATGTACTACCTGCGAAAGTGGTCTTTTGTCCTGGTACAAAGGCGGTACTAAGGCGCTGCCATTTTCTGCGCCTATTACATGGATTGAACCTGAAGATCACAAGTCAGATACATGCTATTTCTGCGTAAATTACAAATTTGGTAGAAGCCAAAGGCACTACGCGAAAATGACATACGACGCAACAAATAATGTCATTTTACCAGAAGTGGCGCTGTGAAGGTGTTCCGGTGCCTCAACCGCCTTCACAGACATTTTCGGCCAATATGACATACGCCAATACAGAAATAACATCGGCGGTTGAAAACATATCAGATATAAGTTACTTGCCTCTTGATTGCTTAAACATATGTCCTAATTTGATAGACCAAGCTTATTTTGAAGATCTTGTAAGAGATTTAGGACTAACAAAAGAGAAAGCTGAAATATTATGTTCCAGATTGAAAAACAGGAATTTGATAAAAACCGATGTAAAAGTTACATCGCCAAGAAAAAGACACGCTGATCTGGAAAGTTATTTTAAGAAATCAGAAGAACTTGTATACTGTTGAAGTATTGAAGAGGTTCTAAAATATCTAAAGCTTCCACTGGACTCTTCCGCTTGGCGACTATTTATAGATAGTTCAGAACACAGTTTAAAAGCAGTTTTACTGCACAATGGAAATCAGCATCCATCAATACCGGTTGCGTATTCCACAAAAAAGGAGGAAACATACAAAAATATTTCAAATCTCTTAAATAAGATTGACTACTATAAATATAAATGGGAAGTATGCGCAGACTTCAAAATGATTGCAATATTCACTGGAATGCAAACAGGATACACAAAACATATGTGCTTTCTTTGTAAATGGGATTCACGTGCTACCAGCAGCCATTAACATATTAAATATTTCGAAGAACGTAAAGAAAATATTATTGGTGACTTAAATGTAATCCATGAACCCCTTGTCCCAAAAGATAAGGTCATACTTCCACCGCTGCATATTAAGTTGGGCTTGGTGAAAAATTTTATTAAAAGCTTAAATTCACCAGGAAATGCTTTCAAACGCATTCAAACAATTTTCCCCAGATTATCTGCAGCAAAATTAAAAGAAGGTAAAATACGGTTTTAAGAAATAATTTATTACATTAAATGTAAATTACCTTTTCTAGGAATGCTCGTTGGACCCGATATAAGAAAATTATTACAAGATGAAGAATTTTATGGTCATCTGTCGGATATGCAAAAGACAGCATTTGACTTTATGCAGCTGGTTATATCAGAATTCCTTGGAAACTCAAAAGCACAAAACTATGCAGAAAATATTGAAAACATGCTAATCGGTTTTAACAATATTGGCGTTAAGACGTCACTACAGCTGCATTTTCTGAACTCTCATCTAAATTTTTTTAAAGAAAACCTTGGAGCGGTTTCAGATGAACACGGTGAAAGGTTTCATCAGGATATAAAGGTATTGGTAGAAAGATTCAAAGGGAAATCCCAAAGTGTAATGCTTGCTGAATACGTATGGGGCTTGTACAGAAACCTTGACCCATCGGAACACTCACGTCAAGCTAAATACAGGAAAGCACATTAAGATTAATCTTTAATCCATTGTCATACTACTGCTATTTCCCAATTCCCTTTTAAAATTTGAAGCAAAAAAATAAATATGTACATACTACAATAAACCACTATTAAAACAAAATTACATATAATTTTTTTATAGAAGTTGGTGAGTAATTTTACTAATTAAGCGTAAAGAGCTTTATTTACAATATTGGTGTCTTTGGTGACCCCCACTGAAATTTTTCGGCAAACATTTTCGTGGAATATTTTAATCCTTAAATGTCCTTTTTTATAGGATATTTTTTATCGATTTTTGACCCTCGATAAAAGGGTCAAATTGACCCATAAAGAGACCAGTTAGAGGGTTAAGATCTTCTACAAAAATAATCCTCACACAATTCCACAATACAACTCTAATCATAAGAATTCTCTCAGACATTAACTTACAGCATTTTTTTTATATAGTATAATGCTCCCTTCGATCAAAAAATGAAAACTTTAACCCACTGCAAAAAAAAAAACTCAGACGTGCTGGACCATAAGTTTGTTCTACAAAAATGATCTACTCAACATACCCTTTCAGAATTATAGGGTCGCTTTTCTGTTCCAAAAATGCTGTTGGACTGTGTTATTAGCAGGGCTCGGATTTTGATAACCTGAAAACCTGCCAAAAATTAAATAAAAAAATTACAAAAATTACCTAAAGACAGCAGAAATTACCTAAAAACTTACAAAAATGACCTAAAAAGACAAACAATTATATAAAAAATCAGGAAAAATAAAGCTTTTAAATTAAACATTGCTAAACTTAAAATTTATTTTATATAATTTTTATACAAATCGTTCCAGTATATAAAAAAAGGTACATTTTGAAGTTATTAAAATTGAAAGAACGTTTGTAAAATTTTTGTAAGCAAAAAACTTCTTTCTACTTCTACACTGACGAAACGAACATATTTAATTGACGATATGTCGTCGGATGTTTCTCTTCTAATTTCATAGTATTAAAATTCTTACCCCCTAATATTTCAGCAATAGCGCATCAAAATAGAGTTAGTTAAAATAAGCATATCCCGAGTTTTTATCTAACACTTGTTTCATTTTTCTACATACCCTTTCGTCAGTTTCACCGCGCTCAGGGCTTTTTTTTCATCGAGGTCTATAAACAAAGCTACTTCTTTTTCGAGAGGTAATGTTTTTGATTGAAGGGAGGACTATTGTTAATAGTAAATGCAAATTTTGGTCTTGTTCCAAATTATGGAAGCTCCACATATCACTATATTTCTAATAGTGAACTAAATCAAATTTTGATTACTTTCTTGAGAATAACAAGAATTTTTCTTTACTTAATACAGTGAAACCCGCTTAAGTACCTCCCCTCTTAAGTACCTTACCCGCTTTAGTACCCAACATTTTTGGACACTAAACATTTTTCATGAAAATTGATGTATGTTTACTCTCTTAAGTACCTCCCCGCTTAACTACCCAACCCGCTTGAGTACCTCCAATTTTCATACTTTAATTATCATTTTACCTACAATTTTCCCCTCATAAGTACCTTTCAAATATTTTTTTATGGCAACGCTACACAATCGATATTTTCATAACATTCACTAAATAATCGAACATCGCTAACTGAAAGTAATAACTAAAGAAAGAAAAGAAAACTTGCGCTAACTTAAAGAAAATAAAAATGCCTGGCAAAGGGCGAAAAATCACTAGTCTTACTTTAAAAAAGAAAGTGCAAATAATTAACTTAGTAGATCACAATAAAAAGTCAAAAAATGAAATTGCGCGATATTTTAAGTGTGATATTTCTACAATAAATAGAATCTTAAGAAATCGCGAAAAAGTGGAGAAAGACGCTAATGCAACATGCTTAAAACGAAAGCGCCTTCGTGGAAGCCCAAATGAGGAAATTGAAAAGACGCTTTCCCAGTGGTTTGATAAAATGAGGGCCGTAAATGCAGTGCTATCAGATGCTCAAATTATGCTAAAAGCGAGAGAGTTCGCAAGCAAATTGCACTGCAACTTTCATCCTACGAATGGCTGGTTATGGCGTTGGAAGCGTAGGGAAAGTATCAAATTCACAAAAATAACTGGAGAGGCAGCTGATGCTGACATCGAGATGGCAGATATGTATAGGCATCAAGTGTTGCAGAATTTGTTAAAAAATTACGAGCCTTGTAATATTTTTAATGCGGATGAAAGTGGTTTATTTTATAAGGCATTACCCAACGGCACATTAGCAAGGAGGGGCACTATAGTGACAGGTGGAAAAGGTCAAAAAGCGCGACTGACTCTTCTGTTCTTGTGTAATGCAGACGGAACAGACAAAAAAATATTTGCAATTGGAAAATCCAAGAATCCCAGATGCTTTAAAGGAAAAACCACTCCGTTGCCTTACTATTTTCAGAGTAAAGCTTGGATGGTTGGTTCGCTTTGGTCAAGTATTTTGAAAGAGTTTGATCAGAACATGGTAAAGCAAAATAGAAAAGTTTTGCTTTTTGTTGATAATGCTCCTTGTCATAAGGTGGCCGATTTGAACCTCGAAAATGTCAAAATTGAGTTTCTTCCACCAAATACAACGTCAATAATACAGCCACTTGATCAGGGAATCATACATTCTTTTAAAGTCTACTACAGACAAATAATAGTCAGAAAACAGCTGCTTGCAATTGAGAAAGGTTTATCAAACAAAGAGTTTTTGAAATCTATTTCAATTTTGGATGCGCTGACTTTTGCAAAGCGAGCATGGTGGCTTGTAAAAAACGAATCTATTGAAAATTGCTTCCGGAAGGTATGTTTACACTTTATCTGTTAAATATTCTTTTTTTTATAAGTTTATTGTTCTTGCAGGCAGGGTTCGCTACTGAAAATACTTTGCTTGATTGCGTTGAGGAATTAGTAGATGTTCCAATTAATACTACAGATTTTGAAGAGTTTGTAAATTGCGATAAATATGCTCAATGTTTTGGGATTCTGACTGACGACGAAATTGTGGCATCCGTATTAGAAGATCATGCCGAAGAATTGCTATCAGAAGAAATTTCTGATGATGAAAGCATTGCTTCTTTTATTGTTCCTACTTCAACGGAGGCATTAAAAGCATTTACTACATTGAGAAAATTCATGGAATTTTATAATCTCGGCATCGATGATATCGAATTGTTAGAAGAAAAGATATTTAAAAATCAGTTTAAAAACATTCATCAAAAGAAAATTACTGACATTTTCATTTTATAAATACTTAATCTCAAACAAAATTAAAAACATACTTATTATTGTTTGTTTATTTATTTTTTTATTAAAAGTTTATTTTAAAAAAGTCTTTACAATACACAAAGAAGTGCGTATTTACCTTATGTTCCTTTTTAAAAAATTGAATTCTTAAATTAAATGATCTCATAATTACAAATTTACGAAATGTTTTTTTAATATAGATATTTTTTTGTATTTTTGAACAAAAGCACATATTTTTATTCGTTTTAAACGGTTAACAAGCCCATATGTATAGTCAAATGTTAAATATACCAAGTTTAAGCGAACCCGCTTAAGAACCCAGCTCGAGGTACTTAAGCGGGTTCGTTTAAGTACCCAACCCGCTTAAGAACCTCAAAATGCTGACAATTTTGGGTGAGGTACTTAAGCGGGTTTTACTGTATTAGAATCAATTCACAATAACGTGAGATATTTGGTAATGTCTTCATGGCTCTCCATGGCTAGAACCAATGGCGTAGCTTAAACATTTTCGCTCCAGGCGAAGAACTCTCTATAAAAATTAAAACTCTTCGTTCGACAATCGAAAAATGAGGTCTTAGTCTTTGATATTTGAAATTTTTTGTTGACATTTCTTAAAAACATGAGATTGAAGAAGTACGAAATAAAAAAATTTCAGAACGTTTACGGATCGTTAAGAGCTAGCGACTTTAGCCATGGATATATTCACAAACTTCTGATTTTCACAATTTTTCGCTATTTCATCAGTTTTCTCCTTACTTTAATTAACCTGAAACACAACTCTAATTCATAGACTAGGGCAATGCTTTTTAAATAGCTTTAAATCGTCCAAATAAGTTTTTAAATTCAATCATACAAATAAAGATTTTTTTGAATTTATGGAGCGAAACTAAGAAAAAGTTAGCAAAATTTTATATTGCCTGTGCGAACTTTAAAAATGAAAAAGCTTATTAGCGAAATAGTGAAAAATGGTGTAAAAAAGGATTTTCGAGAATTTTTTTAACCAGATCAGCAGTTTTTTCTCCATAAAAGCTAGGTCCACGTCATTGGCAAATCTTGTAATTATTTCAATAAAAAGTGAAACTTTCAATTGAGAAATCATCATCAATGATATCTGAGACCATTTTTGTATTTTTTAATTTTATTTTACTTATATAAAAATTTGATAATTGCAAATTAAATCATCTTCATAACTGGTGCAAAACGAACCGCAGGAACCTTAACATGAAGAAATGCAAGGAAATGTCTTTCTCGCGCAAGCCAACAATTAAATAAACCTTCTAAATTTGTGGTTATCCAACGGAGTCCTTAGATGTTTTCAATGATCTTGGAGTTACAATGGATCATAAACTATGCTTTAATATTCATGTAAATAAAAAAATAAATAAAGCAAGTAGTACTTTAGAATTTATTAAATGTTGGGCAAAAGAGTTAAATGATCCATTCATAACGAAAACCTTATTCACTTCCCTAGTGTAGACTATCTTTGAATACGCTTCAGTTGGTGCCCACGATACGGTTGTTACATAGACGACATTGAATCAGTGCAGAAACAATTTCTCTTGTTTTGCTTAAGCTATCTTTATTGCAATACTGATTTTCACTTACCACCTTATGAATATCGGTTACAATTCTTAAATCTTCCTTCTTTAAAAAGTCAGAGAATTATGATAAATGCTTGTTGGATTATAAAACTCTTACATGGATATGTCAACAGTCCATATTTATTGAGTAAAATATATTTTAATATTCCTCTTCGTCCTAGAAGATCTTTTGAGTTACTCCACATGAACTTTTGTAGAACTAATTATTTGCAAAATGAACCTCTTAGAAGCGCTTGCGGTGATTTTAATTTTGTATCTGATGTTATATCCTTAAGTGAATCCATGGACTCAATCAAACATAAAATTATAGATTACCTGCAGTACCGTCGTTGATTATGTAAAGTTCTTTCAAACATATATCTGATGCATCTGGTGATTTGTAAACACATTAATATAACAATCTAAATGGACCTAAGCGTAAAATGGAAAATTTTGGTGTATAATATATCTAAATAATCTGAATGGACCTAAACCTGGGATCTTCAATTGCCTCATATCTTCAAGATGGTTGTGACAACATTTGTTGACGGTACCATGGTGTCTTGGTGTCTTTTTACCTCTTGAAACACTACGTTAGATCTGATGTTATATCCTTAAGTGAATCAATCCATGGACTTAATCAAACATAATATTACATATTACCTGCAGTACCGTCGTTATTTATGATTAAGTTTTCTCAAACATATTTCTGATGCATCTGGTGATATTTGTAAACACATTATCATTAATATAACAATCTAAATGGATAAATGGACCTAAGCCTAAAATGGATAATTTTGGTGTATGAACATCTAAATAATCTGAATGGACCTAAACCTGGGATCTTCAGTTGCCTCATATCTTCATGATGATTGTAACTACACTTGTCGACGGTATCGTGGTGTCTTGGGTCTTTTTACCTCTTGAAACACTACGTTAGATCGATTTGTAATATATTAATATGAGTGGCCGATAAGACCTAGTTTGTCTTGGTGCCTGCGTTCGCAACTGGTTTTCTTTAATTTATGAAAATTAGTTTGGTGAAGTTGACCTAGTTTGTCGAGTAACCACCCTGTCAAGCCTGGACCTCACCGGCTTCAGGAAGACAGAACGATATATATTATATATTTACCTATATGAGTGGTGTTTTATTGGGTATGAGACCTTGTTTGTTACACGACTCCGCCGATGTTAATTTTAAATTTGCTATAAAACCTGTTAAGGTTTAGCAATGGAATAAATAATTAATTGCAAATCTGAATAAATACCGAGGTCCATTTTGCCGCCCCTACGGTTTTGCACTGTATAGAGCAATCTTGTGCAAAGTGAATCTTAAGAGAAGTTCTACAAGTAACAATTTTCTAAAATAGTTAAATACTTTACATCTAAATGGACATTTTTTATAAACAAGATGCGTTTTCTTCAACAGAGTAGTTGAAATATGAATATATTAAAGTGCTTAAACATTTTCCATTGAATTGTACATTTAATGAGAGAACCAAAAAAACCATGTCAAAGCCTGATATTTCAAAGAATTATTTTTAATTTTTTGTTAAAATTCTTACTAAACTACAATAACAGCTTTTCTAACAATAGGTCTGTTTCCGTACTCGATCCAAGTAACTTGAAGTTGCTTGAAAGCGTTTCTTTACACATTTTTCAAGCTCGAGAGAGAAGAATAATAAGCAAAATATCACTCTCTATTCTAATACAATTACTCGATTCGAGTGAAATTTTTTCCAGCACGAATCTTCTTTTTCCAATCGCTCCAATTTATTGTCAATCAGCTGTCAAAGGAAATTGTTCTCCTCGAAACTTGCTTGAAGTCGTTTCTGTACTTTTTTGCAAATTCTCACATTTTTCACAAATTCTCACAGAAAATTACATAACTCTCACAGATTGAACCTTACTCGAACTTTACTTGAAATTAGTACGGAAACAGACCTAATATTGCTCTGTACAACACAAGCTTATCAGCTAGTTTTGTAACAAAAATCTCATAAAAATAGTTGACGTATTTGAATAGAATATTTTCGTTTAAAATTTTTTTTTCAATCCATTTTTGTAAATAGCCCACAAAAGTGCAATATAATGAAAACAGTTTAACCTTAAACGTTTTTAAATTTTCAGTTCATAAAAAAATAAAAACAATAGTACTAATAAATACTGAAACCACAATGACAACAACACAAAACGAACTGAAAAACAATCTTTGTACAGGATAACGAAACAATATTGCGCTCGGACGTGACCGGTTGTAAAAGGATTTATTATTAGAATATTTAAATTTGTTGAGAGCGTTTCATTTTTCACCTCCTTTCTGTGTTTTTTTCGTTTCTACTTTTTTATTTTTTATTTTTTTATGCACACCTCAATCAAGGGAGGTTCTCAGCCCTTCTGATTTCTACAGCTTGTTGTTGTTGCAGCGGCAGCAGCAATTTATTCAATTTCTTTCGTTTTTTTTTTATTTGCCATTATTTTTCATAAACTTGATTTTTACTATTGAAATGAGGAAAAAAAAAACAGAGGCTGGCACGTTATGAAATACTAAAAAAATAAATCTAAAAAAATAACGTAAAAATCGAAATGACAGCAACAGCAGCAAATATAACAACAACAATAGCAGAAAATTTTCATGCGTTTTTTCTAACAAAACGGGTCACGTTATTGCGACGAAAGGATTTTTTGTTGAGTTCTACCGATTCTTTTTTTTACAATGTTTTCTACCGTCGCGTCGGCCATCAGCTTCAGACACAACATTGAGAATCCTTGCCGCTCTTGTGTTAGTGCGGTTGAGAAAGCGTGGAAAAAAAAGTTTATTTGCATACTAATATTCAACGGATTTATGATTTGTATTTTTATTCTTTCCTTTTTTTCATAGGGAAGAGAAGAAACATTCCGTAGCGCCAGACAGATAGAGCAGCCAGGCAGACACACATATACAAGGATACATTGTTTGTTCAGTTTTTTTTTCTTTTTCGATAATAATTTGAAACAATGGATATTAAAAATGTTGTATTCGCGAGCAAACAATAACGTTTAAAATAAACGGAACGGGTATGAATGGACCCGCATATAACCCGTATTCAGACGCATATTCTTTTTTGTTTGTTGTTGTTAATTATTGTGCTAGACATGTTGGAGATACATGTGATAAGCATGCAGGATGTTGGAAAAAAAATAAATTATTAAGTGTAGTCAACGAATAGAAGTATCGCAAAAGTATTTAATAATTCACAACATTTTCATTGTATTTTTCGAGGAATTATTTTTAAAAACAAAGCCCTATATCTGCACAGATATATAGAAAATACTTCTATTTGCTTAGATTTAAAATAGGAACAAAATTTTAATCCAGAATTTAAATAAAAGAATAAGTAAATACGTCAGCCTTTATCATATTTTCAAAAAAAAAAAAAAGAGTTAAAAATTATCTTCGAGAATAATCTTTCGGACATAAAACTCGTTCTAAAAATGGAATTATAGTCAAATTTCTCATGAAATATTATCATTGAATAATTTACTAGTCTTCGACTAAGAGGTACTTTAAGGTAAAGGCTACTTTTCAAACTAGTATTAACAAAAAGGTATTAATAAAGTACTAAACTAACATTAACAGAGTATTCAGTGAAGTTTGTTAGCCCTGCTAAGTTGCTAAATTTTAAATGTTAGCAGTTGTTGGTGTGTACGAACCTGCCGTGCTTAGACATTAGCAAATGGTAGTTTTATAACCTTCAATGCAGCACCGTGATATTTAAGGATATGTTTGAAAAGGAAGATGTTGTTGAGACTAAATTTTGTATAGAAGATTTTCTACCTTTTATTTATTAATTCCGTTCATTTTTATTGCAATAAAAAAATGTTTGGAAATCTATTATTATAAAGGATCTTCTGGATCTGTGAGAATTTTTTGAAAAAATTTTTAATAAAAGTCCTGGTTATGGATCGAAGCCGAAGCAGGAAAATGAATTTCTATTCTTTAAAAATTTTGTATCGTAAATGTATGACACCATATCATCGATCCCCCTCTCTGAGCCAGTTCGATAGAAGGGTACTTTTTCGCTCCGGCTTAATCGCTCCGGCTTAATCGCTCCGGCTTAATGTATATATCGCACACCCTCTACAAAAGAGACACAACATACAATTTTTACATTTCCAGGAGAAGCAAAAAAAAATTTTTCCTTAAATGGACTCCATACAAAGAGACAAAATTCCTATTACTGTTTTCTTTAATTAAAGACTAAAAATATTTGTACAAAATGAAGACAGCCGATGTAGATGATCACTACAAATTGTTTTACACGAAAAAGAAAAAATTTGGAAATTTTGAGTTGTGTCTCTTTTGAAGAGGGTGTGCGATATCATGACCCTGGTGCTCACTTGTTATTTTCCATTTTTAATAAAGAAGAACAGATTGATCGATTCCAGTAATCGAAACAAATTTAATACATTTAATCCATTTCCACCAAAACGTCTTACGAATGGCAACAAAAGTTGAAAAATGGTGAAAAAATTTAAAAGTTTTAACGAAAGTTGGAATTTTATAGTATAATAACAATACTCGTATAATACAAATTTTAATTAAATTTTTTTCAGCTTTCGATTTGTGCCATCCTGAATTACACTTTACATGTTTTTCTAGTTCAACTAAATAAAAAAAAACTATCACAAATTTGTAGTTTTTTAATGGGAAAAATCTGTATAGTAGACAGTACCGTAGCCATGAATTACCCAAGGGAGGGGGGAGGTTTTGATTAAAAAAAATATTGATAGTTTTTGATATCATAAATCAAAAGGAATTTTTATATGTATATTAAATGTTTGCTACTTTAAATTGTTGACGCCTAGTCTAGACAAAGACGATTTGATATAGAAATAAAATTTATAAAGTTTCGTGCCGATTGATAGACTTTTAAAACTAGCTCAAGAGAGCAATAAATGGAGAAGCATTTTACAAGCGTTCAAAACATCGCTTGAAGTAAATTTTAAAAAAAAAGGTATGCATTTCGTTTTTAATATAATTGTTCTTTAAAATGAGTTAACAAACATAAAAATTAGATTAAAAGTACCAGAGTTGTGATATTTTACTTTTCGAAAAATGTTATTTTATTTCTTGTTTCAATACTGAAATGTTGTTGAAATAATTTCTGAAACAACACTTATTGCAAATGAGGAGTGTCTGTTCAAAAGTTTCTTTTTAAAATTTTTGAAAAAACCAGTTTTTACTATATTTTAGCACTTAAAATATTTAATCTTATCATTTGCACAAAAAAAAAGAATGAATTAAAATCGTCAATTTTTCCAATATTTTGTGTATAAAAGTTTTTGTTTCTGTTCAAAAAGGCCTAAATAAGCGCACTGAAAAATTGCTTTTAAAGATATTTAAACAAAAGGAACTAATTTCCATACAAGGTTTTAGTTTTTGTACAATATTTAATCAAACGGTCTTATCAAATTTTTTTCAAAGACATAATTACAAGTTCCCTTTAAGGTAAGAAATGGATTATTCAATGAATGAAAGGCCTCAATGAATCCTCATTACTACAATGAGAAACCAACGAAGAATGTGAACGTGTTGAGCCCGACATAGAGCACTTACGTGTTTAGTGAATTAATTATTTCTGTGAAAACTTCGTATGCATTTTTTATTGTTGTGTTTATTTCATAAAATGCTTAAAAACCTTATCAAAAATGCCTATTTCTTCAATGACTGCACAGAAGGACATATTCTTTAATTTGAAATCTCTACAACTTTAAAGCCAATAAAATTTTTTTATCCATGCTTACATCATATTAGCTGTTGGTCTCAAAATTGTATGCACAACAAAAGCTAGACTTTTTTCAGTTTTCTTTAACATCATACAATGTCGAAATTGTACAGACACCAAAATCACAGAATCCCCAAAAATACAAAAATGCAAAATCAAAAAGAAAAGAAACGACGTAACGGGGTGTTTTAGCATAGTCTTTAGCTATTTTGTGAAAAAAGTTACAGAAAACAAAACTCGGATCAAAAAGTCATAGCTGTTGGAACTTGATGTTTTTTCAAAAATTTTCAAAGTGCCTGTTTTTGGGCATTTCAAACACAAAAATGAAAAAAATCATAAGAAATTTAAAAAAACTATATTTATCATTTAAAATGATTTCAATAATTTTAAAAAATATTTCTGATTTTCGTTTTAAAAAAATTCAGTTCTAATTTATGTAGTAATTTTACATCAACATTTCAATTGACGTTACTAAACTAGTAATTAAAACGCTTATTAAATTTTTCTGTTCTAGTTTTTAATTTTTGGGAAAAAATAACAAAGAATGTGAATGGACAATCTTGATCACAAATGTATTTAGTTGGAACTGCGACCACATAAATAGCAATTTGAAAATCAAAAGTTTTTATTGTTTTTATAAGTTGAAATGCGAGAGGCGATATTGTGGTATTTCGAAATTCGGTTGCGATGTCTTAAACTTTAAAAACAGCATCCTACGTGCTCCTTGTAGTGTATCATTCATGACAGCCGCACCATCGTAAACCTACCCGAACATAAAATCGCCATCTATGCCGAAGTCCTTATATTATCTTTGATCTGAAAGCATACGTCTCAATTCAGTTCAAAATTGAAGTGGTTTGAAACTTTTTACGCTGTTGCGTTGTAGTTGCCTTGATGCTAATATAAGACTTTTATACTTTGTAGACCCCAAGGGGGGGTTTTAGCCCCCAAGATACCCTTGTCTATGGGCCTGATCGTAGCGTATGTATCGTAACGTATCATATTATGGTTTGTATATAAATAATTAAAAAAGATATTTCAAAGATCTTGATTTGCAAGTGCCAGGTGTAGAAAAAATCTCGAAACTCCAAACTCGAAATTCTAAAACAAATAATATAGATTTAGGTCTATTTCTGATTACTCTGGTTCTTGGTTGTGAGATTGGGACTCTAGGAAAAGTTAAAAATATTCTTAACTAAGTTTTTTCATGGGAAACTCCCAAATCAAATTGAAAATAAATACAATGCAAACGTTGTCAATACTGGGGACACATTGCAAAAAAATTGTAATAGAAAAGTTGCATGCGTAAAATGCAATGAAGACCATGAACCAGGCAAATGCGTTCGAATTGATAAAGTTTCCTCTAAACCATACTGTATTAACTGTAATCAGCAAGGAAATCCTGCTTATTATCGTGGTTGTCCTGCTTTTAAAGAATATCTTCAATGGAAAAAAACTCTATTAAGGGAGGCTAAAGAAAAAAAATAGTTTGTTGAAAAAAACTTTTTATCTACTCTTCATGGTTTCAATTCAGTGATTCCTGGAAAATCATTTGCTAGTAATTTGTATTCAGAATCAAATCGTATCCCAAAACATCCTCATTTAAATAATAAAAAATCACCACAATAGAAGAATTTCTTAATTTAGCCAATTATTTTAAAGACCCATCTCTATTATCCATTGAAGATAAAATCAAAAATTTTCTTTTAACTTTCAAATCACTTCCTATGGAACAAGCCAAGAACGAGTACATGCTTTTACTCAAAGAAGTTTGAATCAATTATTGGCCATAACTTACTTACCTTTAACGTTAGATCTTTAAGTGATAAAAGCAGACAAGTTGATTTAACAACAATCTTAAATTGAAATAATATCGATATTGCTTTTCTACAAGAAACTCATATTTCTTTAAAGAAAAAATTTTTTGGGCAATTATAATTTCATTCATGACAATTCATCTCTTGGAGTTGGGATATTTATTAAAAAAATCTTAAATATCTATTCCTAATCTTATATTTCCTAATAGTTTCATTATCATTAACCAAATTAAAAATTCCGTTAAAAAAAAATTTGACTGGGAATCTTATACTTCCCTTCTAATACTTCACCGTCACAAATGTCTGATTCATTGTCCAAAATCAGAATTTATTCTCAAAATTTGACAGTACTTTTATTGGGGGTGATTTAAATGAAAAAAGTCCAGACTGATGCGATTCCCTGGAAAATTTAAATGGTAAAACCTTAAATAACTAACTTCAATTTCATTCTCTTGATTTTCATAGGCTGTGCGATATAAATCCTTCGTTTCCAAACGGTTCTTCATTTCTGGATCATTTTTTAATCAGCACAAATTTTATTGATATTATTAGTACTAATTTCACAATTTCTACCTTGCCTTCCTTTTCTGATCACTTTCCTTTGAAGATAAAAATAAGATTACCTGATTTTGACTTTGTTGTCAATTCTACAAGACACTTCATTTCTTATAAAAATACGGTATAGTCTGATTTTCGCTTAGATTTAGATAATGCTTTCGAGGAGATAACTCCAGCTTCAAATATAAATCTTACAAACTCTGAAATAGATCATTCAATTGAATTATTTACCTCAGCGGTCATCTACACATCGAACTCTCATTCGGAAATAATAGTACTAAAAAAAATTTATTGTTCCAGATAATATTGAAGTTATTTTCAAATTAAAATATTGATGGCAAAAATATTTAAAAAAGATTTATAATCGCAATTTTAACAGAAAAAACTCAGAATATCAATTGCTTTCAGCACAAATTCATTTTCTTAATATAATAATAAAAAATCAAATTAAACTTTATCAAGCTAATTAACTTAATGAAAGATTAACCAAAATCAAACCAAGGCCTTTTTCTTTCAAGGAGTTATACAGATTTATTGACAGAAAAAAGTCTAAATTTTGCAATAAGACTGAATATTGTGGCAATATTATTCATAATAGTTTTGAAATAGGAGAAGCATTTAAAAATCATTTTTCGGGCATTTATAGAGAAAATGTTACTGTTACAGCCAATTTTAATATAATTAATACAACGATCAATGAAGTCCCAGCTGGTTGTTCCAATCCTATTTATATTTTTGATAATCATTTTAATGCCATCCAAAATAAAGCTGATTACAAATCCTTTTTTTTTTTGCAAAATTTAACAAAAAATTTAAATACAAAAAATCATCTGGCCCTGGTTTAATTTCATATGTTTTCATTAAAAAAATCAAAAGTTCTGCGTTTATATTTTTATCTATTATATATAACAATTGCATTAACAATGGTTATTTTCCTTTAAAATCGAAAACTGCCAAAATCATTCCCATTAGAAAGAAACCAAATTCCTTTGCTTTAAACAATTTCAGACCAATTTCATTATTATCAAGTTGAGGTAAGCTTCTCGAAAGGATTATCGAGTCTAAGATGGATTCACACGTGTGCATAAACTTCATTCCAGATCACCAATTTGGCTTCAAGCCTGGCCACTCCACTGTTCATGCGCTTCTAAAATTACACGATGACGTCATAAGTAATTTAAGGCAAAAATCTTGCACAGTAGCGTTTCACTTGATATAGAGAAAGCATTTGACAGAACCTTTCATAAAGGACTTATTTACAAATAAATATTTATTGGATTAGATCCTTTTATTATAAAATTATTTTTAAGTATTCTTAGTGATAGGATTTTTCAGATTCAAATAAACAATATAAATTCAAACTTCGATTATATTAAAAGTGGAGTACCTCAAGGTTCTATTTTGGCACCCCATCTCTACAACATTGTTATTCATGTTTTCCCTCATAAGGTAAATGGTTCCAAAAGCATTCTTTACGCAGATGATTTTCTTATATATTCTCATGATAATTCCCCTGCTGAAGCTCTTCATTTAGATAGAATTCACTTTAGAATCATAAGTGACTATTACAAATCCTGTGAATGTCCAGCAACCCATAGCCTAAGACGCCTCCATTTTGGACAACAATTTGGAACACCAAGCCAGAGACAGTGCTAAAATATATAAAAAGCCTAAATCTGGACTGTTAATAAGGGCATGCACAATAGATCCTATGGGTCGCGGTGCACATGGGCCATTCATGACACAATAAACTAACTAACTAACAATTACAAATCCTGGGGTATAACCATTAACTCCTCGAAATCGCAAGCTATATGTATAAGAAATGCTTCAGGGAAATGTAATAGAAAATTAGCTCCAGAAAGCAAAAACCTTAAATAAAGGTTAAATGATGCTGATATCCTTTTTCACGACTCTTTGAAATATCTTGGTATCACTTTTAATAAACTATTTAAGTTAAATCAACATGCAAGATTAACTGTTAAGAAAATAAAAAATAAATGCTATGTTTTCTAAATTATTTTATAGTAAATCACTTAGTCAGAATACTAAATTACTTATTTATAAGGTTAGTATCCGTTCTACGATTCTATATGCATTCCCTATCAGCTTCTCAATATCACCAAGAATAGCCAGAGAACTAGAAATTATTGTTAGATCTTGTGTTAACAGAAACTTTGAGTCGCCTACGAAAAGATTCTCAAATAATTATATACATATATCATAGGGCCAATGTGATCCCTCTTTGTCACTATGCGTTTGATCTTCAAAAAAGATTTATATAATAGGCTTGAATTTAATGAAAATTACCTAATTAATGATATTTATAACAGAGAAAAAGATGTTCGTTTGTCTGATTCTTGCTACCTCTCTCCGGTTAGTATCATAAATGAATCATTCCCTAACCCCCCACATGCTCTGCCCGAATTTTATAAAATCAAATTACCAAATAGGCATAGTAAAAGGGCTAATTTATAATTTATTTTAATTATGGAATTACCTCACCAAACATAAGATATTATATACTTTTCATTACTTTCCGAAGTGCCTTCATAGCAAATTTCGTTGCATATATAAATACAAACAAATTTCAAATGTATAGTATTTAAAAATGTTTTGTAAAATTTTGCAGTCAGTTTTAAGTTATATATAGTTGAAAATGAGATTAACTTCCTCAATGTCAACTTTCAAGTTATGAGCAAAACTTGGTCTCGCCTTCCATTATGTTAATTCTTTGTATTATTATCCCTGTTAATTTTAAGCTCGTTGCATTTATACTATATTGTCATCTCGCTTTAGATAATACATTAGGGTCTAAAAATTTAACATGTAAACAAGATGCACTGTAACTTACAAAAAATTTTTTAAGTATCAATAAATGAAATGAAATGAAAAAAAAAGTTATATTTCAACGAAACAATTATGCATATAAAGCAACATTATTCCAGATAATATTAAAATGACTTTGATAAAAACCTCGTGAACACTTCGCTGATTTTTTGAGTTTTAGAACCTAGATTTACGATCCACCCGTCTGTACGCCTCCCCTCCCCCCTTCCTTCATAGTACTAAGATACATATATAATTTTTATCTCTTTTATCAGAATCCATTAATCGAAGCCTCTAATTTCTTTGATTGTGAACTGTGCAACCAAAAAAGAATTTTTATACAAGTGCTGAACTTAAAACCTTAAGCAACTGAAAACTCTTTAACTATTTAACTGACTTTAATGTGCATACCGTGACGTAAAGTGTAAAGTGTTTTTTGAGTAATTTTTCTGCAAACTATTTAAGTGTGGAACAATTTTTCTTTGAATGCTTTTATTAAGATAAATAGCACATGCCACCGACTAAATTCTACAAACTACAAGCAGGCCAGAATTTACTTTTCCAAAGAAAATATTGATTCCGAGGTCAGAATTTATTTTGTGGCTCTGGGTTTTAAGATATTCGTACCTCAAATTGTTAAAAGTACGATTATTAAAATTTTTGAAATGTTACATCGCAACGTAGTTTTTTTTTTGATAATATCTTATTTTAAAATATTTACTGTGAATTGTCTTTAAATACCGGGTGCACACTAAATATTAAGTAGGGGAGACTAGGGTGCATTCGGTAATAACATTTTCGGCATGGAGCAGCCATCAGGCAGCTCTGTTTATTCGTGAAAACTTACCCATCATTAGCATAAATAATTTTCAAAAAGTTTGACATCTCTGTCTAAACACCTGATAAAGCTACACGTAATTTTGTGGTTTCGCGTTTATTTTTGCATTATTTCGTTTATTATACGTAAGTATTTTATTTTCCAAATTTCTCATTATTTACAATCAAGTATCAAATAATAATAACAATTGAAAGTTTTCTATATGAACTTTTATTTATTCTGTTGATTTTCTATGATTTAAATACAAATTCTAAGTGTTTAATAGAAATATAAAAGGGAGAAAAACTGAGAAATTGACACTGAAATTTCATCGCCTCTGTGGTGTAGTGCACTAAAATGCGCTTGCACGGCGTAACACGGCCCGGGTTCGATTCCCGCCGGTGGCATCACAAAGATTTCTGATAAAGCCTGCAGCAGGGCCGAAATTGCAATAAAATCAGCTAGTGATGTTTTCCCTTTTCATACTGAAAATGTTGTTGTTGTTGTTTCTTTAAAAAAAATTCGTTAGAGCAATTAATTGTTCTGACCCGACCTAACACGGAGGTTACACGAGGCAGTACTGTTAAGACAGTGAAAAATACTTATTAGTTGTCAAACTTTGTGTCTGTGAATAAGAGTATAGACAGTTGGTAAAACAGTTGGCAAGAAAGTAGACAAAATAGTAAATAATTTATTTTTTATGAACAAATTTTTGTTAAAACTACGAGCACGCCAAATTATTGCAAATTTCCAATTAATTCTATTAAATTTTATCATATTCTGTCATTTGATATGCTAACTATCATTCTACTGTCCTAGATACTGTCCCGCCAACTGTCTACAAAAAAGTTAAGACAGTAGAGCAGACAGTAGCAGATTGCTGCAAAAATGAGTGTGTGTGAGTAAAAATGTGTGAATGTGTTGCGACTGTCTTAACAGTACTGTCTCTTGTAACCCCCGTGTAAAGCTCAATAAACGATTTTAAACTATCAAACAACTAGAATTTGTATTTAAAATCAAGAATGATTTAAATTATCAAACATTTAGAATTTGTAGTTAAATCATAGAAAATCAATAATATTACTTTTGTGAATATTATTATTGTGAATGTCTTAGCCTTAAAAAAATAATGAAAAAAAAAGAAAGTTTAAGAAAAAAAAAAATAAAGAAGTAACTTCGGGGTAGATACGGCATTTTATGTTTTTGAACATTCGGCACCCGGTATAAGGATTCTCCAATCTGTCTTCAAAGTCTCGTAGTCGCACAAAATGTATATTCGGAGATGATCACAGCACATTTCATATGAAATAATTTTCCTACACACAAACAAGGCCGTCCTCAGGATTTGTTCTAGGGGGGAGGGCGAAGGCATAAAGGAGTTTAGAATGCACATAAAGAAAATGTAACCTATATAATTCTATTTTCGTGGACTTTTGGTACTAATTTTGTTATCATAACACTTGCACACATAAAAAAATTATGTATATTTCAAAGAGGTTAAAAATCTTTCTCATATCATGCCCGAAACATTTAAAATTTTAATATTTTTTTCATGTAGTTTAAAAAATTTTTTCTCAACAAATATTCTTAGTAATTAGTAAATAAAATAATGTGATGTCTCCTTTAGCCTTAAACAAAATCGCATTAATTACTATTTAGCCCCAAAGTTTTCCTCTTTTCAAATAAGACAAAAATTTACCAAAAGTTATTTATTAAAATGAATAAAACCAGCAAGATTTTCAGACCATTCTTTCTAGTTTTGAAGGCCTATAACTCATAAACCAATTGCGAGCGGACTGAAATTTATCAGATTTGGATAAAGGAGGTAAAACTCCATATAATTCGCAAAAATTAAGAATAAGAGTTGTCGCTAATCTTGAAATGTTCCCCGCATGGACATCAACTGACTTATTTCTTTTTTCAACGTGCATCAATTCTAGCAGCATGCAAGTTACTAAAATTGAGTTTGAAAGCATACCATTTTTATGAATTGTTTAAAATATTTATTTTTATTTAATTCAAAACGTATGAATAAATATATAAAGAGGTACATGTAAAGATGGGTTTTGGGCTTCATTCATCTCCCAAACATATTCCAGAACCTACCTGCAAGGCTTGAGTCTGAATCCTGAATTTAATATAAGCACGTGACGCGAAAAAGTTCATAAAATTCTCAAAATGGGTGGACGCCTGTTAAAAAAATAAGAATTTGAAGAAATATAAAATAAATGTTTCAAATCGTGTTTCCTATTTAAATTTTAGTGATAAAAAACTTTTGACCATAAGAAATTCTAATGTAAAAGCGTTTTCTTAACAAGAATTTGCCATCAATTTCTTTTTAAAAATGAGTGCTTGTTCTAAAATTATCCTACCCTCGCCTAGATCGCTGCAATTGTCTCAAATTTAAATGATGCAATATTGTTAGCAATTTTATTAAGTTTACAAAAAAATTAAAAAATTATTCTAATTGAATAATTTTTATAACAGAAAAACGATTTTTTAAGCCGACTTTTGGGAAAATATATAGTTATTTAAATTTATTTTTCTATGTTTTCTTCTTGTGTTTAATTACTTAAAACATAAATTTACTTATCGTCCAAGTCCATATGCGATATTAGCTTAAATGCCTCTTACCATCTGTAGTTCCGAAGAATGATCTTCGACTAATAGGGATATCATTCCTTATCATTCCTAAATTTCTCGTACGAATAACTTTGTACTTTCTTCCATTACATTCGTAGTATTTACTTATTGCTGCGTACTATTTAGTATTAGTTGAGTTTAAAAAAATTAACAACCGAAATCTTTCAGCCTTGTTTGTTGAACAATTACTAAATATACAGATATGTATGATTGCTAAGTGGCCATAGTCTACTGAAAGAGTACGTGGCCAGTAAGCTAAAAACCCGTGGTTTAAACCCCAGCTCAGATAGAATGTTTTCTTTTTGTTCGTTATTAGTATATGTAACAAATGTATTCGTACAATACACATTTACTTTTGTACGAATACGAATAAAATATTTGTAATATGTACCAAACTACGCCCAATCTACGAATCCTATTCGTGACTGAAAACTACGAATAATATTCGTAGAATGGATGCAGTTTTTAGTAAAATTTACACACAAAATTTTTTTAGTGTAAGAATACGTATTGAAAAGTTCTTGTGAAACAAGGGTAAATGAAATGGTATCGTAACTAATTACTGCCACGGGTACAACATACTGGTTAAAAATGCATGGCTTAGCTCAGCTTTATTTAAAAATATACCTTAAAAAAGTATTATTGAGTTTTCTTTAAAATATGTTAACATATTTGTATGTATAATGAAAATATCGTCATATACAATCAAAAAAGCCGCAAGTTACAATAAACTCAAAGTTGACTTTCTTATTGATTATTGATTCACTTTATCAAAATAAATTTTCCTGCAAAATCTTACACTCTTACAACTAAAAACGACGTTTTTATTAAAAAAGTTCTAAAATCGCTAAGCGCAACTTACAATTACAATTTAGAAAGTTTTTTGACTCTCCCGTAAAATTTTTAATTGTAGCTTACGGCTTTTTGATTTAATATGTAGATATTCAAAAAATTTTCACTGTCAAAATTTCACTGGGGGCATTTTTTTAATAATCTATTGTATATATATAAAATAGGATGTGTGTATGTATGTAACGTATGGACTCCAAAACGGCTGGGCCGATTTTGATGAAATTTTCAGGTAATGTTCATCTTGGTACGGTGGGTAACATAGGCTATATTTGGACCCGATAGGTGGCGCTGGGGTGGACTTATATCGAAAATTTGAATTTATGGACCAATTTAACTTAAATTCAGAATGTATGTTTGTTTGATCATAAGAAAATAATTTGTGTATAAATGGACACGGTAGGTGGCGCTGGGGTATACTTATTTCGAAAATTCGATGGCGTGAAAAATATATAAATACTTTTAATTTTATTTTATAACGAGGTTAGTAGCGAAGCACACCGGGTTTAGTTAGTACAAAATAAAATTAAAAAATCTTCGAACAAGATTTTCTATCACTTTATGTTACTGCATAATGTAAAGACGAAGATGCCCCTTCAAGTGCCGAAACTACTCCGACATGGGACACATTCAGAGAATATGAGTTTTTTAATCATTTTGTATTTCTTAAGGATTAAAAAGCTTAAACATTCTTAGATAAGTTAATTATCTTCTAAAATATTGTAAGTAATTTTTCAAGTTTTTCCAATAACCATTCACCAGTTTCAAAATAAAAGGTTCACATCTCCGACCATTATAAAGCCAAAGTACTAACATTTAACATTTAATTTCCCAAAAATTAATAAAGGATTTCGGTTGAATCGAAGTGTTTCTTTTTTTTAAGAATAGTAGTTCTTTCGGACCTTATGAATTGTTTTATTGGAAAATTTCTTTTGCAATGCAGCATTGCCTCAAATTTGTAAAAAAATTAGCGCGAGCTTTGCATTTGGTGTTTTTATGGCAGTTTTGTTTTAAATTTTTTAAGTTATGCTTTCAATGATTTCGACAAATTGTTTACAAACAATACATTCCATTATAAGAATATAATTAAGTAAATGTATATCTAAAAAATTCTCCACTTAAAAACACTACACACTAATTATCACTCTTTGGTCTGAACTCAGGAAATTATCATCGAGAACTAAAAATTTTAGATCGCAACCAAATATTGCAAGCCTTCTGCAGCGTTGCCGAATATCATTGAATATAATTATTTTATCAACTTTTTATACCTGTGGGAAACGAAAATTTCCTTACACAGATAGCAGCTTGCAGGGATACTACTAATTAGAATAACAAAAGAATAAAAAATACACACAAACACATATATAATTCACTCATGCTCTTTTAAACAAACTCTTTCTTCCCTTTGAGCATTCAAATTAAGCGTAAACATGACACGCTCAACAATAGATTTGAGAAAAATATTCTTATTTGCGTATGAAATACTCAGAGATATCAAAGAGTTGTGAGGGCACCATATCAAATCTATATAAAAATGCGCCACTTTGCTACCTAAGAAAAGGATGTGAGTTAGATACTCAAAGCGTTTTGATTATGAATAGAGCGTAAGAAAATTCAGAAATTTTTTGAAAACAGCATAAATAAGAAATACTTCGGAAAATCAGTGTTCATCACTTTCACATTTTGTCTGTAACTTTTCAATTGGAGAGTTAAAATTCAAAACATTTTTGAAAGAGAACTGAGTTCTTTCTAAAAAAAAAATTAAGCAAATACATGCTACGGAAAATATGAAAAAACATTACTCGGAATTTTTAATTTGCAAACAACTATAAACAAGCATTTGCGATTCAATGTTTTTCAATTATTGAAAATGAAAAGTTACCAACTTTCACACCCCATCGCTGCAGAATTCACAGTTTACAAAATTATGCATGATTAGAGCCTAAACAATTGAGAAACACTCAACAGCGCAGCACAAATCAACAAATTTTGCACACAATATAAATTTGTACAAAAAAAAAAAAATGAAAAATTTCCATACCAGCTGAAAAGCATTCAAAAGATGGCCCGACTTCTGTTGCATTACAGCACCGCATGAATTCGAACTCTTTTCAATCCGCAACAAACTTCCTTCTCCCTAATCATATTAGCAACAGTTGGTGTGGTGTTTAGCACCTCATCTAAAACACCGAAATCACGTTGTCCACCCGGCTTTGAAACACTCAAATCGAATAAAACTATTTTGCAAACTGCTACAACAACAACAACAACAACAAATATAGCCAAAAATGAAAAAGGATGCTGCAGGATTTGATTTGTGGTTTGTATGCATAAGAGCAGGATTGCAGTTACAACATCAACAGTAAAAACAACAATAACAACAATTTTGCACAAAGGCTTGCCTTATAAATTCATTGCGAAAATGCGAAATGCATGCAATAAACCGGAAGTTATGGTTTTGCATTTCAATTGTAAATAATTTTTGATTTTGGCTGTTTATGTTTTGATGTTGTTGTAATTGTCAACAGCGTGCATTCAAAGTTTTTAAATGCAACAACAATGGCCATTGTTGTTTATTGCAAATTAAATTCTTTTGTCATGGAAATTGACAGTATCGAGTGACGTGATGCAGGGATAAAATGTCAACAGGTGGTGTATTTAGGCACTTACGAATGATTAGGAGTAGTTTAAGTTGATCGAGAATTCGATAGTATATATTTAGAGTTGATTATGAAATAGTGTTTTCTATATATTAAATAGATATCTATAAACATATAATGAATAAATATTTGAAGAGTGCTTTACAGCACGGTTAAAAATCTTGGACTAAATTTTAAACTTTTTTGGATTACATATAGGACAACACCAAAAACGATTACTTTTTAATTCAAGGAAAAGTTTAACATTTTTCAATCCACAAAAGATTAGTTTTCATGATTTGACAAAGTCTTTGACAACGTCCTCTGTTGTGCTGGTCCAACACCTTATCCACTCTTTCATTTCAGTTGTTAAGAATGTTACGCTTATTTTGCATCATAACGAATGCAAGTAGCTTGCAGTAAGTAAGCAAGCGAGCAGAAACGTGGGTTCGAAACCCAGCTATATTAAAGAAAAATAAAAAAATGTTCTGACCATTTCGTGATTTGAACACACGTCTTATGATGTGCTAGTCCAATACCTTATCCACTCGTCAAACTCAGTTGTTAATATTGTTTCGCTAATTTTACATCATAACGAATGCAAGTAAGTTCTTTACAGGGGTTCAGGGGTATGTGGGTTTGAAACCCAGCTAAAGTAAACTAATGTTGGGATTAAAAAAAATAGTACTTTTTGGATTAAAAATGCCTTTGAACCAAAGTTTGTATGAAAAAGTAGTCCAAAATTTTTAACCGTGACTGTGACCCAGAATAGTGTTACTTAAATAAAGTGAAATATGTATTATTCAATGAAATTTGAAATATTAAAAATATTTCAAAATAAGTAAATTCAAATCTTTCACCTTTATTTTTGATTGTTTAAACCAAATTTTAAAGACAGATTTTCAAGCATAATCAATGTCATACCAATGCAAGTAAGCTTGCAGTAAGTAAGTAAGCGATCAGAAACTAAACTAATGTTTGGATTAAAAAGTAGTACTTTTAGCATTAGAAATTCCTTTAAACCTTAATTAAGTTTGGATTAAAAAATTGTCTATAATTATTAACCGTGTGGTAATTTAGAGGATTTTTAAATTACCAATTTGTGTGTACAATGTACAAAATATTGTAAGTTAACAGTCTAATCTAATTTTTTATAAGGCATTTTAACTGTCAAGTCTGACATTTAGCTGTCAAAAATAACAAAACTTTTTAAAAATGCAGAAAAGCGACATCTTACCGAAATATTTTTGTCAAATACTAAGATATGCTGAATTTGAGGAAAATCGGTTTAGCCTCTAGCCACTGGAAATGTCAATGAATTTGCCACCAAAATCAGTTTTTTTATATATTTTGAAGTAATTTTTTAAACACATTTCTAAAATGATTCTTATACTACATTAAAATTTGTATACATTTAATTTTTCAATAATGTTATCGTTCGATTTGTTCGAAGCCCTATTTCTTGAAAACTTCTTACAAATATAAAAAGGATTTTTTTGTAAAAAAGATTGGGAAATCACTATGATTTTTAATTTTTTTGCACTAGTTATGGAAGCCAATCGAAATTATTTTTTTACTGACTTACGTTGCTCCACCAGATACTCAATTCCCGCAAACAGTTTGGATAAGTTGCTTAAACTATTATGGGCCCCATACACGCTGCAACCAAAGCAAAGCTGGAAGTGTAACTTGGAAGTTTTTGACAGTTATCACGATGAAGTCGCAGCGTGTGTGTCGAAGTTACGCAACTCATTGACGTTTGCAACTCAGGTTGCAGCAAAATTAAAAAGTCGTTTAATATTTTGGTCACAGTTGCTGTTTTTTTGCTGCGTTGTTGCTGCGTTGCAGCGTGTATGTCAAAATGGATTGCTGCAACCATCGCAGCGTGTGTGTCATATTTATTAAAAAATACGTAATCTGGTTGCAGTTCCAATAATGCTTTGGATGCAGTGTGTTTGGGCCGCATTACGATCTAAAATATAAAAAAGAACCGATTTTTGAGGCAAATTCATCAGCATTTCCGATGGCTAGTCCCTATGACAGCCCTACTGACAGCCCTATTCTGACAACTTGACAATAGTCAACCAGTATTTTTATTATTTCTATGTATTTTTTGTAATTTTTTTATTTCAAAAGAAAATTTGAAGCTAAAAAATAATAAATTTTGATAAAAATCATAGAAGAAAGATGTAAAGAAGTGCTGTAGTTGAACAGAAACGAAGTATATTTTTATTGGTGTTAGTGCACACAAACACAGACACATTCAAACAGGGTCGCATTCGGGTTTATTGTAAAGAAAAGTGTAATTTGTTATTTTTAAATGCATCTTTTTTAATTTGTTTTTATTTTATTTCCACACCACCCTTGAGGTATACAATTTGGCGCGTTACTGACTTTTTTTTGGTGTTCGGTTCCCCTATAGGCCTATTTCACCCGTAAACAAAGAAACATATAAGTAAAAGGTAACAAAAATGTGAGTACTGAACAACATTAAAATGATTTAAAACAATTTGATAAAAATTTATTTAAGTTAAAAACTTATGCATGAAGTTATATGAAATGTAATAATTTAAAATAAATTCAAAATGTTATAATTTTATAAATTAATAAATTGAAATAAATGTTAAACATAAAAAATAAAATACGTTTATACGCCTTTAAAACGAATGGTCTTATGCAGTTTTTTCCGAACGGATAGCATTTCATTACTTTTTTTTGTTATGTAAAAGTAACGAGTTTTTAAAAAAATTTCTATGAATATCTTAACTACTACATTGAAATGTCCCGACGATTTAATATGGCCTTCAAAAATGTATTTTTCAAGTAGGGAATGTTGCGTATTTAATAAAATTCTATTATAATACATTTGATACAAAAAAGACTTATTTTTATCTAACAACTTCGTTTGTGAACGAAGTTCTTTTTCAGCTATCATACCAATCTTCTACCGATTTTGGCTATAATTTAAGTTAAGTTCGCAACTCTTTTTGACCGTCGTTTTACTTTTTGATGCAAAAGTTATATTTTTTTTTGTTTTATGTACTTCTGCTTTTCGCAAAACCCGCAGTTTTTCTCTTATGGCTCTATTTATGGGTGTCGATGATGACAACTCGTCACTTGATTGCAACGCTCTTTTTAATGATATTTTTTTTTAAATAGTCGAAGGACGAGTTAACGAAATATTATTTTGAGTATTAGAATTTGAGTTATTCTCTTCCAGTTCAATATTCTCTACAATTGCCAAAGGACGACGAAACAACGCACTGCTATTGGAAGGTTCAGAATTAATGTTCATTTCTGCGGGTCTTTTCTCGGTGGTACAATCTGAACATTTTCTAAAATTTGGAAGTTACATTCATGTATATTTTAATTATATTTTTTCGTCACTTTTGCAATTTTAATTTAATCCAATAGTTTTGAAAATCTAAAATAAAAACATATTATGATACTTGGGAACAATTGCGGCTTACATCCCACGCTTAAATAATTTGTTTCTTATTTTTATTAAAAGTATTTGAAGTACATAGTCCAAAAATGTAAAATAAAATGTCGGTCTCGAATAGTTTAGGAGGTAAAATTCATGAAAACTTGACAAATTACTAATATACTCCTTACAAGGGCAAATAATCCTATCTGTTAAATTTTAAATTTTCCACAATTAGGTTGTGGAATGCTCTACCACGTAGGCTTAGGGAGACCAGTGGGAGAGTAGCTTTTAGGCAATCAGTCTTTTCCTTCTTTTATGCTCATTAGATTACTTCTTCTTTACTCCTTTTCTTTTACTTTTGTATTCCTTTTTCCACTCTTACTTTTCTTTACTCTCTAGCAAAATCTTTTAATTTAATTATGGCATAAATTACTTTGAGTTACTTGTTGTTTCAAAAATTGTGTATATAATTTTTTTTTAATTAATTTTTTGAGTTGTTATTATTTCCTTTTATTATTAACTTACATTGTACTATAAAAGAGTTGTTATTATTTCCTTTCATTATTATTTCCTTTTATTATTAACTTATATTGTACTATAAAAGAGTTTGCTCTTAGTGTAATCATGCTTGTTTCTTTTAAATAAATAAATAAAAATAAATAAAATGAAAAAAACTAAATTTATTTTGTTTTATTTTAATAGGCAGCCTTCGGCTGCTACTTAGGGATAAAAAACCTTCAGGGATAAAAAACACCGGCTTCGCTGCCTACAGTACGTCTGGATAAAACTATCTTTTTATTTACTTAGATTTCATATTTATTATGATTTTTTTTATTTTGTGCGATATCTCATTCTTTATTTTGGGCTTTATTCGACACACTTCATATTTTGTAATGCATTTTGAAACTCTCGAATTTTATCTCCCAAGCTATTAGAATCTGATATTATATTTTTGCTCATTTGGACTAAGAAGGCCCAAATACTTTTAATAAAAATAATAAAAAAAAGTATTTACGCGTGGGCCGTAAACTGCACTTATATCGATATTTCTAATATAATAAAAAAGGGCTCACTGAAAATACATATAACCTTTAGAAATTGAATGCGCCCTTGACTTGGTATTTAAGGTTTGACAGAAGCTCAATCGAGAAATGGCGCGAAATATACTGGCTAAATATATACAATTTTCTTATATTTCTGATAAGAAATATATAAATTTCTTATTGAAATTCACTTTTCACCAATTACTTTTATATCAATAACGATATTTCTTTTGAAAATTTGTTCTAATTTGAATACCTGTGAAATGAAATCAGCTTATTGTAAAGACACTGCTGACTTTCACAACTTTTCACTATTCTTTTTTTTCTTCTTTTTTATTTGAAGACTTTAATAATTTAGAGCGATGACAATCACTCTTGAATACAAATTTTTTTATTCAACTTGCATTAGTTGGCGAATGGTTGGCGGTGTTTACTTGTTCGATTTACGATGTGTCAAAAAATGCTTGCTAAAAATCAGAGATGTACTTCCTCACACAAACACTGTGTGTGAGCTAAACACCACTTCCTTATCTCTTTATTCTATGATAAAAATTGATAGGGCCTTTTAGAACGTACAAAAAATAAAAAGTATTCATTAAAGTGAAAGACTAGTGAAAGTACAGAAAATAAGGATTCGGAAATTTTACGACCATTTACTTCAAGATAATGTTCAGTGCATTGTTATAGGTGATGAAACATTCGTATAAATGGACTGCGGAACATAACCAGAATCCCAATTTTACACAAAACAGAACGTTGTTACTGCTGATTAATCGATTTCAACAATTGGAATTGAAAAATTTTGCACATAAGTATCACAAATCACAGCATTACAGCAATCACACTATATCAGCAGAAATTAACAAACAGGAGTGTCTCATTTGTCTCTTTATACCATTTTGTATTGTCAAACAGAACTAAAAAAAGGATTGTCGAGTTGCCGGTGACATCGAAGTATTCAAATAACTTCCTTAAGGCAAGCAGTTCCGTTGCAAAAGAAGTTGTGCTTAATTTTATAAAGGGTATTAAACAAAAAATTCCGTGTATGTATTTATTTATTTTATTTATTTATTCAATTCAGTCTACTGATACAAGATCTTACAGACTATTTCATAATTTCAAAGATATATCCACCAATAATAAGAGATATCTTACATTATTATAATATAAAAACAGCGAAAATTAGTTTAACATTTTAAAACATTATATTTAAATACAATGAAATTATCACTAAAATCAATATTATAAGCAACTAGCTGAAACCCGGCGCGTTGCTGCCTCGTCCCGTTTCCAAAAACCCATCAAATGTTAACATTGAACAAAGCATGTTTAAATTGTGGTTAAATACTAAATCTGTGCTACCTATAATTCCAAAGCTATTCGATAAATCATAAAGTAACTTAATCATAAAAGCCATTACTTTTGATTGGAAAGAGATATTGGGGTAATTTTTTCACATAAATTATTTTTAAGACTTGAATTTTTTGTAAAAAATATAAAAACAACATTTCGGAAAAAATAAATTTCGCCAAAAAAATCAAAGGGTGCACCTTGCTGTTTTGATGACAAAAACATTAAAATAATTTTTGCGCTTATCTGGAAGAATTTTTGCAAATAAATGCTATGTCATATGAAAGTTAGTCAGATGTGCAATTTTTAATTGATTTCATTTTTACAACAAAAACCATTTTTTGAGTAAAAAGTCAATATTTTGGACCTTTTTTGACATAATTATAAAACATAGTCTCACTGACAGTTCAACCCATTTTTGTAAAGTATATTTATTGAACTTTTGAACAAAAAAAATTTGAATCAAATATATTAATGGACAGCAGAGATATTTGCATCCAAAGACCAAACTTTGATTTTCATGGCGTTTTTTTCTCATTCTTTGGTAACGATGTTTTTTGAAAAAGTCGTTGTACTGAAAATTTCTACAATTTTGAGTGTATGTGAGTGTTTTTGATGCCAAAATAACAGAAATTTTTTTAAATTAAAAACAAAAAACTTCGATAAAAAATCATTATAATAACAAAATTGCCGTTAGTTGGAAAAGTTAGGAGGGGGCGTGGCAAAAAATTAGTATGTAACATTTTAAGTTAGAATAAATATAATATGTGCACATAGTTTGAGCAAAATCCGTTGGGCCGTTTAGATTTGTATAAAGGCCAAACAAACAAACAAACAGAAAATTATTTTTATTACTATAGATTGTCAATTGTATGAAAAAATAGATTTTTAATCATAAATTTTGATTATTTGAGATATAGGCTTTGGCAGCAAATGTTGTAAATTTGATTGGAAAGAGGTATTGGGGTAATTTTTCACATAAATTATTTTTGACTTTTTGTAAACAATATTAAAACAACATTTTGGAACAAATAAATATCGCGAAAAAAATCAGAAAGGGTACCCTTGTTGTTTTGATGACAAAACTAGTAAAATAATTTTTGCGCTTAGCTGGAAGAATTTTTGCAAATAAATGCTATGTCATATGAAAGGAACGCCGATGTGCAATTTTTAATTGATTTCATTGTATGATGCCAGGCATAGTACCCTAAAATTTTCGTTTAAATCGGTCGACCCGCTTTTGCAGTTAGTGTTTACATCAAGAGTGGTTACATAAGACTTGTATTCCTCGGCAGACGTTGTTCGGCCCCAGACCGCCTTAATGCCATATACGAAAATGTCAAGAAATGCCAAAAATATTCACCATTTTCAGTATAACTGCCAAAAGTAACCATATGAATTAAATAGCCAAATTTTAGTCAAATACAATCAAAACTGTTTGAAATATAGAATTTTTGTTGTTTTGTAAGCGGTAAAAAGGGGTGCGGCAAAATTATTTCCCTTAAACCATCTCGTACACGAAACAAATCGACTGCCAAAATTTTAGCTCAATTTAGCTAAAGCCTGGCGCACTTTGCTTCACTTTACGTTGACCCCCCGAAAAGTCAGTTTAACTAAAGTGGGACAGGCCTATTTTTAGTGCTCTTGCCGAGAGTAACCATATGAGCTAAATTACAAAATTTTTGTCTAATACGACCCAAACCGTTGAAATAAAACGTTTTCATTGGTTTGTGGGCGGTAAAAGGGGGCGTGGAAACCAATTTTTAGTACAGTTGCTGACAGTAACCGTGTAAACTAAGCCAACATTTAAGCTCAATCGACCAGTAGTAAATTTTAATGATTTCTCAAAAATTGGGTGTGGCTATATATCGATTACGCCCCTTTTTAGTACAGTTGCCGAAAGTAACCATACAAACTTAGGTATCACATGTTAGTCTCATACGGCCAAAACTGCTTAAAATATAGTATTTACACTGATATGTGGGCGCAAAAAGTGGGCGTGGAAACCAATTTTTCGTACAGTTACTGCCAGTAACTACACAAACCAAAGTACCAAATTTAAGTCTTATACGATCAAAACCGTCTGAAATAAAGCGTTTTCATTTCTTTGTGGGCGGTAAAAGGGGGCGTGGAAATTCATTTTAAGTACAGTTATCGTCAGTAACCGTACATACTAAATTACAAAATTTTAGCCTTATACGATCCAAACTGACTGAAATATAATATTTTTATTGATTTGGGGGCGGTAAAAGGGGGGTGTGGCACATTTTTCCCCTCAACCATCTCGTACCTGAAACAAATCGGCTGCCAAAATTTCAGGTCAATCGGTTTAGTAGTTTTGGAGTCTATAGACATCACACAGCCAGACACACATCGTTTTGCTTTTTATATATATAGACATTGATTTGTGGGCGGTAAAAGTGGGCGTGAAAACATTTATATATAGTGACCGCCTCTTGGAGCACCTATACAGTAAGTTTCACTGTAAAAGTGTATAGAACTCTGGAATTGCCATGATTTCGAAAAAGTGGGCGTATTTATTTTACGACCACGCCCATTTTTTGTACAGTTACCGACAGTAACCATCTGAACAAAATTACCAAATCTTAGTTTTTTACGATTGAAACCGCCTGATATATATCCTTTTTTTGGTTTGTGATCGATGGAGCAAATTTGGCTTGTATGGGAGGTACCACGCCCCCTTCTCCAATCGTTACCAAACCTCACAGGAACACTCTCAAGATGTAGCTTTATTTTCCCTGAAAATTTCATAAAGATCGGTTCAGCGGTTTTGGAGTCTATACGTGATATAGCCACATACCCACATACCCACATACCCACATACCCACATACCCACATACCCACATACCCACATACATACATCCATTTTTATATATAAGAAGAAGATTAAGTTACAATTAGCTAAACATCTAGAATTGAACAAAGAACTCTCCCTCAATGGTCGAATCGGAGCATAGAACGGAATTAACTCAGGTAATTCCGGACAATCTATGCTGCTATATAAAATGCGTTTGATACATAAAACGCTCTGTGCTTGCCTTCTTTGCGACAATTTTTGTAAGCCTAACAATTTACAGAGCGCATCATAAGATCGCATATTCTCAAAAGAAAATCTACGGAGAAGAGCGAATCTAGTGCACCTTTTTTGAATGCGTTCAATACGACTGATCTCACACTCATAACACGAGTCCCACACAATACTCGAGTATTCAAGTTGAGATCTTACAAAACTGACATAAATTGTTTTTGCCGTGAAGGGATCTAAAAATTCTTTTGAATTTCGTTTTAAAAAACAAAGTTGAGAAGAGGCTTTAGATATCATGAACTCTCTATGGTAGCTAAAAGAAAGCTTGGTATCAAATATAATACTTAAATCTTTTATAATATTACCTCTTAGAAAAACGCTCCTGTTATCATAAGACTAATTATATAAAATCGGAGAATTCTTGTGGGAGTAACTCAAAACTTTACATTTAGAATAATTAAAATTCATTCCATTATTATTACACCATATAAGAAATGATCTTATGTCTTCCTGCAAACTGAAGAAATCTGAAATATGCTCAACTTTGATACAATTTTTTAAGTCGTCCGCATATAACAGGCATTTGCTGAACTGAAAAATTTGTGGAATATCATTAATAAACAAATTTAAAAGCAAAGGGCCTAAGTGACTACCTTGTGAAGCTTTGAAAAATGGTTATCTACTTTAACAATTAGGTATCGATTTGACAAATAGGAAGAAATCCATCTCAAAAATACGAAATGAAACTCTAACTTTTCAAGTTTTTGCAATAAAATCGAATGAAACAGATTATAAAACGCTTTTATAAAATCGGTATAGAGTACATCAACTTGCAAGCCATTTCAACAGAATTTAGACAAACATTTGTAAAAATTGCTAGATTAGTGCATGTTGATCTACCCGCGAAAAAACCATGCTGTTGCGTTACAATATAATTTTTAATCTCAGAAAATAGTCGCATATTGACAATCTTGTCTAAAATCGTAGGAAATAACTGATAGCTTAACAATTGGTCTATAGTTTTCTATTAAAAATGTTTGACCAGATTCAAAAATAGGCGTTGCGAATGCAGTTTTCCATTCATCTAAAAATATGCCGGTGGAAAGTGACTTGTTAAAAATAATGATTAAAGCAATTTGGAGTGACAAAGCGCATTGCTTAAGAAATACCGGAGGAAGCAAATCAAACCCAGCTCCTTTATTAATATCTAAGTCTTGTAAGACTTTAAAGACTTCTTCTAAGGAAATTCTTATACTAGACACATTTGCAATCTGGTTAATGTTTATTATATGTATATATAATATTAAGATAATAAGTCTATATTAAAAGTTTAAATGAAAATTTAATGGAAATAAATTAAATTTTAATAAAAAACAGTTTGAAGTTAAAAGAAATAAAAAACATTGCATTTCAAGCAAAAATATGTGTGCAGTTTCTTTTCAAAGCAGTAATTAGTAAAAAAATGATGGGCATCAACTACTCTGTTTAAATATCTTTTATCAGTGCTTCTTTACATAATTTTTTTTTATAAAATGTTGTGCTTGAGTTGGAACCTTTGACAACGCTGTGCATCCCTGACCTAAGCCAGCGCTTAATCCAATTCTATAAACAATGTTGCCTCAATAATAATTTTTGGTAAATTTTTATTTTTTTTTTTAAATCTTCCTTTAAAATTGTAAGGAAAAATCTTAAGAACGTCCGATGGATTTTTATATAATCCAACAATAAAAATGAATTCGTACTTTGCTTTTTGTTGCATAAAGCCATTTGATGTAGAAAATGAGTAAAAAAACATTTTTTTTTGTACTGAACTTTTTTTTTTTTGAGCCATTTTTCTGGAAAACCGTAAACAAGTATCGTAACAACGTCCAATAGAAATTTAGATTTATCTTCTTCTATAGATATAAAAATGGATGTCAGTATGTAGGTATGTTTGTATGTGTGTATATAACGTATAGACTCCAAAACCGCTGAACTGATCCTTATGAAATTTTTAGGGAAACTGAAGCTACATCTTGAGAGTGTTACTGTAAAAACTAAAAAAATTAAAATTTAGTAACATTGTTCAAATGGTTACCGTCTGCAACTCTACAAAAATGGGCGTTGTCACACTATATCTACGCCTACTTTTTCGAAATCATGCTAATTCTGGAGTTGTAAATGTTTTTATAGTGAGACTTTGTAAATAAGTGCAAAATATTGCCATGTCCACTTTTGCTGCCCAAAAATCAATATAACTTCTGTATATCAGATAGTTTTGATAGTATAACACAGTACGACAAAATTATATTTTTTTGAGTACACATGAGAAATGTTAACAGAATATGAAAATAGTCTTAAAATAAAGAAATACGTGTCTCGGCGTTTTGCTATAGCACGTCAGAATTTTGAGAAAATCGATTTTAAAGCTTCGAAGGACCGTGGAGGTTCACTTGTAATGTAATACTATTATAAAATTTCTATAAAAACAGAATGGGTGAACTGATTTTAATTCTTGAGCTAGTTTTAAAAAGGGAATTAAATTTGGATTTTTTTTATTCTGTTAACATATTCTGTTAACATTTCTCATGTGTACCAACCACTGTCGTACTGTGTAATAATACAATTTTGTAATTTTCATGAAACTTTAGGAAGTTTTAGGATTTATGATACCTTCATTTCTTATATTTAAGTAAAAACTTGTCTTCAAAACTAAGAAGCTGTTTTGATAACGTTGCAACGACATCCAGACGTAAGATCGTTAAATCATGTAAAAATTCTCTACATTAAGGAGAAACCTTTATAGAATATAGAAAAACCCATGCCTACGAATTGAAGCAACAGTTTCTTAATTTAAGGGAAGCAGATTTTTTGCAGTGTAGGCAGGAAATGGTAAAAAGCTCCAAATTTTACCAAAAATTAAAATTTAAGCCAGTTTCTCAGTTAATCAAATATATCAACATTTTAAGTATGCATGTACCATCTATAATCAATAATGATTCGAATAGTAAAAATTTCACATAAATCCGTTCGGCGGTTCTTGTGTTTAGCGGCAGCCACAAAAATGCAAAATTTTTAAAAGTTTAATTTTTATATAATTTAATATACAGGGTCCGCCAAATAACTTTTTTTTTTGAAAATTCTATAACAAAAACTACTGGATATTTTCTCAAATTTCTTTTTTTATTTGAAAGTACAATCCTTCCGGTTAATAATGGAAAATAATTTCATTCAAATGGCTGCCTCGGCTGGCCATGTAGTAGCCTACACGATCGGTCCAATTTTTAAGCACATTATCGATTGTGTGCAGCTGTATTTCACCAATGGCTTCACGAATATTGTCCTTTAAAGCGTCAATTGTCTCTGGCTTGTCGCCGTAACACTTATTTTTGAGGGCACTCCACAAATAATAGTCCAACGGTGTCAAATCGCAGCTCCGAGGTGGCCAAACGACATCAGCTCTGCGGCTGATAATGCGATCTTCAAAAACAGTGCGCAAAACATCGAGTGTAGCTTCGGCTGTGTGGCACGTAGCGCCGTCCTGTTGAAACCAAATGTTGCCAATATCCTCCTCTTCAATTTTTGTGAACAAAAATTCGTTCAACATGGCCCGATAACGATCGCCATTGACTGTAACCGCCACTCCTTGCTCATTTTCGAAGAAAAATGGCCCAATTATGCCTCTGGACCAAAATCCGCACCAAACAATGACTCGTTTTAGGTGCAGCGGCTTTTCAATGTATGCGTGCGGGTTTTCTGTGCCCCAAACGCGACAATTTTGCTTGTTTACATACCCGCCTAGATCAAAATGAGCTTCTTCTGAAAAGATGATTTTTTTGGCAAAATCGGCATCTTCTGTAAGTCGATCGCAGGCCCACTTAGCAAAGCGAAAACGCATTGGATGGTCAGTTGGCTTCAACTCCTGAACCAATTGGACTTTGTATGGCGTCAGACCAAGGTCTTTATGCAAAATTCGTCTCAATGATGTCTCCGAAATGTTCAATTGTTGAGAACGACGATGAATTGCTGTTGATGGCGCTTCACGCTTACTTTCTGCCACAGCAGCAATATTCTCGGGTGTACGCACTGTTTTTGGCTTTTTACGCTTTGGTTTATCGATGAGGATGCCAGTTTCTTTCACTTTTTTCACAAGATAACGAACATACTGAGCTGACGGTGCTTCTCTTCTTCCAAAATCCATACGCAATTTTCGCACACATTCTGCAACATTACCATGATTTTCAAAGTAATATCGCAATATTTCCCAGCGTTGTATTTATATAAGCGGAAGAATAAAACTAATTATCTGTCAAATCAGACGTGAGCTAAGTGTTACCATTCATGAAATAAGCACTAGTTAAAAAAACATTAGATGGCGGACCCTGTACAAATGAGCATTTTTGCATTAGAAAAAGGGGCGTGCCACCTTCTACAGCCCAAATTTGTGATATCGAATTGCTTTGGAGTTATAGGACGTTCAACCTCGGAAGAGGGGGCGTGGTCCCTCCCCTACTACCCAAATTTGCGATATTGAATAGCTTTGGAGTTATAGGTTGCTCAGCCTCGGAATTCAGCATTCGACCACAATTTAAACATGCCGTTTAACTGATAGCATTTCATGGGCGTTGGAAAAGGGGACGAGGCACTTAATATACAATCCGAATTTGAGAAATTGAATAGCTTTTGAGTTATAGGTCGCAAAGCCAAAAACTTCAGTAATCGACCACAATTTACACCTGATAACATTTTTTGGGCGTTTGGCAACGGGGGTGTTGCAGCAACGTGCGGGGTTTCAGCTAGTTAGATAAACAAAAGTTGCTCAGATAACCCTTCCTGATTTCTTTATATATTTATGACACTTCAACTATAAAAATGAATTTTACTTGCACTTTTTAAAAATAAAATTTTATAACTTGTGTTTCAAATAGTGCAATTTAAAATAGATATCCTCTATGGTTTTATCATTTATAAAATAAAAAATTATAAAATGTATAGTTTTCAACGAAGGAAATAGCTTAAAATCATAAAAACACAACCCTCTCCTATATATAAGGACATTTGGAGTCCTACAAAATGAAGCTAATTATACACCTTAGTTAATGAGTGCTGATTTAGATTTTGATAGTTCTGTCATATCGTACGATAATTCGAAAAAATGTTGAATTCGAAAAAAGATTGAAAATGGCACATTTAAAATAAAACAATGAAACTTAAAAATAAATAATGATTTTATTGAGCACAAACTGCGAGTTGCGTTTAATCATGCGACGCGATACGTGTATAATATTCATAGGTTTGATCACATATCTCACCTCAAGAATAGCATACTTGGTTGTGATATAGTAAGCTATCTTAATGCTCGTAATTGCGTATTCCTTCATAAATTGATTCACTTTAAAGTGCCATTGTATCTTTTTGAAAAATTACAATTTTGTCAGTCAAACAGAAGTTATATGATGATAATACCTAACTTTAATTCGCTGAACTCTACCAGACTATTTTTCGTTAGTGTCATTAGATTATGGAATGCATTACCCAGTCACTTAAAATCTATTAGAAATGAAAGAAGCTTTAGGCAAGCCGTTTTAAATCATTTTGCTAGATTGCAATTATCTTAATATAAAATAAAATGACCAGATTTATATTTCTAGCTCAGTATTAACATTTGACGATCTTTTTCTTGCTATATATCTTGCTATTTCTTACTGTCTTCTTATTATACTGATATCTTATTATACTAATTTTTTCTAAATTTTTTTAACTATGCCACAGGGCAATCCCTTATGGAGTGTCGCTTATGACGATGCCGCGGATCCTGAGTCATTGCTCTTGTTTTTAACTTTATGAAAAATGTAATTGTTATGATTAAGTATTAATAATAAATAAAAATAATTTTAATAAATCCATTAATAAAATTTATTGACTATGATATAATGTCATAATCGTTGAATCTGAATATAATATTATTGTAAGGCTACCTTTGTATTTTAAAAGCACATGTTCTTATAATACTAAATTGAATATCAAATAAATAAATAAATAAAAAGTAAAATTAATTTCGTTGCTTGTTATGTAAAAATAACATCAATTAGGTTTAAATTAAAACAAAAATTAGGATAGTCTACTTGAAATAACTCCTTAATGAAATGACTCCTAATTGAAAAAAATTAAATAACTCCTAAAAATTTCCATAAAAAAAATTTAGAGATAATTTCACTTTTCATTAAAAGTTACAGCAAAATAACTCCTATTTGTCGAAATATTGGATAACTTTCAGAAATATTTTTATTAGTAATTATTTAATTTTTGAATTTGGAGTAATTTTATTTTCATTTAAACTATGTAAGGAATTTTTTCAATCATTAAATTGCAATCAAGCAATTATCAAAATAACACTTGACTCTAAGCATTTTTTAATTAATAACCACACAAAAAAAAAATAAGTTATTTTGCCTAAAATGGTTTGGCCTTGTACAAAATCTTTTTTCTGAAATTTAAATTCCTGGATCTGGTGCGATATTTCGAAAAATAGCATATTTAAATTAATACAGTCAAATTAAATGTGAATAATGATGTTCGAAATGCGCACGAGGATTGATTTGAATTTTTTGTATTCGGGTGTTTTTAGTATCACTGATTCCGAATAGAAAAAGTAGATTTTTATTTCACTTTTGAATTTAGAATTTCTTCTAACCGACGCTTAGTTTTAATCGACCTCTGAGAGTGCAGAAGTTTTTAAATTTTAGACTGAGCTCAAAAAACTTTGACCTGTTATTAGTCGAGAAAAGATCAGAAAAAAGGCTACATTGGCTACAATGTTGTTTACTTTTGAGACACTTCAATGTAATTAAATTGCAAAACGACAAATGTGAACAACCTTGAAAATATCTTACGAAGTAATGTTTATCAACAGTATGTAATTAAAAGTATTAATTAGTATTTTCTTTCTTCATTATATTTTTTTCTCGAAAAAAGGACCATCATTATATCTTCATCATCGGATGAGGACGAAGATGATTTAAGCTAACCTTTTATAATAACATTTATTGCAGAACCATCTGTTGCATTTATATTTGCCTTATCACAATTTTTATAATGTTTATTTTATCATCCGTGAAAAAGCTCAAACTTTTATGAAATGTCAATGATTGTATGTAATATTTTCCTAACATGTTACTTTTTTTGTTCATTCAGTTGGTAGCATTTTAAGGCAGAATTTTTAAGCCGTCGATCTTGATAGTGCAAAAAAAAATGCAGAATTTTTAAAAAGGGCAGAAAAAATGCAAAATTTTTTTGAAAAAAATACCAATTTGTATTAAATTTAAACCAAGTTTTTTTAAAAAATTTTCTAATTAAAGTTTTTTTCCCAAATGACCTCTATATTTATTATGTTGACTTTATATGATTTAAATACAAATTCTAAATGTTTGATAGTTTAAATCATACTTGATTTTAAATACAAATTCTAGTTGTTTGACAGTTTAAAATCGTTTATCGAGCTTAAGGTCAAAGTTAGAACAATTAATTGTTCTAACGAATTTTTCTAAAGAAACAACAACAACAACAAAGTTTTTTTTTTTTTCAATATGAAAGGAAAAAAAAAACCACTAGCAATTGATTTTATTGTACAATTTCTGCTCTGCTAAAAGCGTGATCAGAAATCTTTGTGATTGCCCGTGCAAGCGCGTTGACGCACTGCACCATCGGGGCGATGAGATTTTGAAGCTTCAATTTCTCATTTTTTCTCCTTAATTTCATAATGCCACCTTCGCTGTTGTATTTCTGTTTTACTTTAGTTTCTATGCTTATGTATATATGTAGTCCAACAGCCTGCTGGAATTCTGCACTAACAAAGCATGTTTACTGAAGTTGTTTTTAGAATTTTTGCTGATTTTGTTTTTCAGCTGTTTCCGTTTGGTCGAGCTCTACCATTTGATTAAAGTTTTTTTCTAAATGACCTCTATATTTATTATATTGACTTTATATGATTTAAATACAAATTCTAAATGTTTGATAGTTTAAATCATACTTGATTTTAAATACAAATTCTAGTTGTTTGACAGTTTAAAATCGTTTATCGAGCTTAAGGTCAAAGTTAGAACAATTAATTGTTCTAACGAATTTTTCTAAAGAAACAACAACAACAACAAAGTTTTTTTTTTCAATATGAAAGGAAAAAAAAACCACTAGCAATTGATTTTATTGTACAATTTCTGCTCTGCTAAAAGCGTCATCAGAAATCTTTGTGATTGCCCGTGCAAGCGCGTTGACGCACTGCACCATCGGGGCGATGAGATTTTGAAGCTTCAATTTCTCATTTTTTCTCCTTAATTTCATAATGCCACCTTCGCTGTTGTATTTCTGTTTTACTTTAGTTTCTATGCTTATGTATATATGTAGTCCAACAGCCTGCTGGAATTCTGCACTAACAAAGCATGTTTACTGAAGTTGTTTTTAGAATTTTTGCTGATTTTGTTTTTCAGCTGTTTCCGTTTGGTCGAGCTCTACCATTTGATTAAAGTTTTTTTCTAAATGA